>CM046815.1:14363019-14774026 GCA_025617385.1 Murraya koenigii | reverse complement strand
AAGTTTCTATTCATACCGACCAACTGTCAAAGATGTTGAAGAGATCAGCCCCACCATGGGGTCCATGTCGAACGGCAGCGATGCAATGACTCAAGCTCGTGGCTCGGCAGCCACCACCTCTCCGGATACCAGCGGATGGTCGGAGAATCCTCCGGACCGAGCGCATGGCGGCAATTTTGGGGTGCTATCCTCCTCGAGAAACATGGTGCTTGAGAAGATTACGTGGTCACGCCGGTGCCTGATTCAAAGAATCCGAAAGCATTACCACGTGGTCTACAAAGAAATCCTTGCGGTCAAACTTGGTATCGAGCCTAACACTGCATGCGGCGGGGAGTAGTGTAGTGAATGATAAGCTCCTATCCCACATCGCTTGGGTGCTGCTGGGGTCAGCCGGTTTATAAGTCCTGGGCAGTCCTCACTTCCTAAGAGCTCTTAGTTAGATGGCCACTTCCTTTGGGATGCTCCGAGCGGTGATATGTGTGATCCAGTTGTCCCTGTCGGGATGAATCGATTCGAATGATGATGGGCACCTCCGCGAGGCGGCGCGAGAAGGCAATATTCACTCTTCCATTGTCCGGATGCAAGCCTCGACACATCCTTCCTCCGGATCATCCGATTCGATGGAACCACTACCCATTTACAAGAAAGCCTTGCACATGCTGCATGAAGAAGGCGATGATCTTCCCAAGCGACCAAAGAAACTCGCTCCTGTAATCGGATCATCTTTGATGATGTCTTCTCAAAGATCCTACCAAGATCAATTTCCTCCATTGGAGAAGCGGACATGATTCTCGGACTGAAGGTTGTCACCAAACCTTATGTCTCTTCACCGATAACTTCAACCGGTCGACTGAAGAGCCCGGACCATTCGAAGCTGTTCTCAACTGGCAAACCCAGAATGCTAGAGTCCAGAATCAAGCCTTGGAAAGAATTGATGCTAAAGTTGATATTGTTGCCAATCAAGTCAGAGCCAATTCCACTAAAGTTGATAACTTGTCTTCCGGTTAGGCAGGATATATGCAAACATGAAGGCGAGTTGCCCGACTTGATGCGGATCTTCATCGGATGCTTAGAGATCGAGTTTATGGTCCCGAGTTTAATAATAAAGAAGCTGAGATCGAGGCGGCTGAAAGCGGAATTGGCCGGATAGACCAACAGCCCTCCTTGTTTGGTCAGTCCTCACGATTACCATCTCCATCATCTTTCTACCATACTGGATCCGTTCTTCACTCCTCCACCTAGAAGACCAGTCCGATTATGGTCAACTCTTTGGCCATTCCCTTCCTTCATGGAAACAATAAGAACCTAAACCGATGCCTCCTCCTAGAAGGACAAAGACCGGATCTCCTCCACAAACACAGCCACAACCACCACAAAGAACCCATACCGGAGTCTCTTTCGGAGAACCATCCTCCGAATCTTCTCCCAGATTCTCCTCCGAGCCACCTCCTAGGTCCAAAGATAAAGCACCTATGGAGCCGGAAGCTACTCCACAACCACATGTATTACCACCGATGCAGGTCTCCTCCACTGACATCTCGGCCTTATCACCGGTATTCCTCACACCAAGTTCCTGTTCGAGTTACAAGGACTCTGTTTCCACAATTCTTGAGGCTCATCCTCGAGACACGATGAGGGCACTCCCAGTCCTCTACACCAGCAGAATCCTGCGCCTCGATGCCGAAGCAGACTTTTACGTTTCGGATTCGAAGCAAGAAATGGCGGATGTGTCCAAGATCTTTATGGCACAACCTCTTGAAGAGCCATCATCTTCAACCACTCCCATAGTGGAAGAATTTGATTCGAGACACTGCCCGTTCTCCTCCAGGAGAACCTGCTCCAGCCACGAGCCTCCAAAACCAGATAATGGTCCTTGGTTTACTTTGATGATATTCCTCGGTCAAAATGGCAAGCCGAGTTGAAGAAATCTCGGCATGGCTAGAAGTTCAAATGTTAAAACCGGGTTCACGATTATCAATGGTTCTTAAGGAATTCGATTCAAGATTTCTTCGGTTCTTTACGACATTGGTATCATACTTTGGGTGAATCTGAGACGATTCTGATTTACCCAATTCGGATATTCCTACGGCGATTGCTATCATTTATGAGCAATATCTCGGAGAACCTACGGTTGCGATAGAATTAGCGAGAAAGGAATATTTCCGGATGAAATGTTGTTCTTTACAGTGGAAAGATTTGGATTATCATTATCAGCGCATGTCCAAGCTGTTCTATCGGTTGAATGGTTTTAATGATCCGAATCTGAAGCATATTTTTATAGCTTCTCTTCGAAAGAATTACATCCGGAGATGCAAAGGCGACTTCTGACCGATCAACTTGCCATCGACAATCTCTCTCCGGCAAGCTATATCGACTAGCCATTGGCGATCTTGAAAGCTATGTGAGCGGAAGGAATTCTTTACGGAACTCACGAAGAACAAACATCCTTTTCGAGAAAGCATGCAAAAACCCAATCTTGCCATCAAGTGCAGCGATGACAAGACATGTATACCTTGACCAAGAAAAAGCATCATTACAAATCTTATCCTACCGGAAGATCCAAACACGGAACCCACTCTCGACACTAAAAACCCTACAGATTTTTCAAAAGAAAGATTCCTCTCGGACCCATGATCACAAAAGTTCCAGATGTTTTATGCAGTAAAAGAAAGGCCACTATGCTCGGAGCTGTCCAAATAAGCCGACTCAGTACGTCGGGCTTATCCACCACACGAGTCTACTCAAATGCTATCGGATACGAGATGGCGTGGAATCGTATTCTCCGAACAAGCCACATCGAGATGATGACACGGCATTTGTCTTAGCCACATCGAGACAATGATCCGGATGGTGTTTCTATCATCAACACTGATTCAACGTCTCGATTGCTCAAGCATCCTCACTAACCATTCCATCCACGAAAATCCATTTGGTCCCATCCAAGTTTGACGGACCAATCTCGATGGTGGTTTTATTGATACGGGATCACGGAGATCAATGCTTAACCGACTATCCTTCCTTCCTCGGCATGGGAAAAGCATCTGAGTTGTTCAAAGCTGCTAATGGAGAGTTATTTCGAGACCGAGTATGATCACCAGAAGCCAATCGGGATACGGTTCTTTCCTAAGCGTGTCATTTGGACCAAAGTTATAGGTTCAACTCTCCCGAGATAAAGATTTGCTTATTGGTTTTGATCTTCTTCACTTGGTTAAAAACTCCAGATTACTGACTAATGGTATCCGGTACAAACACATGTTCCTACCTTATCGAGATACCCTCAAAATACATTCTCTTGAAACCATCGCTCAGATTATACACGGTTCGAGACAACGAGATGTTACCATTACGTCACGAAACCCATGCGATTCATACACCACGATCCTTTATGGAAAAACCCGAGTTCTTTGTTAAGCTTCCTTTTAAGCTTAATGAGGATATCAATCCTACTAAGGCCACTCATCCGGTATGACACTGCTGACCTCAAGCTAGCCCAAGATGAATGCAACCGACTCATGGCTCAAGGCCTCATCGAGCCCTGAAAGTCGAGAATGGGCTTGTCGAGCTTTTATGTAGAAAAAGGTCAGAAATAGTTACGTGGAAAGAAGCGGCTCGTGATTGACTACCGACCACTCAATGCTTTCCTCGGAGATGATAAGTTTCCACTTCAAAGATCCGGTCCTTGTTTGTCCACCTCAAAGATGCGGGGTCTTCTCAAATTTGACCTCAAGCGGGTTTTGGCAACTCGGTATTCATCGGAAGATAGATCCAAGACCGCATTTGCATTCCCAATGCACACTTTCAATGGACAGTCATGCCCTTTGGACTTAAAGTTGCTCCATCCATATTCGGAAGGCCATGATAAGGATCTTGAACCTATTCTCTCACATGCCTTAATTTACATTGATGACATTTTGCTTTTCGGCAAAGACAAGGCATCACATCGGGATCTCCTTTCACTTTCTCAAGATCGTGGAAGATTTTGGCATTATGCTCTCGGCAAAGAAAAGTGTTGTCGGCCGGTCATCCATAGAACTTCCTCGGAATGATGATCACTAACGGACAATACCGGCCGAGGACCACATATTGCTAAAGAGCTCCTCAACTTTCGGATGTCCACCTTTCGAAAGCGGATCCAGCGGTTTCTTGGCATTATTAATTATTTGCGAGACTTTATCCCAAAGTTTCTATTCATACCGACTAGCTGTCAAAGATGTTGAAGAGATCAGCCCCACCATGGGGTCCATGTCGAACAGTGACGATGCTGACTCAAGCTCGTGGCTCGGCGACCACCACCTCTCGAGATACCAGCGGATGGTCGGAGAATCCTCCGGGCCAAGCGCATGGCGGCAATTTTGGGGTGCTTATCCTCCTCGAGAAACATGGTGCTTGAGAAAGATTACGTGGTCACGCCGATGGTCGAGTTCAAAGAATCCGAAAAGCATTACCACGTGGTCTACAAAGAAATCCTTGCGGTCAAATATGGTATCCGAGAATTTGAATTTCATCGATTGGACATAATTTCCTTGTCCGATTAGATAATTCAGCATTCCAATATTTTAAATTTTAAAAATAAGTCTCTCCCTAACGATCGATTACTTACGTCTTAAGCGGTGGTTTTCAAGTACTGAGTTTTCCGTTCACCATATAAAAGGAGACAAGAACCTTGTCACGACCTCCTCACTGAGACCTCCATCAAAGATCTCCTCGAGTGTCGGTTGTTCCATTTATCTATCTCATGGCGTCTCTTCCTAATTCAGCTCGGACTAAGATGTCCTTCCCTCTCCATCTCCATTTTCTCGGTGTCTCCCAAATTCGGGATTTAGCTAAGAAATTCCTATTTCGATATTTTATGAATATTTACCACCTCGAATTTTAGAGCTACTAGTTGTCATCCGGACCACATGTTCCTCACTTGGTTTCTCCCTTGACCCTTCCGGACCACTTATGGAAGATGAGTTATGGTATGTTTGGTGTCTTTCTCTCCTATATGCTACCAAGTTAGTCATACCAGTATTCCCTACTCTACGATGTCTTCTTGACCACGAGTCATCGTCCTCTCTCCTTTGGACTCTCTTAGAGTGGTTTCTCCTCTCCACGGTGGAGGCGAGAACTTCAACAAATGATTGACAATCCTCCTTACATGTTCCTCCACGAATTCGATAAGCGAGACATCCATCTTGTTTTCATTATTCACAGTCCCTACTTCCAACATCCGGTCACTAACGGTTTTGGACTCAAGATCGAGGCATACTTATGGCGATCTTTCCACGATCCATTTCCTCTCCAACATGATCCTCTCATTCTCCAGTGAGCTCAAAAGTTCCTGCTTGAACTCAACAACATTTACGAAGAGCCACGGGACATTCGACATACTTCCCTTGGACCAAAGCATGATCTCATCCCTTCCGGTCTCAAGGCGGCTCCACCAAGGCATCCTCCTCAAAGATGCTAGGCGGACTACACTCACGTCATGTTTCGAGATTCCCGGGATCTGGCGAAGACTTTGCTTCACAGGTCCATCTGACCCGGTTGTTCATCAACTCAAGTGTGTCCAACCACCGCTGACCACTCTCTGCCACGGGCTCATGCTCCTACTGCTGTTGAGCTTCCACGGAACCCTCACGGCACGTGGATCATTCTCCACGGAGACCTATCCCACTCTCTCGGGTCTCCCTCCATCACCATCCACCGATTACCACCTCATGGATGAAGTTGATAGCGATGTTGACAACCTCGTCACCATCCACGACTACGAACAAGTCACTTTTGAATAAGACAAGCGTGATTTCCATGAGATTTCCGCATCTACTGTCGATGTGTTTTGTCTATTTTTGACTTTTGTGTTTTATGCATTTTTGACTTTTAGACTTTAGTCCAGTGACTGTTGTGGACTTTTGTCATATTGTCCATTTGAGACTTTTGTGGTGTTGTCTATCTTGGACTTGCATCCAGTTGTATAATGTTGACTTTACTTTCCGGATATTGATAGGGGTCCTGTCCTATCTCTATCTTGTTTTGCTTTTATCGTTGAAGAGAAAAGATGATAGGGGTCTGTCTATCTTTCTCTCTCCTCGTGTTGTTTTATCATATCGCTTTCGTGTCAGCTTTCACTTTAAAAGAATGACGGGGGTCTCGTCACATCTTCTTTGATTGTTAACTTGTAACCTCTCCTATATATTGAGAGTTTATTCTCGGTTATCAGGGAGAAGGACGAGAAGGAGAAAAAGAACGTTTGAAATAAAGAAATCTTTTCAAATATTCATGGCTTAAGTTTACTTTCTCTTCTCTAGAACAACTTAGGTTTCCAAAAAGATTATCATATCGATCTGTTCATACTCTTCCAAGTATGCTCTGCACTTGCCTTTGAAAAAGGATCACGTGCATCGAGCGATCAACCCTAAAGTCACTATAAGAAGTCTAACCTACAAAACACTGTTCATCCTCTTTGTCAGCCTGGAGAGCTAGTTCTTGGGTGGTATGTGTCTACAGGTCAGGTCAATATAGTGATACTAGGTCTCGGTCATAGTGAACCACGTGCCTGCTTCCGTGCTTTGGTGACAACCTTCGTCTGAGAATCTGTCTGCTTCTCCAGTGGAGGAAATTGATCTTGGTAGGATCTTTGAGAAGACATCATCAAAGATGATCTGATTACAGGAGCAGGTTTCTTTGGTCATGGCTTAAGTTTACTTTCTCTTCTCTAGAACAACTTAGGTTTCCAAAAAAGATTATCATATCGTCTGTTCATACTCTTCCAAGTATGCTCTGCACTTGCCTTTGAAAAAGGATCACGTGCATCGAGCGATCAACCCTAAAGTCACTATAAGAAGTCCAACCTACAAAACACTTGTTCATCCTCTTTGTCGACTGGAGAGCTAGTTCTTGGGTGGTATGTGTCTCAGGTCAGGTCAATATAGTGATACTAGGTCTCGGTCATAGTGAACCACGTGCTCGCTTCAGTGCTTTGGTGACAACCTTCGATCGAGAATGCATGCGCTTCTCCGATGGAGGAAATTGATCTTGGTAGGATCTTTGAGAAGACATCATCAAAGATGATCCGATTACGAGAGCGAGTTTCTTTGGTCATGGCTTAAGTTTACTTTCTCTTCTCTAGAACAACTTAGGTTTCCAAAAGATTATCATATCGATCTGTTCATACTCTTCCAAGTATGCTCGCACTTGCCTTTGAAAAAGGATCACGTGCATCGAGCGATCAACCCTAAAGTCACTATAAGAAGTCCAACCTACAAAACACCTGTTCATCCTCTTTGTCGACTGGAGAGCTAGTTCTTGGGTGGTATGTGTCTACGGTCAGGTCAATATAGTGATACTAGGTCTCGGATAATCTAATAGGAACCAAGTCTAGTATAGAGAAGAGTCTTCACGATCATGGAACCCTCTTCATCTACTTCGAGTTCTTCCTCTCACTCATTAGCTCCTATTTCTCTTTCATCTACGATGACCCTTCCTAAGTCATGTTCTAAACATTCCACCTCTAAAATAGAAAACCTTGTCGAATATTCAGTATATTCCGAGTCGCTCGAGATAAGTGAGTCAAGTTTTCCTCTTGTCGATCCATATAAGTTATATAAGAAACAATCCTCTCTTAGTATTAAAACCCTTCTTAGGCGTGATCGTCCTAGTCCTCGTGAATATGTCCGGTCATCGACTCTAGATCAACATCATCTTCGATCTACCTCTGCTGAGCAGTATGTTACTCTAGAAATCCTTACGAGTTTATAGCCAATTGGAAAGAGAAGGTTTCACCCACATCCATATAGGCGTGATCGCCTTATCCTTACCTTGCATGGCAGTAAAGGCTTACCGTCACAGCCGGACTTGCCTTGCTTGACACCCGTTTCAAAGAATACCAACATGCCGTTATTGGTACCATCCCGACCACACTTCAAGCCGGTAGTGTTCTGCTTACCTTCTACCCAAATTTCAACTTGTCACTCCATGATCCAAATGTTCCAACAACCCTAAAGGTCCAAGTTCAAATTCAAGGTCTTTGAACAGATAACCGGTGCTAAAATAGCCACCATACACCATCAGATGGTGTATCGGTTTACAAAACCATGCCATGGATTTGCCAAGCCCTAATTACTCTTCGGATACGATCATGATTTTGGCTGATTCGGAAACTTCACCACTATAGTCCAAATCCCCAAACAAATCACAAAAGCCGAACTTATAAAGCTCATGCCACTTGAGTGGATCACTAACTATGAGCTTTTTCATCAAAACTCCCAGCCAATCCAGACATCAGATGCACTATTCCAGAAGCGATCTGACGGCACTGTCAGTATGAGTTTCCAGGAGCCAGCCACAGAAGCTCCTAAAACCTCTTTTTCTTATAGTGCCATGATTCAACCTGTTTCTACACTCCAAGAAGACCTGCCTATCCACAGTTTTACTCCTGAAGGCACACCTGTCTACCCAGCCAAGTTAGATGGCCACTTCCTTTGGGATGCTCCAGGCAGTGATATGTGTGATCCAGATTGTCCCTGTCGGGATGAATCTGATTCAGATGATGATGGGCACCTCCGCAGACGGCGGCGCAGAATGGGGCTGATCTCTTCAACATCTTTGACAGCACGGAAGCAGGCACGTGCTCCAAGTGCCTATGAGACTTATGAACCATGTTTTGCGGGCTTTTATTGGTAAGTTTGTTGTTGTTTATTTTGATGATCATGCAACACATTTGAAATCTGTTTTAGATTTACTTAGGAAAGAAAAATTATTTGCTAATTTGAAGAAATGTACCTATTGCACCGATAAACTTGTGTTTCTAGGATTTGTTGTAAGTGCACAGGGTATAATGGTTGATGAAGATAAGGTATGTGCAATCCAAGAATGGTTGAGTCGTACAAGTGTAAGTAACATGAGAAGCTTCCATAGACTTGCTAGTTTATATCGGCAGTTTAAGAAAGACTCTATTACATTGGCCACATTGCTTACTGAAGTAATCAAGAAAAACATTGGATTCAATTAGAGAGAAGAACAAGAGAAGACTTTCCAAATGATCAAAGAAAAGTTAACCAAAGCCCCTTTATTATCTTTGCTTAACTTTAACAAAACGTTTGAAATTAAGTGGAGCAGTCTTAAACTATCCTACTTATGATAAAGAGCTATATGCGTTAGTTCGAACATTGCAAACATGGCCACACTACCTATGGCCTAAGGAGTTTGTAATTCACACTTACCATGAATCTTTAAAACACCTTAAAGGCTAACATAAGGTAAACAAAAGGCATGCTCATTGGGTGGAATTCATAGAGACGTTTTCATACGTTATTTGTTACAAGCAAGGTAAAGAAAATATAGTTGCAAATGCGCTTTCTCATAGATATGCCTTAATCTCAACACTTAATACTAAATTGCTTGGTTTTGAACATATTAAGAAATTGTATGCTAATGACCCTGATTTTAGTGCTGAATATCATAATTGTGAAAAGTTTGGGGTTGGCAAGTACTTTACATATGATGGTTACTTATTTCGAGAAAATAAATTTTGTGTGCCTAATTATTTTTTAAGAGATTTATTGGTAAGAGAATCCCATGGAGGAGGATTGATGAGACATTTTGGAGTTGTAAAGACCTTAGTCGTATTGTAGGAACACTTCTATTGGCCAGAGATGAAACGAAATGTTGAGAGACTTTAGGGTAGGTACCTAGTGCACCTTGGACTGATATTTCAATGTGTAGGTTTATCTAGGTCCAAACGAGGAAAAGTTCATACCAAAAGACAAATGGTGTTTCTAACATTGCTGATTGTGAGATTACATGGTATGCCTAGAACAATAGTTTCTGATAGAGATGCTAAGTTCTTGAGTTACTTCTGGAAGACTTTATGGGCTAAGTTGGGGACTAAGTTGTTGTTTTTAACTACGTGTCATCCTCAAACTGATGGTCAAATAAAAGTTGTAAATAGAATTGTATGTACCTTATTACAAGCAATCATTAAATTGAACATTAAAACTTGGGAGGATTGTTTGCCATATGTTGAGTTTGCTTATAATCATTCTATTCATTTTGTTACTATGTATTCACCGTTTGAAATTGTTTATGGTTTTAATCCTTTAACTCCATTAGATTTAACTCAATTACCTATTATTGCTCACCTAAGTAAAAGGCTAAAATTGTTAAGCAAATACATGAAACGGCAAAGCTTAACATCGAACGAAGAACTGAGCAATCAGCTAAACAAGCCAATAAAAGGCGACACAAGCTAGCTAGTGTTTGAAAGAAATCCAAGTTGCTACCTCGAGGGGTGGACCTTTCCAAGTCTTGGAACGGATCAACGATAATGCATACAAGTTGAATTTGCCTATGTAAGTGCTACACTTAATGTTTCTTATTTAAGTCCTTTTGACGTAGGTGAAGATTTGAGGACAAATCCTCTTCAAGAGGAGGGGAATGATGAGATTATGTACAAGGATGACACAAGCACGTGGAATAAGGTATATTCAGATCCTATGCAAGTTCCCATCAGACCTGTCACGAGCTCGTGCAAAGAAATTCAAAGAAGGACTTAATGGGCTGATTCAAGCAACTTGAGATCAATCCAATTCATGCAGCCCTATTGAAGAAATCTCACAAGATATTTTATGAGCAATCAAATCCATGGAATCGGCGCATTAAGGATGAAAGATGTGCCACTATCTTTTTAGATAGTATTAATAATCCAATTTATTTAGGATTCTTTTCTTATTTCAATTGGATTAAGAATTTATTTCTGATTAGGATTTCTTGTAACTTATATATATATATTCGCATTCAATAAGGGAAAGAGAAAAAGTTTTAGTTCTTAAACGAGCTCCTTGAACTTATCGAATTTTTCGTGGCGTTCAACCTTTGACTTATCAATCAGACCATCCATAACTGATTGTGGCATCCTCACATACCAAGGTTCCTGCTTCATTAAGCAATGGGTCGCTGTTCTATTCAATTCCTGAAATTAGAAATGATCTTTGCGCCTAATTTGATTAAGGTCTCGTCAGTTCTTGGCGGGATTCATATCATCTTGTGACGGGTTCGACAGGAACTTGCATGGGATCTGAATATGCCTTATTTTACGTGCTTGTGCCATCCTTATGCATAATCTCATCATTCCCCTCCTCTTGAAGAGGATTTGCCACAAATCTTCACCTACGTAAATAAGACTTAAATCAGAAACATTAATTGTAGCACTTACATTGTATTCACCAGGTAAATCCAGTCTGTATGCATTGTCATTGATTTGTTCCAAGACTTGGAAAGGTCTATCCCCTCGAGGTAGCAACTTCGATTTCCTTTGACCTGGAAATCATTCCTTGTGCATATGTAACCACACCCAATCGTCGGGTTCAAACACTAGCTTGTGTCACCCTTTGTTGGCTTGTTTAGCATATTGCTCAGTTGTTCGTTCGATGCAGAGCTTTGCCGTTTCATGTATCTACTTAAAAATTTCAGCATTTTTCTTTTCGTCTAAATTAACATGCTCCAATCCTTCCAAGTTTTAATATTTTTTTTAATGATTGCCCACAATAAGGTAAATAAAGTTCTATTTACAACCTTTGTTTGACCATCAGTTTGAGGATGACAAGCAGTTGAAAACAACAACTTAGTCCCCAACTTAGCCCACAAAGTCTTCTAGAAGTAACTCAAGAACTTATCATCCCTATCAGAAACTATTGTTCTAGACTTATCCTGTAGCCTCATAATCTCTCTAAAGAATAAATCAGCAATGTTAGAAGCATCATCTGTCTTTTGCCATGAAATAAAATGTGCCGTCTTAGAAAATCTATACACAACCACAAAAATTGAGTCTTTTCCTTGTTTGAACCTGGGTAAACCAAACACAAAATCGATTGAAATATCAGTCCAAGGTGCATTAAGTATTGGTAATGAGGTGTATAATCCATGAGGCTACACTTTCGATTTGGCTTGCCTAAACACCTACCACGAAGTCTCTCAACATATAATTTCATATGTGGCCAATATAAGTGTTCGTGCAATACGGCTAAGGTCTTTACAACTGCAAAACGTCCCATCAATCCTTCTCCATGGGATTCTCTCAATAAATTTCTTAAAGAACAATTAGGCACACAGAACTTATTCTCTCGAAACAAGTAACCATCATGCCTAAAGTTCTTACCAAATCATAGTCATTAGCATACAATTCCTTAATATGCTCAAAACCAAGCAATTTAGCATTGTTGAGATTTAGGCATACCTGCGAGAAAGCGCATCTACAAATACGTTTTTCTTACCTTGCTTATAACAAATGATGTATAGAAACGTTTCTATGAATTTCCTCACATACCAAGGTTCTTGCTTCATTAAGCAACTGGTCACTGTTCCATTTAATTCCTGAAATTTGAAACGATCTTGGAGCCTAATTTGATTAGGGTATCTTCAGTTTTTGGCAAAGTTCATATCTCTGTAGGGATCGGATCTTGGTTTAGGTGCAGTAGATGTTTGTGGCCTCTCGTCTCACTTTACATAGCTCGGCAGCTTCCATGGAGTGGAACTCAAGCTTGGGGTTACACGGGTGTTACCCCTCCTCTTGAGTTGCTGCTCAATCTTGATGACCTTGTGGACCATCTCCTCAATCTCCACATAATGTTGCAACTCAAATGTATTTGCAATCTCCCGGTTAAGGCCAGTCAAGAATTGTGCCATGGTAGCTTCTCTATCTTCCTCCACATTTGTTCTAATCATGGCAACCTCTAATGAGATTATGCATAAGGATGACACAAGCACGTGGAGTAAGGCATATTCAGATCCTATACAAGTTTCCATCGAACCCATCACAAGAGCTCGTGCAAAGAAATTCAAAGAAGCACTTAATGGACTGATTCAAGCAACTTGGGATCAATCCAATTCATGGAGGCCTATTGGAGGAATCTCACAAGATAATCAATGCATGATTCAAGCTCTTAAATTTATGAGCAATCAAATCTATGAAATCGGTGCATTAAGGATGAAAGATATGCCACTATCTTTTTTATAGTGTTTCCATTTTTATAAGAGGTAACAAATCAGTTATTTTGATTTTTATTTAGTCATTTAAGATTCTTTCTTTTTTATTAGATTAAGATCCTGATTTATTAAGGATTCTTTCCTTTTTTTATTAGATTAGGATTTATTTAGGATTCTTTTCTTATTTCAATTGGATTAGGAAGTTTTTACTAATTAGGATTTCTTGTAACGTGTGTGTGTGTGTGTGTGTGTGTGTGTATATATATATATATATATATATATATATATAGAGAGAGAGAGAGAGAGAGAGAGAGAGAGAGAGAAAGGAGAAGTTTTTCATGCAATGTACTTGCGAGTATAATTCTCTTTAGTTCCTAAACGAACTCTTTGAACTTATCGGATTTTCCGTGGCGTTCAGCCTTTATCAATCAGACCATCCATAGCTGATTGTGGCGTCCTCACATACCAAGGTTCTTGCTTCATTAAGCAACGAGTCACTGTTTAATCAGGACGATCTCGGAGCCTAATTTGATGGGGTTCGTATCAACCTCCATTTCATTATAGTAATCCTCCACGCTTCAGCTACCCTGGATAAGACTTTACAATTTTTGGAACATGCCTCGGTAATAGTGGCTAGGTACAAATCTTTCATTCCTCTCCATTCCGTCTCCTAGTTATAACAAACTAAACCCAGCATAATTAGCAAACTTAATCACAGCCAATTTTACGTTTTTTGCCTCAAAATAATTGTAGTAATCAAATACAAACTTCTTCATCTTCTCTCATTTAATGTATACTTCCTTGAAAAGATGGAACTTTTATCTTTATGCCACTCACACCATCATTTCAATGCCTAGCTCTTCTATGATTACCTACTGAATCATCCCCTTTACCATACATCCATAATAGTCATCAACCACTTCTCTAGCTAGAACTCTCTAACTTCTATGGCTTGGGGAATGCGTTGAGGTTGCTGTGCATATGGGTTCTCTACTTGATCCAAAAGCTCATGTATGTCCTCTAATTCAGCCCTCATCAATCGCCTTATCTCCCCCATCAAGGCTTGAATTTGAAAATTTTGAATAATTGATTGTTAATCCCATAAATTTGCGCTTCGTTCTTCATCTTGAAACATAGTTGAAATCTACAAAAGGAGATCAGAAATAATGTAGAAAGGACCTCACTTCACTCCCTTACGTGTTTCACTCAAGAGAACAATTCACTCAATTTCACTCAAATTTATTGGCTTTTACCCTCTAATGCGCTCACACTCTCTTGCCTTTTTTCACTCGTAATAATTCTCTCGTAGTTCTTATAAAACTAATCAAACCAATATCAAGATTCCAGCAGCAATTCACAAAGATTATATCAAAGAGATTCAGGTTTTAAGGGCGAGAACACAACGAATACATATGATTAGGTTTTTGAAGTAATAATAATATTTTGGGAATAATATTATTATATAAGACACCAATAATGGAAATTGACAGATTTTTTTGTTTACTTTTTTTTTTTCTTTGCTTTTTTTTAAGACTGAATAACTAAAAATTGAAGGAATTTAGGGTAAGGAATTGGCAGAATTTTCGAATTTAACAAAATAAATCAGGAGGATGCAAAATTAATAAACCCTAAATACTGTTCATGATGCATTGTTCATACGGCACTGTTTATGCGATACTATTCATACGAAATTGTTCATGAGACACTGTTCACAGAATTTTTTTAAAATTGAAATAAACAAGACACGAGGTCTAAATAAGGACAGAACCTTTGCTCTGCCAAGAACTGACTACCCTAATCAAATTAGGTTACAAGATTGTTTCTAATTTCAGGATTTGAATGGAACCGTGACCCGTTAGTTAATGAAGTAAGAACCTTGGTATTTGAGGACGCCGCAATCAGCTATGGATGGTCTGATTGATAAGTAAAGAGTTCGTTTAAGAACTAAAAAGAATTATACTCTCAAATAAATTACATGAAAACTTCTTCTCTTTCTCTTATTGAATGCGAATATATAGGTTATAAAAAATCCTAATCAGAAACAAATTCCTAATCCAATTGAAATAAGAAAAGAATCATAAATAAATCAAAATCTAACCTAATAAAAAGGAAAGAATCCTTAATAAATCAGGATGTTAATCTAATGAAAAAAGGAAAGTATCTTAAATGACTAAATAAAATCAAAATAGCTGATTTGTTATCTCTTTTGAAAATAGAAACACTATCTAAAAAGATAGTGGCATATCTTTCATCCTTAATATGTCAGTTTCATGGATTTGATTGCTCATAAAATTCAAGAGCTTGAATTGAACATCTTGTGAGATTCCTTCAATAGGCCTACATGAATTGGATTGATCTTAAGTTGCTTGAATCAGCCCATTAAGTCCTTTGAATTTCTTTGCACGAGCTCTTATGACGGGTCCAATGAGAACTTGCATAGGATCTAAATATGTCTTACTCTACATGCTTGTGCCATCCTTGTGCATAATCTCATCAACGCCGTTGGAAGGTTTGGATCTTGAAGAGATAGGTTGAAATTTGGATAGAAAGTGAGTAAGACACTTCCTACATGGAGAGTTGTGAGAACTATGCCTATGATGGCATATATGGTACTAACTTGAATCTCGTATCTAGCAGAGCTCGTACATGAGGAGTAAGGATGGGGCGAACACCTCCAAGATAAAGGTGTGCGTAACCATCTCTTCTTCATTGAGCAACAGGTTCTGGAGGGATGTTAAGAGTCACATACTGCTCTGATTGGGTGGCCGAAAGGGCACACTGATCAAGGTGGGAAGACTCAGAAATTTGGACAGATTCAGGTGTTCGATTTTGGAAGCTGTGTATTTTGGAGCAAGACTTTGGAAGAGATAGAAGAAGATGAAGATGAAGCCATGATGTTACCACCACAAGCAAGGAAAACACAGGCTCTAGCTCCTTTATGTTTACTTGCGAAATCCTCCCCTTCTTCATACTCATCCCCATAATAGTCATCAATCTCTTCTCTAGCTAGAACTTTCTTCCTTCTATAGGTGCACGGAAGCAGGCACGTGGTTCACTATGACCGGGACCTAGTTCACTATATTGACCTGACCTGTAGACACATACCACCCAAGGAATAGCCCTCCAGGCTTACAAAGAGGATGAACAGTGTATTGAAGGTTGGACTCTTATAGTGACTATAGGTTTGATCGTTCTGATGCACAGGATCCTTTTTTCAAAGGCAAGTGCAGAGCATACTTGGAAGAGTATGAACAGAGCGATATGATAATCCTTTTTGGAAACCTAAGTTGTTCTAGAGAGAGAGAGTAAGCTTAAGCCATGAATATTTGAAAAGATTTCTTTATTTCAAACGTTGGTTCTTTTCGTTCGTTCTTCTCTTTCGTTCTTCTCCCGATAATCGAGAATAAACTCTCAATTTATAGGAGAGGTTACAAGCTAACAAACAAAGAAGACAGGGACAGGACCCTCGTCATTCTTTTTAATAGTAAAAGCGACATAACACGATGAAAGAGAAAGATAGGACAGGACCCTATCATCTTTTCTCTTCAACGATAAAAGCAAAACAAGATAGAGATAGGACAGGACCCCTATCAATATCTGCAAAGTAAAGTCAACATTATACAACATGATTCAAGTCCAAGATAGACAACACTACGAAAGTCTAAAATGGACAATATGACAAAAGTCCACAACAGGCTGCTGGACTAAAGTCTAAAAGAAACTACATAAAGAAAGTCAAAAACAGACAAAACACACTGACTGACAGGTAAATGCGGAAATCACTGCAGAAATCACGCTTGTCTTATTCAAAGTGACTTGTTCAGAAGCTGTGGGATGGTGAGAGGTTGTCAACATCGCTATCAACTTCATCCATGAGGTGATAAGCGGTGGATGGTGATGGAGGAGACACGAGAGAGTGGGATAGGTCTCCGGTGGAGAATGATCCACGTCTTTGTGAGGGTTACGGTGGGAGCTCAGCGATGTAGGAGCATGAGCACTGTGGCGATGGAGTGGTTGGCGGGGTTGGACACACGTGGAGTTGATGAACAGCTCGGGCAGTATGGACTCGAGGAAGCAAAGTCTTCGTCGGGATCCCGGGAATCTCGAAACATGGCGTGAGTGTAGTCCGGCCTAGCATCTTTGAGGAGGATGCCTTTGGTGGAGCCGTCTTGAGACTGGAAGGGGATGAGATCATGCTTTGGTCCGAGGAAGTATCGTTGAATGTCCTGTGGCTCTTGAAATGTTGTTGAGTTCAAGCGAGAACTTTTGAGCTCACGGAGAACGAGTAGGATCATGTTGGAGAGAAATGGATCGGGGAAAGATCGCCATAAGTATGCACGATCTTGAGTCCGAAGCTGTTAGTGATTTGGATGTTGGAAGTAGGGACGGTGAATGATGAAAGCAACATGGATGTCTCGTTTCTTTGAATTCGAGGAGGAACAGGTAAGGAGGATTGTCAATCATTTGTTGAAGTTCTCGTCTCCACCGGGAGAGAAGAAAACCACTCTAAGAGAGTCCAAAGGAGAGGGACGATGACTCGGGGTCAAGAAGACATCGTAGAGTAGGGAATACTGGTATGACTAACTTGGTAGCATCTAGGAGAGAAAGACACCAAACATACCATAACTCATCTTCCATAAGTGGTGCGGAAGGGTCAATGGAGAAACCAGGTGAGGAGCAGTTGGTCCGGATGACAACTAGTAGCTCTAAAATTCGGAGGTGGTAAATATTCATAAAATATCGAAACGAGAATTTCTTAGCGAAATCTCGAATTTGGGAGGCATCGAGAAAATGAAGATGGAGAGGAAGGACATCTTAGTCCGAGCTGAATTAGGAAGAAGCGCCATGAGATAGATAAACGGAACAATCGACATCGAGGAGATCTTTGACGGAGGTGCAGGTGAGGAGGTCGGGGACAAGGTTCTTGTCTCCTTTTATATGGTGAACGGAAAAAGCATGCTTGGAAAACCAACTGTTTAAGGCAAAGTAACTGACTGTTAGGGAGAGACTTATTTTTAAAATTTAAAATATTGGAAATGCGGAATTATCTAATCGGACAAGGAAATTATGTCCAATCGGATGGAACTCAAATTTCGGATACCATATTTGATTGCAAGGATTTCTTTGTAGACCACGTGGTAATGCTTTTCGGATTCTTTGAGCCGACCATCTGGCGTGACCACGGAATCTTCCGAGCACCATGTTTCTCGAGGAGGATAGCACCCCAAAATTACGTCGCTTGCGTCGGTCCGGAGGATTCTCCGACCATCTGTTGGTATCCGGAGAGGTGGTGGTTGCTTGAGCCACGAGCTTGAGCTCTGTCATCTGCTTGCATCGACATGGACCCCATGGTGGGGCTGATTTCTTCAACATCTTTGATGAGTTGGTTGGTATGAATAGAAACTTTTGGGATAAAGTCTCGCAAATAATTAATAATGCCAAGAACTACTGGATCTGCTTTCTTGAAAGGTGGACATCTGGAAAGTTGAGGAGCTCTTTGGCAATATGTGGTCCTGGCTGGTATTGTCCGTTAGTGATCATCATTCCAGGAAGTCTATGGATGGTGGCCGACAACACTTTTCTTTCTTTGAGAGCATAATGCCAAAATCTGCTACGATCTTGAGAAAGCGGGAAAGGAGATCCGATGTGATGCCTTGTCTTTCTTTGAAAAGCAAAATATCATCAATGTAAATTAAGGCATATGAGAGAATAGGTTCGAAGATCCTTATCATGGCCTTACGGAATATGGATGGAGCAACTTTAAGTCCAAAGGGCATGACTGTCCATTGAAAGTGTGCATTGGGAATGCGAGAATGCGGTTTGGATCTATCTTACGGATGAATACCGAGTTGCCAAAACCCGGCTTTGAGGTCAAATTTGAGAAGACCACGGCATCTTTGAGGTGGACAAATAAGGATCTGGATCTTTGGAAGTGGAAACTTATCATCTCCGAGGAAAGCATTGAGTGGCTGGTAGTCAATCACGAGCCGCTTCTTTCCACGAACTATTTCGACCTTTTTCTACATAAAAGCTTGACAAGCCCATTCGACTTTGTGGGCTCGATGAGGCCTTGAGCCATGAGCTGATTGCATTCATCTTGGGCTAGCTTGAGGTCAGCGGTGTCATACACGGATGAGTAGCCTTAGTAGGATTGATATCCTCATTAAGCTTAAAGGAAGCTTAACAAAGAACTACGGGTTTTCCATAAGGAGCGTGGTGTGTGAGCGGCTATGGGTTTCGAGACGGAATGGTAACATCTGTTATCCGAGCGTGTGTAGTCTGAAGGGATGGTTTCAAGAGAATGTATTTTGAGGGTATCTGTATAAGGTAGGAACATGTGTTTGTACTAGGATACCATTAAGCTATGTCTGGAGCTTTTGACCAAGTGAAGGAGATCAAAACCAATAAGTAAATCTTTATCCGGGAGAGTTGAACCTATAACTTTGGTCCAAATGACACGAGTTAGGAAAGAAGCTGTATCCCGATTGGCTTCTTGGTGATCATCTTGGTGCTGAAATAATTCTCAATTAGCGACTTTAAATAACTCAGTATGCTTTTCCCATGCTTGAGGAAGGAAGGATAGCTGGGTTAAGCATTGATCTCTGTGATCCCGTATCAATAAAACCAATTAATGAGATTGGTCTGTCAAACTTGGATGGGACCAAATGGATTTTCAGGGATGGAATGGTTGGTGAGGATGCTTGAGCACTTGAGTCGTTGAGCTGTGTTGATGATAGAAACACCATCTGGATCATTGTCTGATGTGGCTAAGACAAATGCTGTGTCATCATTTGATGTGGCTTGTTCAGAGAATACAGATTCCACATCATCTGTATCTGATAGCATTTGAGTAGACTCCAGGTGGTGGATAAGCTGACGACTTGAGTGGCTTATTTGGACGATTCAGAGCATAGTGGCCTTTCTTCTACTGGACAAAACATCCGGAACTTTTGTGATTGCAGGTGCGAGAGGAATCTTTCTTTTGAAAAATCGGTAGGGTTTTTAGGTCGAGAGTGGGTTACGTGTTTGGATCTTACGTCGGGATAAGATTTGTAATGATGCTTTTTCTTGGTTGGGCAGACACATGTCTTGTCATCGTTGCACTTGATGGCAAGATTGGGTTTTGCATGCTTTACGAAAAGGATGTTTGTTCTTGAGGAGTTACGTAAAGAATTCCTTACATTCATATAGCTTTTCAAGGCGCCAATGGCTAGGTGATATAGCTTGCCGAGAGAGATTGTCGATGGCAAGTTGATTGGTCGTAAGTTGCCTTTGCATCTCCGGATGTAATTCTTTTGGAAGAGAAGCCATAAAAATATGCTTGATTCGGATCATTAAAACCATTCAAGCTGATAGAACAGTTTGGACATGCGTTGATAATGATAATCCAAATCTTTCCGCTGTAAAGAACAACATTTCATCTGGAAATACTCCTTTCTGGCTAATTCTACTGCAACCGTAGGTTCCCCGAGATATTGCTCATAAATGATAGCAACTGCTGTAGGAATATCCGGAATTTGGGTAAACTGTAACTGTCTGTATGTTTGGTCCGTCCTCACAGTTACCATCTCCATCATCTTTCTACCATACCGATTCGTTCTTCACTCCTCCACAAACACAGTCACAACCACCGCAAAGAACCCATACCGGAGTCTCTTTCAGAGAACCATCCTCTGAATCTTCTCCCAGATTCTCATCTGAGCTACCTCCTAGGTCCAAAGATAAAGCACCCATGGAGCCAGAAGCCTCTCCACAACCACCTGTATTACCACCAGTACAGTCTCCTCCACCAACATCTCAGCCTTATCACCAGTATTCCTCACACCAAGTTCCTGTTCAGAGTTACAATGACTCTGTTTCCACAGATTCTTCAGGCTCATCCTCAGAACCTGACGAAGGCACTCCCCAGTCCTCTACACCAACAGAATCCTCTGCCTCAATACCAGAAACAGAATTTTCTGTTTCAGATTCAGAGCAAGAAATGGCAGATGTGTCCAAGATCTTTATGGCACAACCCACTGAAGAGCCATCATCTTCAACCACTCCCATAGTGGAAGAATTTGATTCAGACACAGCCCGTTCTCCTCCCAGAGAACCTGCTCCAGCACAGGCCTCCAAAACAAGCAATGGTCCCTGGTTCACTTTTGATGATATTCCTCGATCACCCTAAAGGTTCAAGTCCAAATTCAGGGTGCTGAACAGATAACCAGTGCTAAAATAGCCACCATACACCATCAGATGGTGTATCGGTTACAAAACCATGCCATGGATTTGCCAAACCCTAATTACTCTTCGGATACAGTCATGATTTTGGCTGATTCGGAAACTTCACCCACTATAGTCCAAATCGGTGTAGTAAATGATAAGCTCCTATCCCACATTGCTTGGGTGCACTGGGGTCAGCCAGTTTATAAGTCCTGGGCAGTCCTCACTTCCTAAGAGCTCTTTTGAGGCTGAGTTAGGCTTCGAGCAAAACTTGGTATCAGAGCCTAATCAGAGCCATGTGTTTTCCTTCCTAAGCGTGGTATGATAATAGGATAATCTAATAGGAACCAAGTCTAGTATAGAGAAGAGTCTTCACAGTCATGGAACCCTCTTCCTCTACGTCGAGTTCTTCCTCTCACTCTTTAGCTCCTATTTCTCTTTCATCTACGATGACCCTTCCTAAGTCATGATTTTGGCTGATTCGGAAACTTCACCCACTATAGTCCAAATCCCCAAACAAATCACAAAAGCCGAACTTACCAAGCTCATGCCACTTGAGTGGATCACTAACTATGAGCTTTTTCATCAAAACTCCCAGCCAATCCAGACATCAGACGCACTATTCCAGAAGCGATCTGACGGCACAGTCAGTATGAGTTTCCAGGAGCCAGCCACAGAAGCTCCTAAAACCTCTTTTCCTATAGTGCCTCAAGACACCGCCTATCCACGGTTTTACTCCACGAAGGCACACCTGTCTACCCAGCCAAGTTAGATGGCCACTTCCTTTGGGATGCTCCGAGCGGTGATATGTGTGATCCAGATTGTCCATGTCGGGATGAATCGATTCGAGATGATGATGAGCACCTCCGCATGACGGCGTAGCAGAAGGCAAAATTCACACTTCCATTGTCCGGATGCAAGCCTCAACACATCCTTCCTCCGGATCATCCCGATTCGATGGAACCACTACCCATTTACAAGAAAGCCTTGCACATGTTGCATGAAGAAGATGATCTTCCCAAACGACCAAAGAAACTCGCTCTCATTATCGGATCATCTTTGATGATGTCTTCTCAAAGATCCTACCAAGATCAATTTCCTCCACTGGAGAAGCAGACAGACTCCCAGACTAAGGTTGTCACCAAACCTTATGTCTCTTCACCGATAACTCCAACCGGTCAGCTTGAAGAGCCCAGACCATTCGAAGCTGTTCTCAACTGGCAAACCCAGAATGCCAAAGTCCAGAATCAAGCCTTGGAAAGAATTGATGCTAAAGTTGAAATTGTTGCCAATCAAGTCAGAGCCAATTCCACTAAAGTTGATAACCTGTCTTCCCAGTTAGACAGGATATATGCAAACTTGAAGGCCAGAATTGCCCAGCTTGATGCAGATCTCCATCAGATGCTCAGAGATCGAGTTTATGGTCCTGAGTTTAATAATAAAGAAGCTGAGATCAGACGCTTGAAAGCTGAATTAGCCCGGATAAACCAACAGCCCTCCTTGTTTGGTCCGTCCTCACAGTTACCATCTCCATCATCTTTCTACCATACCGATCCATTCTTCACTCCTCCACACAGAAGTCCGTATGATTATGGTCAACTCTTTGGCCATTCCCTTCCTTCGTGGAAACAATCAGAACCTAAACCAATGCCTCCTCCCAGAAGGACAAAAACCAGATCTCCTCCACAAACACAGTCACAACCATCGCAAAGAACCCATACCGGAGTCTCTTTCAGAGAACCATCCTCTGAATCTTCTCCCAGATTCTCATTTGAGCCACCTCCTAGGTCCAAAGATAAAGCACCTATGGAGCCAGAAGCCTCTCCACAACCACCTGTATTACCACCAGTACAGTCTCCTCCACCAACATCTCAGCCTTATCACCAGTATTCCTCACACCAAGTTCCTGTTCAGAGTTACAATGACTCTGTTTCCACAGATTCTTCAGGCTCATCCTCAGAACCTGACGAAGGCACTCCCCAGTCCTCTACACCAACAGAATCCTCTGCCTCAATACCGAAGCAGAATTTTACGTTTCGATTCGAGCAAGAAATGGCAGATGTGTCCAAGATCTTTATGGCACAACCCACTGAAGAGCCATCATCTTCAACCACTCCCATAGTGGAAGAATTTGATTCAGACACAGCCCGTTCTCCTCTCAGAGAACCTGCTCCAGCACAGGCCTCCAAAACAAGCAATGGTCCCTGGTTCACTTTTGATGATATTCCTCGATCAAAATGACAAGCTAGATTTGAAGAAATCTCGGCATGGCTAGAAGTTCGAGATGTTAAAACCAGGTTCACGATTATCAATGGTCCTTAAGGAATTCGATTCAAGATTTCTTGGTTCTTTACGACATTGGTATCATATTTTGGGTGAATCTGAAGCGATTCTGATTTACCCAAAT
Source organism: Murraya koenigii (assembly GCA_025617385.1). NCBI lineage: Eukaryota > Viridiplantae > Streptophyta > Magnoliopsida > Sapindales > Rutaceae > Murraya > Murraya koenigii. Next base: position 14,750,451 of record CM046815.1, on the reverse strand, counting down.
TCCGGATATTCCTACAGCAGTTGCTATCATTTATGAGCAATATCTCGGAGAACCTACGGTTGCAGTAGAATTAGCCAGAAAGGAGTATTTCCAGATGAAATGTTGTTCTTTACAGCGGAAAGATTTGGATTATCATTATCAACGCATGTCCAAACTGTTCTATCAGTTGAATGGTTTTAATGATCCGAATCGAAGCATATTTTATAGCTTCTCTTCGAAAGAATTACATCCGGAGATGCAAAGGCGACTTACTGACCGATCAACTTGCCATCGACAATCTCTCTCTGGCAAGCTATATCGACTAGCCATTGGCGATCTTGAAAAGCTATGTGAGCGGAAGGAATTCTTTACTGAACTCACGAAGAACAAACATCCTTTTCGGAAAGCATGCAAAAACCCAATCTTGCCATCAAGTGCAACGATGACAAGACATGTGTCGCCTAACCAAGAAAAAGCATCATTACAAATCTTATCCTGACGGAAGATCCAAACACGGAACCCACTCTCGACCTAAAAACCCTACCGATTTTTCAAAAGAAAGATTCCTCTCGGACCGCATGATCACAAAAGTTCCGGATGTTTTGTGCAGTAAGAAGAAAGGCCACTATGCTCGGAGCTGTCCAAATAAGCCAGCTCAGTCGTCGAGCTTATCCACCACCGAGTCTACTCAAATGCTATCGGATACGAGATGATGTGGAATCATGATTCTCCGAACAAGCCACATCAAATGATGACACGACATTTGTCTTAGCCACATCGAGACAATGATCCGGATGGTGTTTCTATCATCAACACGATTCAACATCTCGATTGCTCAAGCATCCTCACCAACCATTCCATCCACGAAAATCCATTTGGTCCCATCCAAGTTTGACAGACCAATCTCGATGAGTTGGTTTTATTGATACGGGATCACGGAGATCAATGCTTAACCCGACTATCCTTCCTTCCTCAGCATGGGAAAAGCATACGGAGTTATTTAAAGCTGCTAATTGAGAATTATTTCGGACCGAGTATGATCACCAGAAGCCAATCGGGATACTGATTCTTTCCTAAGCGTGTCATTTGGACCAAAGTTATAGGTTCAACTCTCCCGGATAAAGATTTACTTATTGGTTTTGATCTCCTTCACTTGGTCAAAAGCTCCAGATTACGACTAATGGTATCCGAGTACAAACACATGTTCCTACCTTATACGAGATACCCTCAAAATACATTCTCTTGAAACCATCCCTCAGATTACACACGGTTCGGACAACGGATGTTACCATTACGTCACGAAACCCATAGCTGGTTCACACACCACAGTCCTTTATGGAAAAACCCAGAGTTCTTTGTTAAGCTTCCTTTTAAGCTTAATGAGGATATCAATCCTACTAAGGCTACTCATCCAGGTATGACACCTGCTGACCTCAAGCTAGCCCAAGATGAATGCAATCAGCTCATGGCTCAAGGCCTCATCGAGCCCACAAAGTCAGAATGGGCTTGTCAAGCTTTTATGTAGAAAAAGGTCGGAAATAGTTACGTGGAAAGAAGCGGCTCGTGATTGACTACCAGCCACTCAATGCTTTCCTCGAGAGATGATAAGTTTCCACTTCCAAAGATCCAGTCCTTATTTGTCCACCTCAAAGATGCGAGGTCTTCTCAAATTTGACCTCAAAGCGGGTTTTGGCAACTCGGTATTCATCCGGAAGATAGATCCAAAGCGCATTCTGCATTCCCAATGCACACTTTCAATGGACAGTCATGCCCTTTGGACTTAAAGTTGCTCCATCCATATTCCAGAAGGCCATGATAAGGATGTTCGAACCTATTCTCTCATATGCCTTAATTTACATTGATGATATTTTGCTTTTCAGCAAAGACAAGGCATCACATCAGGATCTCCTTTCCCGCTTTCTCAAGATCGTAGCAGATTTTGGCATTATGCTCTCAGCAAAGAAAAGTGTTGTCGGCCAGTCATCCATAGACTTCCTTGGAATGATGATCACTAACGGACAATACCAGCCAGGGCCACATATTGCCAAAGAGCTCCTCAACTTTCCAGATGTCCACCTTTCAAGAAAGCAGATCCAGCAGTTTCTTGGCATTATTAATTATTTGCGAGACTTTATCCCAAAAGTTTCTATTCATACCAACCAATCGTCAAAGATGTTGAAGAAATCAGCCCACCATGGGGTCCATGTCGAGACAGTGACGATCGACGACTCAAGCTCGTGGCTCAGCGACCACCACCTCTCCGGATACCAACGGATGGTCGGAGAATCCTCCGGACCAAGCGCTTAGCGGCAATTTTGGGGTGCTATCCTCCTCGAGAAACATGGTGCTTGAAAGATTACGTGGTCACGCCGATGAGTCGGTTCAAAGAATCCGAAAAGCATTACCACGTGGTCTACAAAGAAATCCTTGCAGTCAAATATGGTATCCAGAAATTTGAGTTCCATCTGATTGGACATAATTTCCTTGTCCGATTAGATAATTCCGCATTTCCAATATTTTAAATTTTAAAAATAAGTCTCTCCCTAACGATCCGTTACTTCGTCTTAAGCGAGTGGTTTTCCAAGTACGGTTTTTCGTTCACCATATAAAAGGAGACAAGAACCTTGTCCACGACCTCCTCACTGGACCTCCGTCAAAGATCTCCTCAGTGTCAGTTGTTCCGTTTATCTATCTCATGGCGTCTCTTCCTAATTCAGCTCAGACTAAGATGTCCTTCCCTCTCCATCTTCATTTTCTCAGTGCCTCCCAAATTCGAGATTTCGCTAAGAAATTCCTGTTTCGATATTTTATGAATATTTACCACCTCAGAATTTTAGAGCTACTAGTTGTCATCCGGACCACTGTTCCTCATCTGGTTTCTCCTTGACCCTTCCGGACCACTTATGGAAGATGAGTTATGGTATGTTTGGTGTCTTTCTCTCCTGTATGCTACCAAGTTAGTCATACCCGTATTCCCTACTCTACAGTGTCTTCTTGACCCTGAGTCATCGTCCTCTCTCCTTTGGACTCTCTTAGAGTGGTTTTCTCCTCTCCCCTGGTGGAGACGAGAACTTCAACAAATGATTGACAATCCTCCTTACCTGTTCCTCCACGAATTCAACGAAGCGAGACATCCATGCTGTTTTCATCATTCACCGTCCCTACTTCCAACATCCAGTCACTAACAGTTTCTGGACTCAAGATCAGGCATACTTATGGCGATCTTTCCCTTCCTACTGTTCTCCGTGAGCTCAAAAAGTTCCTGCTTGAACTCAACAACATTTCTGAAGAGCCACAGGACATTCAGCATACTTCCCTTGGACCAAAGCATGATCTCATCCCCTTCCAGTCTCAAGACGGCTCCACCAAAGGCATCCTCCTCAAAGATGCTAGGCCAGACTACACTCACGTCATGTTTCAGGATTCCCAGGATCCTGACGAAGACTTTGCTTCCCTGGAGTCCATACAGCCCGAGCTGTTCATCAACTCCACGTGTGTCCAACCCTGCCAACCACCTACTGCCACAGGCTCATGCTCCTACACTGTTGAGCTCCCACCAGAACCCTCACAGCACGTGGATCATTCTCCACCAGAGACCTATCCCACTCTCTCAGGTCTCCCTCCATCACCATCCACCAGTTATCACCTCATGGATGAAGTTGATAGCGATGTTGACAACCTCTCACCATCCCACGACTTCGAACAAGTCACTTTGAATAAGACAAGCGTGATTTCGCAGTGATTTCCGCATTTACACGTCGATCGATGTGTTTTGTCTGTTTTTGACTTTCTTTATGTAGTCTCTTTTAGACTTTAGTCCAGCAGCCTGTTGTGGACTTTTGTCATATTGTCCATTTTAGACTTTTGTAGTGTTGTCTATCTTGGACTTGAATCCTGTTGTATAATGTTGACTTTACTTTGCAGATATTGATAGGGGTCCTGTCCTATCTCTATCTTGTTTTGCTTTTATCGTTGAAGAGAAAAGATGATAGGGGTCCTGTCCTATCTTTCTCTTTCATCGTGTTATGTCGCTTTTACTATTAAAAAGAATGACAGGGGTCCTGTCCTGTCTTCTTTGTTTGTTAGCTTGTAACCTTTCCTATAAATTGAGAGTTTATTCTCAGTTATCGGGGAGAAGAACGAAAGAGAAGAACGAACGAAAAGAACCAACGTTTGAAATAAAGAAATCTTTTCAAATATTCATGGCTTAAGCTTACTCTCTCTTCTCTAGAACAACTTAGGTTTCCAAAAAAGGATTATCATATCGTCTGTTCATACTCTTCCAAGTATGCTCTGCACTTGCCTTTGAAAAAAGGATCCTGTGCATCAGAACGATCAAACCTATAGTCACTATAAGAGTCCAACCTTCAATACACTGTTCATCCTCTTTGTAAGCCTGGAGGGCCATTCCTTGGGTGGTATGTGTCTACAGGTCAGGTCAATATAGTGAACTAGGTCCCGGTCATAGTGAACCACGTGCCTGCTTCCGTGCAACCAGAGTGGTATCAGAGCACTCTCTACTTGGTCCAAATGCTCATGTATGTGCTCTAATTCAATCCTCATCAGTCATCTCATCTCCCTCGTCAAGATTTGAATTTAAAAATTTTGAATAGCTGGTTTAGTACGTGGCGTTGTTATACCAAGGAGACAACGAATCTAAGTTCGTTTTTAGGGCCAGTAGCCTGCATCCCCTTGTTTCCAATTGATATACCCAAATCTAAAGCACCAAAGAACCAGAAATAAAGAGACAATCGTTGCCATATACCACCTAATTTCTCGTTAGTTCGTCGGGCTTTTTGTTTGAAGATGAACAGTGGGTTTCAATGATCTGTAGATACCCGTTTCTCAGTACTTAGTTGGGAAATAGCTAAACTGAAACTTTAACAAGTCAAGTATAAGGTGTACTTATCTATGGTAGAGATGAACTATTTATAATATAAATCTAACTTCTGGTTTACTTTGAGAGAATAAAAGAGAAGTTTAGAAACAAGCCATTAAGTTTATCATTATTGATTTTTTTACTTCTTTGAGAACCAGTATCAATGAATCCAATGGCTGGTAATGGTTTGGCAAATTTGGAAGAAAGGATGTGAATACGTATAGAAAGAATAGGTATTTTGGAAGGAGAAGATGTGACCTCATTTAAAGTAGATGCTGTATTTTCATCGTGAGCTTCTTGTTCAATGAAAATAGACTCCACATCATGTGAATCTGAAAGTAAAGATGCCTGTTCAAGATGTTGGACCAGACGAACTGCTTTGGCTGACTTGTTGGGACAATCCCTTGCAAAATGTCCATATTTTTTATTCTTCTTCTCACAAGTGCAATCCTTGTCTGATTTACACTTGATCTTGAGATATGGTTTCTTGCAAGCTGCTCACACAACCGTGCAAGACAATTAACTGCAAGCTGGTAAATAGAGACATGTCATCTATATTGAGATGATGGACATTTATCTGTCTTTGAAGTTCTGGTTATAGCTCTTTTGGAAGAGAAGAAATAAAGACGTGTTTTAATATTGGGTTATTAAAACTGTCGAGCTTATAATTCTCTCGGCAAGCTAATTCAACTGAAACAGTTTGATCCAAGAAACTGATCATAAATGAGGCTTAGGGCTGTAGACACCTCTGGGAATTGGACAACTGTAGCTGTCTATATTAGCCTAAGCTTTCGAACCAATCTCTGAGAGATCCAATAAATCGAGAGCTAAATTCTCGAAGAACCTTGAGTGTAGTGGCTCTTGGTTGAAGCATCTGGACATCAATCTATGAAGCAAATTCTTGGAATCTTGCAAGGGTTGAACGCCACGGAAAATTCAATAAGTTCAAAGAGTTCGTTTAAGAAATAAAAAGAATTATACTCTCAAGTAAATTGCATGAAAACTTCTTCTCCTTCTCTTTCTGAATGCGAATATATATATAGGTTACAATAAATCCTAAGTTGCAGTAGATGTTTGTGGTCTGAATGGATTCTAGAGAGGCAAATTCTTCATTAGGATCTTGTGAATCCTGGAACATGATGCTGGTGGAGTCAGGGTGAGCATCTTTTAAGAGAAGACCTTTGGTCGAGCCGTCATGAGACTGAAAAGGAATCAGGTAGTGAGTTGGACCAAGAGAATTGTGTTGGATGTCATGCGGGGTAGATGTGACTCTATTTAACTATAGCAGGAAGGTTTTGAGTTTAGAGAGGACTGTTGGATCATGCTGAAGAGGGAATGGATGAGGAAAGGTAAGCCATTAATACAGGCGATGGATGATGTAGACGGAGGTAACATCAAGTCTATCACGGTTGGGAAGAAATTTATATTGATGGTTATCAAGGGTTTGCTGGACCTCTCTTCTCCACCAGGGGAGAGGAGAAAACCACTCGAGGAGTGTCCAAATGAGTGAGGAAGAAGACTCATGATTAAGAAGACACTATAGTGTAGAGTAGATTGAAATGATAAGCTTAGTAGCGTAGAGTATGGTGAGACACCATACATACCAAAGCTCATCTTCTGAGAGGACTCTGGAAGGATTAAGGGAAAACTCGGTGAGAAAAAGATGGTCAGGGTGAAAACTTGGAGCTCTAAAATTTTGAAGATGATAAATATTCATAAAGAAATTAAATAAAACTTTTTTTACGAAATCCTGAATTTGGTAAGGACACTGGAAGGTAAGATTAAGAGGAAAGGACATTTTAGTTCTAGCTGACTGAGAAAGAGAGGCCATAAGGTAGATGATAGGTATGACAGATACTACGGATATTTTTTATGAATGAGGTATGGTGAGGAGGTTAGGGACAAGGTTCTTATCCCCTTTTATATGCTGGACTGTGAAACTATGTTCAAGGGAGTGTATTTTGAGGGTATCTGTATAGGGTAGGAACATGTGTTTATACCTTATACCAATGGCTGTGATTTGGAGCTTTTTGACCAAGTGAAGGAGATCAAAACCAATAAGTAGGTCTTTGTCAGGAAGGGTTGAACCGATAACTTTGGTCCAAATGACACAATTCGGGAAGAATTGTATTCCTATTGGTCATTGTTTTAGATGGAGTAGCTGGCTGTTTGGAAGAGACTTGTTTTTTAAATTGAGGATATTTGGAAAAGCAGAATTATCTAATCGGACTAAAAAGTGATGTCCAATTAAGTGAAATTCAAATTTTTGAATACCATATTTCACTGCAAAAATCTCCTTGTAGATTACGTGGTAGTGCTTTTTTGACTCCTTGAATTAGCTACTAGCGTGACCACAAAATGTTTCTGAGTCACCACGTCTTTCAAGAAAGATTGCACCCCATAACTCATCGCTTGCATTTGTCTGGAGGATACGCTGGCCGTCTATCGGTATCTGGAGAGGAGGTGGCTTCTGAGCCACGAGCTTCAGTTGTTATACAGCAGCTGTTTGGCTTCGACCCCACGATCCCGAGAAATTGCTAGTCTCATAAGGAAAGTGGAGTAATTCTTGGGCAATGTGTGGTCCTGATTGATACTGTCCATTCACAATAATCATTCCGAGAAAGTCGATTGAAGACTGTCCCAAGACACTCTTTTTTGCCGACAACATGATTCCATGTTCTGCCACTATCCTTAAAAAATGGGAAAGCAGAGCTTGATGTGATGCCTTATCTTTGCTGAAAAGCTGGATGTCATCGATGTAAATCAAAGCATGTGAGAGGATCGGTTCGAAGATTCTCGTCATTGCCTTTTGAAAAATTAATGGGGAAACTTTGAGACTGAAGATCATGACCATCCATTGATAATGGGCATTAGGAATATAGAAAGTAGTTTTGGATCGTTCATCCGGATGGATTCCGAGTTGCCAAAACCCAGCTTTGAGTTCCAACTTGGAGAAGACTTTAGCATCTTTGAGGTGGACAAACAGAGATTGGATCTTTGAGGGGAAAGCATTGAGAGGCTGATAATCAATCACGACCTGGCCACGAGTTGATTGCATTCTTCTTGGGCTAGTTTAAGATCTATGGGAGTCATCCCTAGATGGGTGGCTTTAGTTGGGTTTATGTCTTCATTAAGCTTAAAAGGGATCTTAACAAAGAAATATGGATTTTTTCATTTTGTGTTGGAACTAACTATGACTCTAAGGACAAAAGGGGAGTAATTGCTGTTTAAATTGTTCATAGTCTGTGGGTATGTGTTAGTGTATCAGTATAGGATAAGAACATATGTTTATACCTGATACCTATAGCAGTAATCTGGAGTTTTTTTATTAAGTGCAAAAGATTGAAACCAATGAGCAGGTCTTTGTCAGGAAGGGTTGAACCAATGACTCTGGTCCAAATCACACAATTCGGAAAGAACTGTATGCCAATTGGCTTTTTGGTGATCAAAGTAGTCTGAAATAGTTATCCATTGGCTACTTTGAACAATTCAGTATGCTTTTCCCATGCTAAAGCAAAAAGAATTGCAGGGTTGAGCATAGATCTCTGTGATCCCGTATCGATAAAACCAATTATTGGAACAGACCAACTTTGATGGGACCAAGTGAATTTTCAATGATGGAATTGTTGGAGAAGGCATCTGAGCACTGAGCTATTGAATTGTATTTATAATAGAGATACCATCTAGATCAGTTTCCAATGTGGCCAAGACAAATACTGTGTCGTCATCGGATGTATTCTGTTCTGAGAACACAAACTCAACATCTTCTATGTTTGACAGCATCTGAGTGGATTCCAAGTGGTGAATTAGCCGAACAGCTTAGGCTAGCTTATTGGAACAATTTCTTGTATAGTGACCTTTTTTTTTTTTGCAAACGAAACATTGAGTACTTTTGTGTTTGCTAGCCTGAGAAGGATCTTTCTTCTTAAAGAAACGGTACGGTTTTTTAGGTCGAGAGTGGGTTCTATGTTTGGTTCTTTTGGATGGGTAAGTTTTGTAATGGTGTTTCTTTTTGTAGGGCAGACACAAATCTTGTCATCATTACATTTGATGGCCATATGAGGCTTTTTGCAGGCTTTTTGAAAAGGATGTTTGTTCTTCAGAAAATCCGTGAAGAACACTTGTCATCATTTCAAGACAGCTAACGGCTGGCTAACTAGTAAAGTTTATCGAGAGACAAGTTTGCTACAACAAGTTGGCTTACTGTGAGCTGTCGTTGTATTTCTGCATGAAGTTCCTTTGGAAGAGAAGCTACAAAGATGTGCTTCAGATTTGGATCATAGAGAACCAGTCTCTGAGTCCTATACTAGATCAACACCTGAACCACCTCCTAGGTCAAAAGATAAAGCACCTATGGAGCCAGTACCACAACCTGTACAGTTACCATCACAGTCATTCCAGCCTTTCCACCAGTACTCTTCACAGCAGATACCCATACAGAGTTATCATGATTCTGTGTCAATAGAGGCTCATAATCCAAATCTTTCTGTTGGAGTGAACAGTATTTCATCTGAAAAAATTCTTTTCTAGCTAACTCTTTGGAACTGTAGGCTCTCGGAGATATTGTTCATAGATAATTCCAAGAGCTGTATGAATATCTGGTAGTTGAATAAACTACAGCTGTCTGTACTGTCCTAAGCTTTGGAACTAATGTCGTAAAGAACCAGTGAATCTTGAACTGAGCACCCAGCTTAAGCATATGGACATCTAGCCATGCAGACAATTTCTCAAAACTTATTTGCCATTTGGGTTTAGGAATATCATCAAATGTAAACAAGGACCATTGCTGGGTTTGGAGGCCTAAGCAAGAGGAGGTTCTCTGGGAGGAGAACGAGCTATGTCAGAATCTACTTCTTTCACAATAGGAGTTGTCGAGGAAGAAGGTTCTTCAGTTGGTTGAGCCATGAAGCAGTCGATTGTCACGCATGCTAAAGAAGTCAGCCCTACCATGGGGTCCAAGCCAGACAGCAGCAATCTAACAATTGAAGCTCATGGCCCAACAGCCACCACCTCTCCAGATACCGACAGATGGCGAGCGCATACTCTAAACAGATGCAAGTGATGAGTTATGGGGTGCAATCTTGTGACCAATTCAAGGAGTCAGAAAAGCACTACCATGTTATCTACAAAGAAATACTTGCAGTCAAATATCCAAAAATTTGAATTTTATTGGATAACTTTGCTTATCCTCAATTTTTAAAAAAAGTCTCTTCCAAACAGTAGCTACTCCGATTGAAACAGTGGTTTTCCAAGTACATTTTCACGGTCCAACATATAAAAGGGACAAGAACCTCGTCTCTAACCTCCTCACCATACCACCTTCATAAAAAATCTCTTTAGTCTCAGTCTTAATTAAAAAAAAAATCTTTTTCTTACCTTCATGGCTTAATCTTCTCCTTCTCTTCTCTATATTCACTGTAGAATCCAACCATACAAAACACTTGTTCATCCTTTTTGTAAGCCCAGAGAGGCTAGTCCTTGGGTGGTATGCGTCAGTGAACCACGTGCCTGCTTCCATGCGCCCCCAGACCAAATGGCATGACTGTCCATTGGTAATGGGCATTGGAAATGCAGAAAGCTGTTTTGTATCATTCCTCAGGCTGAATGCCAAGTTGCCAGAACCCTGCTTTAAGATCAAACTTTGAAACTCATCATCTGCTTGAATCTTTGGTAATGGAAACTCATCATCTGCTAAGAAGCAGTTAGGAGGTTGGTAGTCAATTACTAGCCTCTTTTTTCCACGAACAATCTCAGACCTTTTTTCAACATTAAAGGCCTGGATGTTGTGGACTCAATCAATCCCTGAGATAACAGTTGTACACATTCTTCTTGGGCTAGCTTGAGATCAGAAGAAGACATGCCTGGATGTGTGGCTTTGGTTGGATAATTAATGTCTTCATTAAGCTTGAATGGGAGCTTAATAAAGAACTGGTTGTTCCTCCTCAGGACATAGAACAGCAAACTTATCTTTAAAAATCTAACAAGGAGGCTGAGTGTCTAACAAAGTGTAAAGCCTTAATTCATTAGTGTATGGCAAGAACATATTTTTGAACTTAATTCCAAAAGCCATGATCTCACCAACCATTGTCCAGATCTCAGAACAAATCACCAAAGCTGAACTAATAAAGCTCATGCCCCTTGAGTGGATAACCAATTATGAGCTTTTCCATCAAAATTCCCAGCCAATTCAAACTTCAGATTCCAAAAACGGTCTGACGGCACAGTCAGTATGCATTTCCAGGAGCCCTCTACAGAAGCTCCCAGAGTCTCATTTTCATACAGTGCAATGACGTAAGGTTTGGTAACAACCTTAGTCTGTGGATCTGCCTGTTTTTCCAATGGAGGAAATTGATCTTGATAGGATCCTTGAGAAGACATCATCAAAGAGGCTCTGATAACAGGTGCAGGCTTCTTTGGTCTCATGCAGCATATGCAAGGCTTTCTTGTAGTTGGGAAGTGGTTCCATCGAATCTGGATGATCCGGAGGAAGGATGTGTTGGGGCTTGCATCGGGATAGAGGAAGTATAAACTTTGCCTTTCTACGTCGTCTTTTGTGTAGGTGCTCATCATTATCTAAATCAGATTCATCCCGACAGGGATAATCTGGATCACACATGTCACTGCCTGGTGCATCCCAAAGGAAATGGCCATCTATTTTTGCGGGATAGACTGGCGTGCTTTCGGATGTAAAGCTGTGAATAGGCAGATCTTCTTGAACTGTGGAAACAGGTTGGATCATTGCACTGTATGAAAATGAGACTCTGGGAGCTTCTGTAGAGGGCTCCTGGAAATGCATACTAACTGTGCCGTCATAGAGCAGACATGATTCCCGCATTCACCTGCTTTAGTGTGTTTTGTTTGTTTATGCTTTTATAATTATATTTTACTTTTCTAAAAAGAGGATAAGGGTCCTGTCTAATTCCTCTTTAGTCATGTTGTGTTTTAAGCTTTTGCTTTACGATATTGATAAGGGTCCTGTCCTATCTTTATCTTTAATCATGTCTCATTTTAGGGGTCTTGTCCTATCTTTGTGTAAGAGAAGAACCTACTAAATTTTTTCCAAATGACATAGTTTTGGAAGAACTAGATGCCAACAGGTTTTTTGCTAATGAGGGAAGTATTAAAATGTTTTCCATTTGCAGCTTTGAAGTACTTAGTGTGTCTTTCCCAACAGTGATAATGAAGAATGTTAGGATGAATCATACTTCATCGAGAACCAGTGTCAATGAATCCAATGGCTGGTAATGGTTTGGTAAATTTGGAAGAAAGGATGTGGATACGGACAGAAGGAATGGGTATTTTGGAAGAGAAGCTGTTTGAAAAGAATTTATGATTGAAATAGTATCATCATCATATGTGACCTCATTTGATCTTCATCTCAGTGAAAATAGACTCAACATCTTTTGAATCTGAAAGTAAAGATGCCTGTTCAAGATGTTGGATTAGACAAACTGCTTTGGCTGATTTGTTGGGACAATCCCTTGCAAAATGTCCATATTTTTTACATTCTTTGTTCTGTGCATCCGTGATGGATCTTTCTTATTAAAAAACCTATAAGGCTTCTTGTGCTTAGAAGAGGAGTATTTGGATTTGTGACCATACCTTCGAAAATGAACTTTCTTCTTGGAAGGGAAACAAGTGCAATCCTTGTCTGATTTACACTTGATCTTGAGATATAGTTTCTTGCAAGCTGCCTTGAAAAGCTGCTTGTTTTTCATCAGATCTTTGAAGAATTTTTTTTGCTCACATAACCGTGAAAAACAATTAACTGCAAGCTGGTAAATCTTACAAAGAGATATGTCAGCTACATTGAGATGATTGACATTTATCTGCCTTTGAAGTTCTAGTTGTAGCTCTTTTCGAAGAGAAGCAATAAAGACGTGTTTTAATGTTGGGTTATTAAAACCGTTGAGCTTGAGGACAGACATTCTCTTGTAATGATCAAGCTTAATAAAGAAATTAATCCAACCAAAGCCACACATTCAGGCATGTCTACTTCTGAACTCAAGTTAGCCTAAGAAGAATGTGCACAACTGTTATCTCAGGGACCAAGATCCCTATGAAGACTTTACTGTCTTCACCCAGTCATGCCATGCTCCAACAGTAATAGGTTCCTCTACCTACACAGTTGAGCATCCTCTAGATCCTATTGATACGAACCCCGCCATGAACTGACGAGACCCTAATCAAATTAGGCTCCAAGATCGTTTCTAATTTTAGAAATTCAATGGAACCGCGACCTGTTGCTTAATGAAGCTAGAACCTCGATATGTGAGGACGCTACAATTAGCTGTGGATGGTTTGATTGATAAGTCAAGGGTTGAACGCCACAAAAAATCTGATAAGTTCAAAGAGTTCGTTTAAGAACTAAAGAGAATTATACTCTCAAGTAAATTGCATGAAAAACTTCTTCTTTTAGAATCCTAAATAAATCAGAATCTTTATCTAATAAAAAAAAGGAAAGAATTCTTTGAAATAATTCTCCATTAGTAGCTTTGAATAACTCCGTATGCTTTTCCCATCGAGGTAGCAACTTGGAAAGGTCCACCCCTCGAGGTAGCAACTTGGATTTTCTTTGTTCTGGAAATCGTTCCTTGCGCATATGTAACCACAACCAATCGCCGGGTTCAAACGGTGACTACTTAGTAGCTTATGCGGAAATTGTATTAATCAAAAGAAAGCTTACAAGAAAGCTTACAAGAGTGGATAATGTTCCAAATGCCTAGAGCTCACCCATATTTATAGGGAAGCTTGGCTAGCTCTAGCCATATGTACAAGTGTGTGCTCTGCAAGTGCTCCAAGCCAAGTCCTTCCATCCATACAAGCCGTCCTCGAGGAGTTCAAGGACGTGGCGCCCCCTGAGCTAGAAGAGTTGCGAAGACAGCTCACGGATTTGCTGGATGTAGGCTATGTTCGCCCTTCCAAAGCCCCATTCGATGCAAACTCAACATGTGGCAAACAATCCTCCCAAATTTTAATGTTCTTTTTAATGATTGCCTGTAATATGGTAAAAAAAGTTCTGTTTACAACCTCTGTTTGACCATCAGTTTGAGGATGACACGTAGTTGAAAACAACAACTTAGTCTCCAACTTAGGCTTCAAAGTCTTCTAGAAGTAACTCAAGAACTTAGCATCCCTATCAGAAACTATTGTTCTAGGCATACCATGTAACCTTACAATCTCTCTAAAGAATAAATTAGCAATGTTAAAAGCATTGAAATAAAATGCTCCACAAAAATTGAGTCCTTTCTAGGTAAACCTAATACAAAATTCATTCAAATGTCAGTCCAAGGCGCACTAGGTATTGGTAATAGGGTGTATAATCCATGAGGCTGCACTTTCGATTTGGCTTGCCTACAAGTGACCCACCTACCACAAAGTCTCTCAATATCTCATTTCATATGTGGCCAATAGAAGTGTTCCTACAATACGACTAAGGTCTTTACAACTTCAAAATTTCCCATCAATCCTCCTCCATGGGATTCTCTCACCAATAAACCTCTCTCGAAACAAGGAACCATCATGCCTAAAGTACTTACCAACCCCAAACTTTTCACAATTAAAACCAAGTATTTTAGCATTAAGTGTTGTGATTAGGACATACTACGAGAAAGTGCATCTGCAACTATGTTTTCCTTACCTTGCTTGATACGAACCCCGCCAGCACTCTCTCCCTTGCTTCCGCCAGCACTGACTGAGGACATGGAGGTATTGTTTGAACCAACTACTGTGAAGGGAGTTCGACAGGGGGCAACAGGACAACCAACTGCTAAGGGGGTGTTGATTACATAGAAGGACTTGAGGCAACGTGAGAGCCATTTGCGTTGATTCAACGACAGTTTCCTCGATTCCACCTTGAGGACAAGGTGTCTTTTTGGGATGGAAGTAATGTTAGACCCGTGAAAACTTATGTTAGACGTAAGTATCAAAGGGCAGGGACAATTTAGTATTTTTAATGGTAAGGGCAGTTTAGTAAATTTTCTTATTTGCTTATTAGTATAAATAAGAGAGGAACGAGTCATTTTGGGGGTAATAGGAGTCTTGGGAGAGATTGACCTACCTCTCGAACTGTAGGTCAGGATTGTTCTTTATTTTGATTCTATCAATAAAAGTTAGCCCTAATTTTGCCCTAAGTCCTATCAAAAGAGAATTATACTCTCAAATAAATTGCATGAAAAACTTCTTGTCCTTCTCTTATTGAATGCGAATATATAAATAGGTTACAAGAAATCCTAATCATAAACAAATTCATAATCCAATTGAAATAAATAAATCAGAATATAATATAATAAAAAGGAAAGAATCCTTAATAAATCAGGATCTTAATCTAATAAAAAAATAGGAAAGTATCTTAAACGACTAAATAAAATCAAAATAGCTGATTTGTTGCCTCTTTTAAAAATGGAAACACTATCTAAAAAGATAGTGACATATCTTTCATCCTTAATGCGCCGATTTCATGGATTTGATTGTTCATAAAATTCAAGATCTTGAATCACGCGTTTATTAGTCTGAATACTTGTGAGATTCCTTCAATAGGCCTCCATGAATTGGATTGATCCCAAATTGCTTGAATCAGCACAATAAGTCCTTCTTGAATTTTTTTGCTCGAGGTCTTGTGACATGTCCAATGTGAACTTGCATAGGATCTGAATATGGCTTGTTTCACGTGCTTGTGCCATCCTTGTGCATAATCTCATCAGATGATGATACTATTTCAATCATAAATGTTGTTCAAACAGCTTCTCCTTCCAAAATACCCATTCCTTCTGTCTGTATCCACATCCTTTCTCCCAAATTTGCCAAACCATTACCAGCCATTGGATTCATTGACACTGATTCTCAAAGAAGTATGATTTATCCTAACATTCTTCCTTCTCACTATTGGGAAAGACATATTGAGTACTTCAAAGCTGCAAATGGAGAACATTTTAATACTTCCGTCATTACCAAAAAACCTGTTGGTGTCCAGTTCTTCTAAAACTGTGTTATTTGGACAAAGTTAGATAAAGACCTACTGATTGGTTTCGACATTCTTCAATTAATATCTAAATTACAGATCATAGCTTCTGGAATTAAATTCAAAAATATATTCTTGCCATAACTGATAAATTGTCAGACGCTCAGCCTTTTTATCAAATTTTCAAAGATAAGTTTGCTGTTCTATGTCTTGAGTATCATAGCTAGTCTATTCATAATCTCCTCTATGGAAGAACAATCAGTTCTTTATTAAGCTCCCATTCAAGCTTAATGAAGACATTAATCCAACCAAAGCCACACATCTAGGAATGTCTCCTTCTGATCTCAAGTTAGCCTAAGAAGAATGTGCACAACTGTTATCTCAGGGATTGATTGAGTCCACAACATCAAATTGGGCTTGTTGGGCCTTTTATGTTGAAAAAAGGTCTGAGATTGTTCGTGGAAAAAAGAGGCTAGTAATTGACTACCAGCCCCTTAACTACTTCTTAGCAGATGATAAGTTTCCATTGCCAAAGATTCAATTATTGTTCATTCATCTCAAGGATGCTAAGGTATTTTCAAAGTTTGATATCAAAGTAGGGTTTTGGCAACTTGGCATTTAGTTTGAGGAACGATACAAAATAGCTTTCTGTATTCCCAACACCCATCACCCCAAACAAATCACAAAAGCCGAACTTACCAAGCTCATGCCACTTGCGTGGATCACTAACTATGAGCTGTTCCATCAAAACTCCCAGCCAATCCAGACTTCAGATGCACTATTCCAGAAGCGATCTGACGGCACAGTCAGTATGAGTTTCCAGAAGCTAGCCACAGAAGCTCCAAAAATCTCTTTTTCCCCATGATTCAACCTGTTTCTACACTCCAAGAAGACCTGCCTATTCACAGTTTTACATCCGAAGGCACGATACCAATGTCGTAAAGAACCAGTAAATCTTGAACTGAATTCCTTAAGAACCATTGATAATTGTGAACCTGGTTTTAACATTTGAACTTCTAGCCATGCTGAGATTTCTCAATTGCTTGCCATTTTGACGAGGAATATCATCAAAGTGAACCGGACCATTGCTTGTTTTGGAGGCCTGTGCTGGAGCAGGTTCTCTGGGAGGAGAATGGGCTGTGTTTGAATCAAATTCTTCAACTATGGGAGTGGTTGAAGATGATGGCTCTTCAGTGGGTTGTGCCATAAAGATCTTGGACACATCTGCCATTTCTTGCTCAATCGAAACGTAAAATTCGCTTTCGGTATTGAGGCGAGGATTCTGTTGGTGTAGAGGACTGGGGAGTGCCTTCGTCAGGTTCTGAGGATGAGCCTGAAGAATCTGTGGAAACAGAGTCATTGTAACTCTGAACAGGAACTTGGTGTGAGGAATACTGGTGATAAGGCTGAGATGTTGGTGGAGGAGACTGTACTGGTGGTAATACAGGTGGTTGTGGTTGTGGTGAGGCTTCTGGCTCCATAGGTGCTTTATCTTTGGACCTAGGAGGTGGCTCAGATGAGAATCTGGGAGAAGATTCAGAGGATGGTTCTCTGAAAGAGACTCCGATATGGGTTCTTTGTGGTGGTTGTGGCTGTGTTTGTGGAGGAGATCTGGTCTTTGTCCTTCTAGGAGGAGGCATCGGTTTAGGAGGTGGCACCATCATTTTTTCATGACTTGAATCTATGAGCCTATACTCCACAGTGCCTTTATCTATATTGATGACATCTTGCTGTTTTCCAAAGATCACGAAGCAGACATGGGATTACTTTCCACGTTTGGATAAGTATGGCATTATGTTATCAGCAAAAAAGAGCATCCTAGGCAACACAATTGTTGAATTTCTTGGAATGATTCTAAAAGATCGAAAATATCAGCTTGTTGTCTAAAAAGCAACTACAACAGTTTCTTGGCATCATCAATTATCTCCGTGATTTCCTCCCACATTTCGCGAACCACACTAGCCAACTTTCACGCTAAAGAAAACTACCCCACCATGGGGCCCTCGCTCGTACAACAAGCAGTCCATAAACTAAAGCAATTGGCTCAACAACCTCTCCCACTCAATGTACCGACATCCGGATGATGAATATTGCAGACAGATGCAAATGACTGAATATTGGGGAGCGGTCCTCTTTGAAGAAATCAATGGGACAGATAATTATTATGCCCACACCAGTGGACAGTTTCCTATTTTAGCACTGGTAATTTGCTCAGCACCTTGAATTGGGACCTAAACCTTTAAGGTTGGAGATCAAAACCAATAAGCAAATCTTTATCTGGGAGAGTTGAACCTATAACTTTGGTCCAAATGACACAGCTTAGGAAAGAACCGTATCCCGATCGGCTCTTGGTGATCATATCGGTTTGAAATAATTCTCCATTAGCAGCTTTGAATAACTCCGAATGCTTTTCCCATGCTCGAGGTAGGAAGGATAGTCGGGTTAAGCATTGATCTCTGTGATCCCGTGATCAATGAAACCAATTCATCGAGATTGGTCTCGTCAAACTTGGATGGGACCAAATGGATTTTCGTGGATGGAATGGTTGGTGAGGATGCTTGAGCACCGAGTCGTTGAATCTGTGTTGATGATAGAAACACCATCCGGATCATTATCTCGATGTGGCTAAGACAAATGCCGTGTCATCATCCGATGTGGCTTGTTCGGAGAATACTGATTCCACGCCATCTCATGACTCGATAGCATTTGAGTAGACTCTGGTGGTGGATAAGCCCGATGACTGAGCTGGCTTATTTGGACAGTTCCGAGCATAGTGGCCTTTCTTTTTACAGACAAAGCATCTGGAACTTTTGTGACTGCGGGTCTGAGAGGAATCTTTCTTTGCTTTTCAGCAAAGACAAGGCGTCACATCGGATCTCCTTTCCCGCTTTCTCAAGATCGTGGAAGATTTTGGCATTATGCTCTCAAGAAAGAAAAGTGTTGTCGGCCGATCATCCATAGACTTCCTTGGAATGATGATCACTAACGGACAATACCAGCCAGGGCCACATATTGCTAAAGAGCTCCTCAACTTTCCAGATGTCCACCTTTCAAGAAAACAGATCCAGCAGTTTCTTGGCATTGTTAATTATTTGCGAGACTTTATCCCAAAAGTTTCCATAAACTCGATCTCCGAGCATCCGATGGAGATCTGCATCAAGCTGGGCAATTCTGGCCTTCATATTTGCATATATCCTGTCTAACTGGGAAGACAGGTTATCAACTTTAGTGGAATGCTCTTTTGAGGCTGAGTTAGGCTTCGGGCAAAACTTGGTATCAGAGCCTAACACTGTCTCGCGGGGAGTAGTGTAGTGAATGATAAGCTCCTATCCCACATCGCTTGGGTGCGCCTGGGTCAGCCAGTTTATAAGTCCTGGCGATCCTCACTCCTAAGAGCTCTTTTGAGGTCGAGTTAGGCTTCGAGCAAAACTTGTGAAATATTCGGTTCGAGAAGGATTCCTCTATGAACAGGATGAGAGATCCGGCATAACCGCTCCTATCCCACATCGCTTGGGTGCGCTGGGGTCAGCCAGTTTATAAGTCCTGGGCAGTCCTCACTTCCTAAGAGCTCTTTTGAGGCTGAGTTAGGCTTCGGGCAAAACTTGGTATCAGAGCCTAACACCGTCTCAGCGGGGAGTAGTGTAGTGAATGATAAGCTCCTATCCCACATCGCTTGGGTGCGCCTGGGGTCAGCCAGTTTATAAGTCCCGGCAGTCCTCACTTCCTAAGAGCTCTTTTGAGGCTGAGTTAGGCTTCGGGCAAAACTTTCGCTGCCTACACGCGAATTAGCTTCCGAGGTCGAGCGGTCTCAATTTCACTACAGGATTTGCGAATGAATGCTGGGCTGGACCACCTCGAATGGCGTGAGCCGCATGCGGGAGACCCGCACGTCACGGTTTTAGGGGATCTGGTCGAAAGACCGGCCGCGCCCACCCGACTAGAGGGACCGAGAAATTAATAGAGTACAAAACTTATCTTCAAGCTTTACCTAAGCTCCTATCCCACATCGCTTGGGTGCGCCTGGGTCACCAGTTTATAAGTCCCGGGCAGTCCTCACTTCCTAAGAGCTCTTTTGAGGTCGAGTTAGGCTTCGGGCAAAACTTGGTATCGAGCCTAACACCGTCTCGCGGGGAGTAGTAGTGAATGATAAGCTCCTATCCCACATCGCTTGGGTGCGCTGGGGTCAGCCAGTTTATAAGTCCTGGGCAGTCCTCACTTCCTAAGAGCTCTTTTGAGGCTGAGTTAGGCTTCGGGCAAAACTTGGTATCAGAGCCTAACACCGTCTCGGCGGGGAGTAGTGTAGTGAATGATAAGCTCCTATCCCACATCGCTTGGGTGCGCTGGGGTCAGCCAGTTTATAAGTCATGGAGTGAAAGGTTAAAATTGGGATAGAAGGTAAGAAGAACACTACAGGCTTGAAGTGTAGTCAGGATGGTACCAATAACGGCATGTTGGTACTCTTTGAAACGGGTATCAAGCAGGGCAAGTATGGCGGTGACAGGTAAGCCTTTACGGCCATGCAAGGTAAGGATAAGGCGTACTGCGCCTATATGGATGTGGGTGAAACCTTCTCTTTTCCAATTGGCTACAAACTCAGAAAGGATTTCTAGAGTAACATACTGTTCAGCAGAGGTGGACTGAAGATGATGTTGATCTAAAGCTGAAGACTGGACATATTCACGAGGACTAGGGCGATCACGCCTTAGAAGGGTTTTAATACTGACAGAAAACTTCTTCTTATATAATTTATACGGACTGACAAGAGGAAAACTCGACTCAACAATCTGGGCAGACTCTAGAATATACGAATATTCGACAAGGTTTTCTATTTTAGAAGTTGAATGCTTGGTACAGGACTTAGGAAGGGTCATCGTAGATGATAGAGAAATAGGAGCTAAAGACTGAGATGAAGAACTTGGAGTAGATGAAGAGGGTTCCATGACTATGAAGACTCTTCTCTATACTAAACTTGGTTCCTAATAGATTATCCTATTATCATACCACGCTCAGGAAAGAAAACACAGGGCTTTGATACCACTCTAGTATCATAGTCATGGAACCCTCTTCATCTACTCCGAGTTCTTCATCTCAATCTTTAGCTCCTATTTCTCTATCATCTACGATGACCCTTCCTAAGTCCTGTACCGAGCATTCAACTTCTAAATATAGAAAACCTTGTCTTGATTCGATGGAACCACTACCCATCTACAAGATATCCCTACACATGCTGCATGAAGAAGATAATCTTCCCAAAAGACCAAAGAAACCTTATCAGATCATCCTTGATGATGTCTTCTCAAGAATCCTACCAAGACCAATTTCCTCCACTGGAGAAGCAGACAGACCCTCAAACTAAGGTTGTCACTAAACCTTATGTCTCTTCGCCAATAACTCCAACCGGTCAGCTTGAAGAGCCTGGACCTTTCAAGTCGTTCTCAATCGGCAAACCCGAATGCCGAGTCCGAACCAAGCTTTGGAAAGAATTGATGAATGGCCTCCTCTCTTCTAGCTTCTGCCCTAACAAAAAAATCATTTCCCATGAATCTTATTTTTCATTCTCTTTCAATTATTTTACAAACATCTATCATTCCCAACCTATAGAATTCTCCAGCTTCCATCCTAAACACATCTTCCTCACTGGTTTTATCCTTAACCCAACAAAAGACATCACTGAAGATGAGCTATGGTATCTCTGGTGTCTCATTGTCTTGTATTCTAAAGCTTGTTTTTCCTATATGGACTCCTCAATAACCTAGCCATGGCCGATTCTCTTTCATGGACCATGTTTGAATGGTTTTCTCCTTGACAACTCCAACAAATCTCTGACCGATTTCACCTTCCTCAAATCCCTGATCGTGAAAAGGATTAATTCATAACAGTCTTTATCATTCATCGACCCTATTTCTAGCATCCGGCAACCAACCTATTCTGGACCCAAGACCATGCTTATGAATGGAAAACTCTTCCCCATCCATTCCCACTCCAGCATGACCCAACTACCATCCGAGAACTCCAGCAGTTCCTTTCAGAACTAAACCATGTTTCTCTAACACCCACATATATGCAGCACACTTCTCTTGGTCCACAACATGAACTTCTCACAGTCCTTTCTACAGGAGAAAGTTCCGGCAACATTCTATTCAAAGAAGAACATCCCAATGACATGTTCCAGGATTCCCAAGATCCCTACGAAGACTTTACTCCTGTCTTCACCCAATAATGTGATCCTCCAACAGCAACAGGTTCCTCTGCCTACACAGTTGAGTATCCCCAAATCCTATCAACGATCACCGCCATTCACCAAGATATCTATAGAATGCTACATGTTCGATGAGGTCGACAAGTTATGTTGCCAACCTCGTCCAATCCTTGAACAGTCGACAGCTTGTCTCTAGCTTTTCTAAGAAGTTTGTAATAAGTGCGTCTTTACTTTTTCTTTTGTTTAGTGGGGTCATTCTAAATAAAGACACTCTTGTCTTGTTACTTTATTAAAGTCTTTCTTGTCTTGTAGTGAGGGATCCTCTTCTCTTTATTAAATTTATTTTTTTCTTTTTGCAATCATGTGGCTAGGGGTCCTGTCCTACTACTTTGCTTTATTAAAGTTTTTTTATTAGTTTGTAATCATGAGGAGGCTTGTTTCTAAACTTCTCTTTTGTTCTCTCAAAGTAAATCAAAAGTTAGATTTCTGTTATAAATAGTTCATCTCTACCATAGATGAGTACACCTTATACTTGCCTTGTAAAGGTTTCAGTATAGCTATTTCCCAACTAAGTATTGAGAAATAGGTATCTAGAGATCACTAAATCCCAGTGTTCATCTTCAAACAAAAGGCCGACGGACTGAAGATCAAATTAGGTGGTATGTGGCGACGGTTGTCTCTTTATTTCTGGTTCTTCAGTGCTTTAGGTTTGGGTATATCGGCTGGAAACCAGGGGATGTGGGCTACTGGCCCTAAGGACGAACTTAGATTTGTTTCCTTGGTGTAACAATTGCTAGTTGATGGGACATGGAAAATGTGCGTTGACTGCTGAGCCTTCAACAACATAACGGTAAAGTATCGACATCCCATTCCTAGGCTAGATGATATGCTTGATGAATTGTATGGTTCTTGTGTGTTTTATAGAATTTGACTAATGCTCTGAGTACTTTTATGAGACTTATGAATCATGTTTTTGTTTGTTTTTATTTTGATGATATTCTCATATATAGCAAAAACTCGGATGATCATGCAACATATTTGAAATTTATTTTAGGTGTACTTAGGAAAGATAATGAGATGCCACCATTGGAGGATGTTGAAGATGAAGAGTATGCAGTCCTTGATGAATGAACTTTAATAGCTAGGAGAGTTTTGAGTGTGAAGCAATGCAACGGGAAAACACCTTTCATACTAGGTACTATGTTCAGAAAAAAGTATGTAGTATGATTATTAATGGAGGAAATTGTACCAATGTTGCTAGTACTATCTTGGTACCATACAAACTACAGTGATTGAATGATAGAGGCGAGGTGAAAGTGAATAAACAAGTACTAGTGTCTTTTAAGATCGGCAAATATAAAGAAAAAGTATTATGTGATGTAGTACCAATGCAAGCTGGACACTTATTACTTGGGCGTCCTTGGCAATTGACAGACGTGTGAAGCATGATGGTTTTACCAACAAGTACTCGCTTGAGTTTAATCAACGCAAGATCAAGACCAAGTACGCTTACAAAGAGAGAGAGCGAAAGAAAAGAGAGTGAAAATCAAAGAGATACCGAGCAAAATGAGAAAGAAAAAAAAATTGAGACAGTTGAGAGAAGAGGCATTTCTGAACACTAACAAGCTTAACCTTATCTTTCCTAGTTCTATTGTTTCTCTTTGTAGGATTATGAGGATGTCATTCCCTAGAAATCACCACATGGATTACCTCTAATCCGAGGGATCGAGCATGAAATTGATTTCGTGCCTAGTGCAACCATTCAAAACCGACCAGGCTATAAGAGTAATCCAGAGGAAACAAAGGAGCTTCAAAGGTAAGTTAATAAGTTAATGGAAAAAGGGCACGTGAGAGAAAGCATAAGTCTATGTGCAGTTCCAGCTTTGCTAGTTCCTAAGAAAGATGGGACATAGAGGATGTACGCTGATTGTTGAGCCATCAACAACATAACGGTAAAGTATCGACATCCCATTCCGAGGCAAGATGATATGCTTGATGAATTGCATGGTTCTTGTATATTTTCTAAAATTGATCTAAAAAGTGGATATTATCAAATTAGAATGAAAAAAGGAAATGAATGGAAAATTGCCTTTAAAACAAAATATGATTTAATAAATGATTAGTTATGCCTTTTGGTTTGACTAATGCCCCGAGTACTTTTATGAGACTTATGAATCTTATTTTACGGGCCTTTATTGGTAAGTTTGTTGTTGTTTATTTTGATGATATTCTCATAGATAGCAAAAACTTGGATGATCATGCAACACATTTGCAATCTCTTTTAGATGTACTTCTAAACTTGTGTTTCTAAAATTTGTTGTAAGTGCACAGAGTATACAGGTTGATGAAGAGAAGGTGCGTGCAATCCAAGAATGGTCGAGTCCTACAAGTGTAAATAACGTGAGAAGCTTCTATCAGCGGTTTGTGAAAGACTTTAGTACATTGGCCACACCGCTTACTGAAGTAATCAAGAAAAACATTGGATTCAAAAGGGGAGAAGAATAAGAGAAGGCATTCCAAATGATTCAAGAAAACTAACCAAAGTCCCTTTATTATCCTTGCCTAACTTTAACAAAACGTTTGAAATTGATTGCGATGCTTTATGTTTTGGCATAGGAGCTAATCTTATGCAAGAGGAACAGCCAATTGCTTATTTCTGTGAGAAATTAAGTGGAGCAGTTTTAAACTATCCTAAAGAGCAATATGCTAAATAAGCTAACAAAAGGCGACACAAGCTAGTCTTTGTTTGAACTCGGCGATTGGGTATGGTTACATATGTGCAAGGAAAGATTTCCAGAACAAAAGAAATCCAAATTGAGGGGGTGGACTTTGCAAGTCTTAAAACGAATCAATGACAATGCATACAAATTGGATTTGCCTGGTGAGTACAATGTAAGTGCTACAATTAATATTTTTTATTTAAGTCCTCTTGACGTAGGTGAAGATTTGAGGACAAATCCTCTTTAAGAGGAGGGGAATGATGAGATTATGCATAAGGATGGCACAAGCATGTGGAAAAAGACATATGTGGAATTAGACATATACAAGTTCCCGTCGAACCCATCAAAGCACTTAATGGGTTGATTCAAGTAACTTGGGTCAATCCAATTCATGGAGGTCTATTGAAGGAATCTCACAAGATATTCAGACCAATAAATGCGTGATTTAAGCTCTTAAATTTTATGAGCAATCAAATCCATGAAATCGGCTTATTAAGGATAAAAGATATGCCACTATCTTTTTAGATTGTGTTTCCATTTTTAAAAGAGGCAATAAATGAGCTATTTTGATTTTATTTAGTTATTTAGGAGTCTTTCCTTTTTATTAGATTAAGATCCTGATTTGTTAAAGATTATTTCCTTTTTTATTAGATTAAATTCTGATTTATTTATGATTCTTTTCTAATTTCAATTGGATAAGGATTTGTTTCTAATTAGGATTTCTTGTAACCTATATATATACATATTCGCATTCAATAAGAGTGAAAGAAAAGTTTTTTATGCAATATACTTGAGAGTATAATTCTCTTTAGTTATTAAACGAACTCTTTGAACTTATCGAATTTCCATGGCGTTCAACCATTGACTTATTAATCAAACCATCCATAACTGATTGTGTCATCCTCACATACCAAGGTTCTTGCTTCATTAAGTAATGGGAGTCTAATTTGATTAGGGTCTTGTCGGTTCTTGACGGAGTTCGTATCACAATCAAATAACAAGAGACTTAAACTACATAAAGGTGGAGATATTAGTGATACTTAGAATGTAAAATGATAATTCCACCCTTTATAAATATATACTCTCTAGGACTCAACATTGCCTATTTTAAAAATGAAAATACTATTTGAAAATATAGTAGCATATCTTTCATCCTTAATGCGCTGATTTCATGGATTTAGTTGCTCATAAAATTCAAGAGCATAAATCATATATTTATTAGGCTTCTATAAATTGGATTGATTCCAAGTTGCTTGAATCAGCCCATTAAGTGCTTCTTTGAATTTCTTTGCATGAGCTCTTGTGATCGGGTCTGACAGAAATTTGCATGAGCTCTGAATATACCTTATTCCACGTGTTTGTACCATCCTTATCCATAATCTCATCATTCCCCTCCTATTAAAGAGGATTTGTCCTCAAATCTTAAGGACTTAAATCATAAACATTAATTGTAGCACTTACATTATACTCACTAGGCAAATCCAGCGTGTATGCATTGTCATTGATCCATTCCAAGACTTAAAAAGGTCCATCTTCTCAAGATAACAACTTGGAATTAGAGACAGGAATAAAAAGTTTTTCATACAATTAGAGTATAATTCTATTTAGTTCTTAAACGAACTCTTTGAACTTATCAGATTTTTCCTTGCGTTCAACACTTGACTTATCAATCAGATCATCCATAGCTGATTGTGGCATCCTCACATACCAAGGTTCTTCCTTCATTAAGCAACGGGTCACGGTTCCATTCAATTCATGAAATTAAAAGCGATCTTGGAACTTAATTTGATTAAGGTCTCGTTAGTTCATCGCGGTGTTCGTATAAGAAAAAAGGTTCTAATAAGGTTTTTGCCTATTTTTATTTAGATCTCCTGTCGTGAAAAAAAAAAATCGTGAATAGTGCTGCATACACAGAATTTAGTGAACAGTATTTGTATCCATGTGATTTATTTCATTAAATCTGTAAATTTAACCAATTCCTTACTCTAAATTCCTTCAATTTTTAGTTATTCAGTGTCTTATAGAATCTAAATCATGGCTTAACCGAGAGATTGCAAATATGGTTGAGTTGCAATATTATGTGGAGATTGAGATGGTTCACAAGGCCATCAAGATTGAGTAGTAACTCAAGAGGAGGGTAACACCCGTGCAACTCCAAGCTTGAGTTCCACTCCATGAAAGCCGCCGAGCTATGTAAAGCAAGACGAGAGGCCACAAACATCTACTACACCTAAACCAAGATTCGAGCCCTCCAAGCCTAATTCACAAGGTAGGTAACATTGTGACACCCACAATTAGGAATCTTGATATTAAGTGCAGGGACACATAGCCAGTGAATGTGTAAATAAGAGAGTTTGGCGTTACAAGATAATAGTGAGATTTTAACTGATGATCAAGCAAAAGATAATGAGATGCCACCATTGGAGGATGTTGAAGATAAAGAGTATGTAGTCCCTAATGAATTAACTTTAGTAGCTAAGAGAGCTTTGAGTGTATAAGTAAAAGTAGATGAAGCAGTACAATGGGAAAACATCTTTCATATGTTTAGGAAAAAGTATGTAGTATGATTATTGATGGGGGAAGTTGTACTAATATTGCTAGTACTATCATAGTGGAAAATTTAGGGCTTCCAACACTTAAGCATCAACATCCAAACAAACTGCAATGGTTGAATGACAGTGGCGAGATGAAAGTGAAGTACCTTTTAAGATTAAATATGAAGATAAAGTACTATGTGATGTGGGACACTTATTACTTAGGCATCCTTGGCAATTCGACAGTCATGCGAAGCATGATGACTTTATCAACAAGTACTCATTTGAATTTAATCAACGTAAGAGTGCACCGAAACAGGTTTATAAAGACTAAGTAAGCTTACAAAGAGAGAGCGAGCGAAAAAAAAAAAAAGAAAGAAAATGAGAGTGAAAATTAGAGAGATGCCGAGCAAAAAGAGAGAAAAATAAAAGAAAATTGAGGCAATGGAGAGAAAATTAGAGAGAAAACAAAAGAATTTTTATGCAAGAGCAAGTGAGATAAAAAGAGCATTGTTTTCAAATCAGCCAATGAAGCAAGAACCTTGGTACGTGAGGACACCACAATTAGCTATGGATGGTCTGATTGATAAGTCAAGAGTTGAATGCCACGAAAAATCCGATAAGTTCAAAGATTTCGTTTAAGAACTAATGAGAATTATACTCTCAAGTAAATTGCATGAAAAACTTCTTCTTTTTCTCTTATTGAATGCGAATATATATACGTTACAAGAAATTCTAATTGGAAACAAATCCTAATCCAATTGAAACAAGAAAATAATCCTAAATAAATCAGAATCTAATCTAATAAAAAAGAAAAATCCTTAAGAAATCATGATCTTAATCTAATGACAAAAAGGAAAGTATCTTAAATGACTAAATAAAATCTAAATAGCTGATTTGTTGCCTCTTTTAAAAATAGAAACACTATCTAAAAATATAGTGGCATATCTTTCATCCTTAATGAGCCAATTTCATAAATTTGATTGCTGATAAAATTCAAGAGCTTGAATCACACATTAATTGGTTAGAATATCTTATGAGATTCCTTCAATAGGTCTCCATGAATTTGATTGATCCAAAGTTGCCTGAATCAATCCATTAGGTGCTTCTTTGAATTTATTTGCAGAGCTCTTGTGAAGGATTCGATGAGAACTTGTATAGGATATGAATATGCCTTATTCTACGTGCTTGTGCCATTCTTATGCATAATCTCATCATTCTCCTCATCTTGAAGAGTATTTGTCCTTAAATCTTCACCTATGTCAAAAGAACTTAAATCAGAAACATTAATTGTAGCACTTGCATTGTACTCACCAGGAAAATCCAGCTTGTATGCATCATCGTTGATCCGCTCCAAGACTTGGAAAAGTCCATCCCTCGAGGTACCAACTTAGAGTTCCTTTGTTCCAGAAATCGCTCCTCACACATATGTAACCACACCCAATCACTGGGTTCAAAGACTAGCTTATATTGCCCTTTGTTTTGTTTGTTTAGCATATTGCTCTTTATTATAAGTAGGATAGTTTAAAACTGCTCCATTTAATTTCTCACTGAAATAAGCAATTAGTCGTCCCTCTTGTATAAGAACAGTTCCTATGCCAATTCCTCAAGCATCGCATTCAATTTCAAACGTTTTGTAAAGTTAGGGAAAGATAATAAAGGGGCTTTGGTTGGCTTTTCTTTGATCATTTGTAATGTCTTTTCTTGTTCTTCTCCCATTTGAATCAAATGTTTTTCTTGATTATTTCAGTAAGTAGTGTAGCCAATGTACTAAAGTTTTCAGAAACCGCCGATAGAAGCTAGAAAGTCCGTGGAAGCTTTTCACGTTACTTACATTTATAGCACTCGGCCATTTTTGGATTGCACGTACCTTCTCTTCATCTACCTGTATACCTTGTGCACTTATAACAAATCCTAGAAACACAAGTTTATTGGTGCAAAAGGTACATTTCTTCAAATTAGCAAATAACTTTTCTTTCCTAAGTAAATCTAAAGCAGATTTCAAATGTGTTGCATTCGGAGTGAGTACGTCTTGCCTTTGAAGTTTCTTTGTTTCCTCCGAGTTACTCTTATAAGCAGGTCGGTTTGGAATGGTTGCACCAGTGCACGAAATCAATCTGATGCCCGATCCCTCAAATTGGAGGTAATCCATGTGGTGTTTCTTCGGAAAGACATCCTCATAATCTTGTAAAAGAGAAACAATAGAACTAAGCATGATAAGGTTAAGCTCTTTAGTGTTCAAAAATGCCTCTTTGTACAAAAGTACAATCATTGGTTGATTTGAAAACAATACTCTTTTTATCTCACTTGCTCTTGCATAAAAATTCTTTTGTTTTCTCTCTAATATTCTCTCAACTACCTCAGTTTTCTTTTCTTTTTCTCTTTCATTTGCTCAGTATCTCTCAGATTTTCTTTCTCTTTTTCTTTCTTTTTCTTTCGTTCGCTCTCTCTTTGTAAACTTAATTGGTCTTTATAAACCTATTTTGGTGTCAATGGAGCTAGAGTGATATTGCATTGATTAAACTCAAACGAGTACTTGTTGGTAAAACTATCATGCTTCCCACGTCTGTCGAATTACCAAGGACGCCCAAGCAATAAGTGTCCAGCTTGCATTGGTACCAAATCACAAGTACTTTATCTTCATATTTATCTATCTTAAAAGACACTAGTACTTTTTTGTTCACTTTCACCTCGCTGCTGTCATTCAACCACTGCAGTTTGTGGATACTTAAGTGTTGGAAGCCCTAACTTCTCCACCATGATAATACTAGCAACATTGGTACAACTTTCCCATTAATAATCATACTGCATATTTTTTTCTGAACATAACACTTAGTATAAAAGATTTTTCCCGTTGCACTGCTTCATCTTCTTTTACTTGCACACTCAAAGCTCTCCTAGCTACTGAAGTTAAGGGACTACATACTCTTCATATTCAATATCTTCCAATGATGGTATCTCATTATTTTCTGCCTCATCATCAGTTATAATCTAACCATTATCTTGTAATGCCATAATTCTCTTATTCACACATTCACTGGCTATGTGTCCCCTGCCATGACATTTAAAACACTTAATATCAAGATTCCTAATACCACTCTGGGTGCACGGAAGCAGGCACGTGGTTCACTATGACCGAGACCTAGTATCACTATATTGACCTGACCTGTGGACACATACCACCCAAGAACTAGCCCTCCAGGCTGACAAAGAGGATGAACAGTGTTTTGTAGGTTGGACTTCTTATAGTGACTTTAGGGTTGATCGTTCTGATGCACAGGATCCTTTTTTCAAAGGCAAGTGCAGAGCATACTTGGAAGAGTATGAACAGACGATATGATAATCTTTTTTGGAAACCTAAGTTGTTCTAGAGAAGAGAAAGTAAACTTAAGCCATGAATATTTGAAAAGATTTCTTTATTTCAAACGTTCTTTTTTCTCCTTCTGGTCCTTCTCCCCGATAACTGAGAATAAACTCTCAATATATAGGAGAGGTTACAAGCTAATAATCAAAGAAGACAGGACAGGACCCCTGTCATTCTTTTTAAAGTGAAAGCGACACGAAAGCGACATGATAAAATAACACGCGGAAAGAGAAAGATAGGACAGGACCCCTATCATCTTTTCTCTTCAACGATAAAAGCAAAACAAGATAGAGATAGGACAGGACCCCTATCAATATCTGAAAAGTAAAGTCAACATTATACAGCTGGATGCAAGTCCAAGATAGACAACACCACAAAAGTCTAAAATGGACAATATGACAAAAGTCCACAACATGCTGCTGGACTAAAGTCTGAAAGTCAAAAACAGACAAAACACAACGACAGGTAGATGCGGAAATCTCTGCGGAAATCACGCTTGTCTTATTCAAAAGTGACTTGTTCAGAAGCTGTGGGATGGTGACAGGTTGTCAATATCGCTATCAACTTCATCCATGAGGTGGTAACTGGTGGATGGTGATGGAGGGAGACCTGTGAGAGTGGGATAGGTCTCTGGTGGAGAGTGATCCACGTGCTGTGAGGGTTCTGGTGGAAGCTCAGCGATGCAGGAGCATGAGCCATGCAGTGAGAGGTGGTTGGCGTGGTTGGACACACTTGAGTTGATGAACAGCTCGGGCTGTATGGACTCCAGGGAAGCAAAGTCTTCGTCAGGATCCTGGGAATCTTGAAACATGACGTGAGTGTAGTCTGGCCTAGCATCTTTGAGGAGGATGCCTTTGGTGGAGCCGTCTTGAGACTGGAAGGGGATGAGATCATGCTTTGGTCCAAGGAAGTATGTCTGAATGTCCCGTGGCTCTTCGAAATGTTGTTGAGTTCAAGCGAGAACTTTTTGAGCTCACGGAGAACGATGAGGATCATGTTGGAGAGGAAATGGATCAGGGAAAGATCGCCATAAGTATGCCTGATCTTGAGTCCAAAAACTGTTAGTGACTGGATGTTGGAAGTAGGGACGGTGAATAATGAAAACAGCATGGATGTCTCGTTTGCTGAATTCAGGGAGGAACAGGTAAGGAGGATTGTCAATCATTTGTTGAAGTTCTCGTCTCCACCAGGGGAGAGGAGAAAACCACTCTAAGAGAGTCCAAAGGAGAGAGGACGATGACTCAGGGTCAAGAAGACATCAGAGAGTAGGGAATACTGGTATGACTAACTTGGTAGCATACAGGAGAGAAAGACACCAAACATACCATAACTCATCTTCCACAAGTGGTCCGGAAGGGTCAAGGGAGAAACCAAGTGAGGAACAGTGGTCCGGATGACAACTAGTAGCTTTAAATTTCTGGAGGTGGTAAATGTTCATAAAATATCGAAACAGGAATTTCTTAGCGAAATCTCTAATTTGGGAGGCACTGAGAAAATGAAGATGGAGAGGGAAGGACATCTTAGTCCGAGCTGAATTAGGAAGAGACGCCATGAGATAGATAAACCGAACAACCGACAATCGAGGAGATCTTCGAAGGAGGTCTCGGTGAGGAGGTCGTGGACAAGGTTCTTGTCTCCTTTTATATGGTGAACGGAAAACTGTACTTGGAAAACCACCGCTTAAGACGAAGTAATCGATCGTTAGGGAGAGACTTATTTTTAAAATTTAAAATATTGGGAATGCGAAGTATCTAATCGGACAAGGAAATTATGTCCAATCGGATGAAATTCAAATTTCGGATACCATATTTGATCGCAAGGATTTCTTTGTAGACCACGTGGTAATGCTTTTCGGATTCTTTGAACCAGCATCGGCGTGACCACGTAATCTTCTCAAGCACCATGTTTCTCGAGGAGGATAGCACCCCAAAATTGCCGCTATGCGTCGGTCCGGAGGATTCTCCGACCATCCGTTGGTATCTCGGAGAGGTGGTGGCTGCCGAGCCACGAGCTTGAGTCACTGTATCACTGCCGTTCGACATGGACCCCATGGTGGGGCTGATTTCTTCAACATCTTTGATAGTTGGTCGGTATGAATAGAAACTTTTGGGATAAAGTCTCGCAAATAATTAACAATGCCAAGAAATTGCTGGATCCGTTTTCTTGAAAGGTGGACATCCGGAAAGTTGAGGAGCTCTTTAGCAATATGTGGTCTCGGCCGGTATTGTCCGTTAGTGATCATCATTCCGAGGAAGTCTATGGATGATCGGCCGACAACACTTTTCTTTCTCGAGAGCATAATGCCAAAATCTTCCACGATCTTGAGAAAGCTGGAAAGGAGATCCCGATGTGATGCCTTGTCTTTGCTGAAAAGCAAAATGTCATCAATGTAAATTAAGGCATGTGAGAGAATAGGTTCGAAGATCCTTATCATGGCCTTCTGGAATATGGATGGAGCAACTTTAAGTCCAAAGGGCATGACTGTCCATTGAAAGTGTGCATTGGGAATGCAGAATGCGGTCTTGGATCTATCTTCTGGATCAATACCGAGTTGCCAAAACCCGGCTTTGAGGTCAAATTTGGAGAAGACCCTGGCATCTTTGAGGTGGACAAATAAGGACTGGATCTTTGGAAGTGGAAATTTATCATCTCTGAGGAAAGCATTAAGTGGTCGGTAGTCAATCACGAGCCGCTTCTTTCCACGTAACTATTTCCGACCTTTTTCTACATAAAAGCTTGACAAGCCCATTCTCGACTTTGTGGGCTCGATGAGGCCTTGAGCCATGAGCTGGTTGCATTCATCTTGGGCTAGCTTGAGGTCAGCAGTGTCATACCGGATGAGTGGCTTTAGTAGGATTGATATCCTCATTGCTTAAAAGGAAGCTTAACAAAGAACTCGGGTTTTCCATAAAGGATCGTGGTGTGTGAACTGGCTATGGGTTTCAGGACAGAATGGTAACATCTGTTGTCTGAACCGTGTGTAATCTGAAGGGATGGTTTCAAGAGAATGTATTTTGAGGGTATCTGTATAAGGTAGGAACATGTGTTTGTACCGGATACCATTAGCTGTAATCTGGAGTTTTTTGACCAAGTGAAGGAGATCAAAACCAATAAGCAAATCTTTATCTGGGAGAGTTGAACCTATAACTTTGGTCCAAATGACACAGTTAGGAAAGAACTGTATCCCGATTGGCTTCTTGGTGATCATACTGGTCTGAAATAACTCTCCATTAGCAGCTTTGAACAACTCTGTATGCTTTTCCCATGCTGAGGAAGGAAGGATAGCTGGGTTAAGCATTGATCTCTGTGATCCCGTATCAATAAAACCAATTACTGAGATTGGTCTGTCAAACTTGGATGGGACCAAATGGATTTTCAGGGATGGAATGGTTGGTGAGGATGCTTGAGCACTGAGCTGTTGAACTGTGTTGATGATAGAAACACCATCTGGATCATTATCTGATGTGGCTAAGACAAATGCTGTGTCATCATCTGATGTGGCTTGTTCAGAGAATACAGATTCCACGTCATCTGTATCTGATAGCATTTGAGTAGACTCTGGTGGTGGATAAGCCTCGACGACTGAGATGGCTTATTTGGACGATTCCGAGCATAGTGGCCTTTCTTTTGCTGCATAAAGCATCCGGAACTTTTGTGATCAGTGGTCCGAGAGGAATCTTTCTTTTGAAAAATCGGTAGGGTTTTTAGTGTCGAGAGTGGGTTCGTGTGTGGATCTTCCGGTAGGATAAGATTTGTAATGATGCTTTTTCTTGGTTAAGGACACATGTCTTGTCATCGCTGCACTTGATGGCAAGATTGGGTTTTTGCATGCTTTCCGAAAAGGATGTTTGTTCTTCAGGAGTTCCGTAAAGAATTCCTTCTGCTCACATAGCTTTTCAAGATCGCCAATGGCTAGTCGATATAGCTTGCCGAGAGAGAGATTGTCGATGGCAAGTTGATCGGTCAGTAAGTCGCCTTTGCATCTCCGGATGTAATTCTTTTGGAAGAGAAGCCATAAAAATATGCTTCGATTCGGATCATTAAAACCATTCAACCGATAGAACAGTTTGGACATGCGTTGATAATGATAATCCAAATCTTTCCGTCAGTAAAGAACAACATTTCATCCGGAAATACTCCTTCTCGGCTAATTCTATCGCAACCGTAGGTTCTCCGAGATATTGCTCATAAATGATAGCAACTCGCTGTAGGAATATCCGAATTTGGGTAAATCAGAATCGTCCAGATTCACCCAAAGTATGATACCAATGTCGTAAAGAACCAGAGAATCTTGAATCGAATTCCTTAAGAACCATTGATAATCGTGAACCTGGTTTTAACATTTGAACTTCTAGCCATGCTCGAGATTTCTTCAACTCGGCTTGCCATTTTGACCGAGGAATATCATCAAAAGTAAACCATGGACCATTGTCTGGTTTTGGAGGCTCTGTGCTGGAGCAGGTTCTCTGGGAGGAGAACGAGCTGTGTCTGAATCGAATTCTTCCACTATGGGAGTGGTTGAAGATGATGGCTCTTCAGTAGGTTGTGCCATAAAGATCTTGGACACATCTGCCATGTCTTGCTCGAATCAAAATGTAAGAGTCTGCTTCGGTATCGAGGCGAGGATTCGCTGGTGTAGAGGACTGGGAGTGCCCTCATCAGGTTCTGAGGATGAGCCTGAAGAATCTGTGGAAACCGAGTCGTTGTAACTCTGAACAGGAACTTGGTGTGAGGAATACTGGTGATAAGGCTGAGATGTTGGTGGAGGAGACTGTACTGGTGGTAATACAGGTGGTTGTGGTGAGGCTTCTGGCTCCATAGGTGCTTTATCTTTGGACCTAGGAGATGGCTCGGATGAGAATCTGAAGAAGATTCGGAGGATGGTTCTCCGAAAGAGACTCCAGTATGGGTTCTTTGTGGTGGTTGTGGTTGTGTTTGTGGAGGAGAACTGGTCTTTGTCCTTCTAGGAGGAGGCATCGGTTTAGGTTCTGATTGTTTCCATGAAGGAAGGGAATGGCCAAAGAGTTGACCATAATCGGACGGCCTTCTGTGTGGAGGAGTGAAGAACGGATCCG
Organism: Murraya koenigii; assembly: GCA_025617385.1. Classification (NCBI taxonomy): domain Eukaryota; kingdom Viridiplantae; phylum Streptophyta; class Magnoliopsida; order Sapindales; family Rutaceae; genus Murraya; species Murraya koenigii. The sequence continues at coordinate 14,714,741 of CM046815.1, read as the reverse complement.
TATGGTAGAAAGATGATGGAGTCGGTAATCGTGAGGACTGGACCAAACAAGGAGGGCTGTTGGTCTATCCGGGCTAATTCCGCTTTCAAGCGTCCGATCTCGACTTCTTTATTATTAAATTCGGGACCATAAACTCGATCTCCGAGCATCCGATGGAGATCCGCATCAAGTCGGGCAATTCGCCTTCATATTTGCATATATCCTGCCTAACCGGAAGACAGAGTTATCAACTTTGGTGGAATTGGCTCGACTTAATTGGCAACAATATCAACTTTAGCATCAATTCTTTCCAAGGCTTGATTCTGACTCGGCATTCGGGTTTGCCGACTGAGAACAACCTCGAATGGTCCGGGCTCTTCAAGTCGACCGGTTGGAGTTATTGGTGAAGAGACATAAGGTTTGGTGACAACCTTAGTCCGAGGATCCGTCTCGCTTCTCCAGTGGAGGAAATTGATCTTGGTAGGATCTTTGAGAAGACATCATCAAAGATGATCCGATAACGAGAGCAGTGTTTCTTTGGTCGCTTGGGAAGATCATCGCCTTCTTCATGCAACATGTGCAAGGCTTTCTTGTAAATGGGTAGTGGCTCCATCGAATCGGGATGATCCGGAGGAAGGATGTGTTGAGGCTTGCATTTGGACAATGGAAGGGTGAATATTGCCTTCTCGCTACCGCCGTCATGGAGGTGCTCATCATCATCTCGAATCGATTCATCCCAGCAGGGACAATCTGGATCACACATATCACCGCTCGGAGCATCCCAGCGGAAGTGGCCATCTAACTTGGCCGGTAGACCGTGTGCCTTCGTGAGTAAAACCGTGGATAGGCGTGTCTTCGGAGTGTAAACAGGTTGAATCATGGCACTATAAGAAAAGAGGTTTTAGGAGCTTCGTTGTCGGCTCCTCGGAAACTCATACTCGATCGTGCGTCACGATCGCTTTTGAAATAGTGCGTCCAAGTCCGGATTGGCCGGAGTTGTGATGGAACAGCTCATAGTTAGTGATCCACTCAAGTGGCATGAGCTTTGTAAGTTCGGCTTTTGTGATTTGTTTGGGGATTTGGACTATAGTAGGTGAAGTTTCCGAATCAGCCAAAATCATGACCGTATCCGAAGAGTAATTAGGGTTTGGCAAATCCATGGCATGGTTTTGTAAACCGATACACCATCCGATGGTGTATGGTGGCTATTTTAGCATCAGTTATCTGCTCAGAGACCCGAATTTGGACTTGAACCTTTAGGGTTGTTGGAACATTTGGATCATGGAGAGACAGGTTGAAATTTGGGTAGAAGGTAGCAGAACACTCACCGGCTTGCACGCGGTGCACGAAGCACTCGGGTGCACGCAAGCGTGCACGTGGTTCACTATGACCGAGACCTAGTATCACTATATTGACCGACCGTGGACACATACCACCCAAGAACTAGCCCTCCAGGTCGACAAAGAGGATGAACAAGTGTTTTGTAGGTTGGACTTCTTATAGTGACTTTAGGGTTGATCGCTCGATGCACGTGATCCTTTTTCAAAGGCAAGTGCAGAGCATACTTGGAAGAGTATGAACAGCACGATATGATAATCTTTTTTTGGAAACCTAAGTTGTTCTAGAGAGAGAAAGTAAACTTAAGCCATGAATATTTGAAAAGATTTCTTTATTTCAAACGCTCTTTTTCTCCTTCTGGTCCTTCCCCGATAACCGAGAATAAACTCTCAATATATAGGAGAGGTTACAAGTTAATAATCAAAGAAGACAGTGACAGGACCCCGTCATTCTTTTTAAAGTGAAAGCTACACGAAAGCGACATGATAAAATAACACGCTGAAAGAGAAAGATAGGACAGGACCCCTATCATCTTTTCTCTTCAACGATAAAAGCAAAACAAGATAGAGATAGGACAGGACCCTATCAATATCTCGAAAAGTAAAGTCAACATTATACAATTGGATGCAAGTCCAAGATAGACAACACCACAAAAGTCTAAAATGGACAATATGACAAAAGTCCACAACATGCTGCTGGACTAAAGTCTGAAAGTCAAAAACAGACAAAACACAACGACAGGTAGATGCGGAAATCTCTGCGGAAATCACGCTTGTCTTATTCAAAAGTGACTTGTTCGAAGTCGTGGATGGTGACAGGTTGTCAATATCGCTATCAACTTCATCCATGAGGTGGTAACCGGTGGATGGTGATGGAGGAGACCCGTGAGAGTGGGATAGGTCTCCAGTGGAGAGTGATCCACGCGTCGTGAGGGTTCCGTGGAAGCTCAACAGCAGGTAGAGCATGAGCCCGTAGCAGAGAGTGGTTGGCGTGGTTGGACACACTTGAGTTGATGAACAGCTGGGTCAGTATGGACTCCGTGGAAGCAAAGTCTTCGCCGTGATCCCGGAATCTTGAAACATGACGTGAGTGTAGTCCGGCCTAGCATCTTTGAGGAGGATGCCTTTGGTGGAGCCGCCTTGAGACCGGAAGGGATGAGATCATGCTTTGGTCCAAGGGAAGTATGTCGAATGTCCCGTGGCTCTTCGTAAATGTTGTTGAGTTCAAGCAGGAACTTTTGAGCTCACTGAGAACGATGAGGATCATGTTGGAGAGGAAATGGATCGTGGAAAGATCGCCATAAGTATGCCTCGATCTTGAGTCCAAAACCGTTAGTGACCTGGATGTTGGAAGTAGGGACTGTGAATAATGAAAACAAAGATGGATGTCTCTGCTTATCGAATTCGTGGAGGAACAGTAAGGAGGATTGTCAATCATTTGTCGAAGTTCTCGCCTCCACCGGGGAGAGGAGAAAACCACTCTAAGAGAGTCCAAAGGAGAGAGGACGATGACTCGTGGTCAAGAAGACATCGTAGAGTAGGGAATACTGGTATGACTAACTTGGTAGCATACGAGAGAGAAAGACACCAAACATACCATAACTCATCTTCCACAAGTGGTCCGGAAGGGTCAAGGGAGAAACCAATGAGGAACAGGTGGTCTGGATGACAACTAGTAGTTTTAAATTTCTGGAGGTGGTAAATATTCATAAAATATCGAAACAGGAATTTTTAGCGAAATCTCGAATTTGGGAGACACCGAGAAAATGAAGATGGAGAGGGAAGGACATCTTAGTCTCGAGATGAATTAGGAAGAGACGCCATGAGATAGATAAACCGAACAACCGACATCGAGGAGATCTTCGAAGGAGGTCTCGGTGAGGAGGTCGTGGACAAGGTTCTTGTCTCCTTTATATGGTGAACGGAAAAACTGTACTTGGAAAACCACCGCTTAAGACGAAGTAATCGATCGTTAGGGAGAGACTTATTTTTAAAATTTAAAATATTGGGAATGCGGAAGTATCTAATCGGACAAGGAAATTATGTCCAATCGGATGAAATTCAAATTTCGGATACCATATTTGATCGCAAGGATTTCTTTGTAGACCACGTGGTAATGCTTTTCGGATTCTTTGAACCGACCATCGGCGTGACCACGTAATCTTTCCAAGCACCATGTTTCTCGAGGAGGATAAGCACCCCAAAATTGCCGCTATGGCTTGGTCCTGGAGGATTCTCCGACCATCCGCTGGTATCTGGAGAGGTGGTGGTCGCCGAGCCACGAGCTTGAGTCAGTATCGCCGTTGTTCGACATGGACCCCATGGTGGGGCTGATTTCTTCAACATCTTTGACAGTTGATCGGTATGAATAGAAACTTTGGGATAAAGTCTCGCAAATAATTAACAATGCCAAGAAATCGCTGGATCCGCTTTCTGAAAGGTGGACATCCGGAAAGTTGAGGAGCTCTTTAGCAATATGTGGTCCTGGCCGGTATTGTCCGTTAGTGATCATCATTCCGAGGAAGTCTATGGATGATCGGCCGACAACACTTTTCTTTGCTGAGAGCATAATGCCAAAATCTTCCACGATCTTGAGAAAGCGGAAAGGAGATCCCGATGTGATGCCTTGTCTTTGCCGAAAAGCAAAATGTCATCAATGTAAATTAAGGCATGTGAGAGAATAGGTTCAAGATCCTTATCATGGCCTTCGGAATATGGATGGAGCAACTTTAAGTCCAAAGGGCATGACTGTCCATTGAAAGTGTGCATTGGGAATGCAGAATGCGGTCTTGGATCTATCTTCTGGATCAATACCGAGTTGCCAAAACCCGGCTTTGAGGTCAAATTTGAGAAGACCCCGCATCTTTGAGGTGGACAAATAAGGACCGGATCTTTGGAAGTGGAAATTTATCATCTCCGAGGAAAGCATTAAGTGGTCGGTAGTCAATCACGAGCCGCTTCTTTCCACGTAACTATTTCCGACCTTTTTCTACATAAAAGCTCGACAAGCCCATTCTCGACTTTGTGGGCTCGATGAGGCCTTGAGCCATGAGTCGGTTGCATTCATCTTGGGCTAGCTTGAGGTCAGCAGTGTCATACCGGATGAGTGGCTTTAGTAGGATTGATATCCTCATTAAGCTTAAAAGGAAGCTTAACAAAGAACTCGGGTTTTTCCATAAAGGATCGTGGTGTGTGAATCAGCTATGGGTTTCGTGACGTAATGGTAACATCTCGTTGTCCGAACCGTGTGTAATCTGAAGGGATGGTTTCAAGAGAATGTATTTTGAGGGTATCTCAGATAAGGTAGGAACATGTGTTTGTACTCGGATACCATTAGTCATAATCTGGAGTTTTTGACCAAGTGAAGGAGATCAAAACCAATAAGCAAATCTTTATCCGGGAGAGTTGAACCTATAACTTTGGTCCAAATGACACGCTTAGGAAAGAACCGTATCCCGATTGGCTTCTGGTGATCATACTCGGTCCGAAATAACTCTCCATTAGCAGCTTTGAACAACTCAGTATGCTTTTCCCATGCCGAGGAAGGAAGGATAGCCAGGTTAAGCATTGATCTCGTGATCCCGTATCAATAAAACCACCATCGAGATTGGTCCGTCAAACTTGGATGGGACCAACTGGATTTTCGTGGATGGAATGGTCGGTGAGGATGCTTGAGCACCGAGTCGTTGAATCGTGTTGATGATAGAAACACCATCCGGATCATTATCTCGATGTGGCTAAGACAAATGCCGTGGTCATCATCCGATGTGGCTTGTTCAGAGAATACGATTCCACGCCATCCGTGATCCGATAGCATTTGAGTAGACTCTGGTGGTGGATAAGCCCGACGACTGAGCTGGCTTATTTGGACAGCTCCGAGCATAGTGGCCTTTCTTTTGCTGCATAAAGCATCCGGAACTTTTGTGATCACGGGTCCGAGAGGAATCTTTCTTTTGAAAAATCGGTAGGGTTTTTAGTGTCGAGAGTGGGTTCCGTGTGTGGATCTTCCGGTAGGATAAGATTTGTAATGATGCTTTTTCTTGGTCAGGCAGATACATGTCTTGTCATCGCTGCACTTGATGGCAAGATTGGGTTTTTGCATGCTTTCGAAAAGGATGTTTGTTCTTCGTGAGTTCCGTAAAGAATTCCTTCCGCTCACATAGCTTTTCAAGATCGCCAATGGCTAGTCGATATAGCTTGCCGAGAGAGATTGTCGATGGCAAGTTGATCGGTCAGAAGTCGCCTTTGCATCTCCGGATGTAATTCTTTTGGAAGAGAAGCTATAAAATATGCTTCGATTCGGATCATTAAAACCATTCAACCGATAGAATAGCTTGGACATGCGTTGATAATGATAATCCAAATCTTTCCACTGTAAAGAACAACATTTCATCCGGAAATACTCCTTTCTCGGCTAATTCTCATCGCAACCGTAGGTTCTCCGAGATATTGCTCATAAATGATAGCAATCGCCGTAGGAATATCCTAATTTGGGTAAATCAGAATCGTCTCAGTATTCACCCAAAGTATGATACCAATGTCGTAAAGAACCAGAGAAATCTTGAACTCGAATTCCTTAAGAACCATTGATAATCGTGAACCTCGGTTTTAACATTTGAACTTCTAGCCATGCTCGAGATTTCTTCAACTCGGCTTGCCATTTTGACCGAGGAATATCATCAAAAGTAAACCATGGACCATTGCTGGTTTTGGAGGCTCTGCGGTCGAGCAGTTCTCCGGGAGGAGAACGAGCTGTGTCTCGAATCGAATTCTTCCACTATGGGAGTGGTTGAAGATGATGGCTCTTCAAGAGGTTGTGCCATAAAGATCTTGGACACATCCGCCATGTCTTGCTCGAATCGAAACGTAAGAGTCTCGCTTCGGTATCGAGGCGAGGATTCGCTGGTGTAGAGGACCTGGGAGTGCCCTCATCAGTTCTCGAGGATGAGCCTCAAGAATCGTGGAAACCGAGTCGCTGTAACTCCGAACAGGAACTTGGTGTGAGGAATACTCGGTGATAAGGCCGAGATGTCGGTGGAGGAGACTGCATCGGTGGTAACATGGTGGTCGTGGTGAGGCTTCCGGCTCCATAGGTGCTTTATCTTTGGACCTAGGAGATGGCTCGATGAGAATCTGGAAGAAGATTCGGAGGATGGTTCTCCGAAAGAGACTCCAGTATGGGTTCTTTGTGGTGGTTGTGGTTGTGTTTGTGGAGGAGATCCGGTCTTTGTCCTTCTAGGAGGAGGCATCGGCTTAGGTTCTGATTGTTTCCATGAAGGAAGGGAATGGCCAAAGAGTTGACCATAATCGGACTGCCTTCCGTGTGGAGGAGTGAAGAACGGATCCAGTATGGTAGAAAGATGATGGAGTCGGTAATCGTGAGGACTGACCAAACAAGGAGGGCCGTTGGTCTATCCGGCTAATTCCGCTTCAAGCCGCCCGATCTCACTTCTTTATTATTAAATTCGGGACCATAAACTCGATCTCCGAGCATCCGATGGAGATCCGCATCATGTCGGGCACTCGCCTTCATATTTGCATATATCCTGCCTAACCGGAAGACAGTTATCAACTTTAGTGGAATTGGCTCGACTTAATTGGCAACAATATCAACTTTAGCATCAATTCTTTCCAAGGCTTGATTCTGACTCGCATTCGGGTTTGCCAGCTGAGAACAACCTCGAATGGTCCGGGCTCTTCAAGTCGACCGGTTGGAGTTATTGGTGAAGAGACATAAGGTTTGGTGACAACCTTAGTCCGAGGATCCGTCTCGCTTCTCCAAAGGAGGAAATTGATCTTGGTAGGATCTTTGAGAAGACATCATCAAAGATGATCCGATAACGAGAGCGAGTTTCTTTGGTCGCTTGGGAAGATCATCGCCTTCTTCATGCAACATGTGCAAGGCTTTCTTGTAAATGGGTAGTGGCTCCATCGAATCGGGATGATCCGGAGGAAGGATGTGTTGAGGCTTGCATTTGGACAATGGAAGGGTGAATATTGCCTTTCTGCTGCCGCCTCATGGAGGTGCTCATCATCATCTCGAATCGATTCATCCCAGCTAGGGACAACTGGATCACACATATCACTACCGGAGCATCCCAAAGGAAGTGGCCATCTAACTTGGCCGGTAGACCGGTGTGCCTTCGTGAGTAAAACCGTGGATAAGCGTGTCTTCTGGAGTGTAGAAACAGTTGAATCATGGCACTATAAGAAAAGAGGTTTTAGGAGCTTCGTTGTCGGCTCCTCGGAAACTCATATCGACCGTGCCGTCGATCGCTTTTGAAATAGTGCATCCGAAGTCCGGATTGGCTGGAGTTGTGATGGAACAGCTCATAGTTAGTGATCCACTCAAGTGGCATGAGCTTTGTAAGTTCGGCTTTTGTGATTTGTTTGGGGATTTGGACTATAGTGGTGAAGTTTCCGAATCAGCCAAAATCATGACCGTATCCGAAGAGTAATTAGGGTTTGGCAAATCCATGGCATGGTTTTGTAAACCGATACACCATCCGATGGTGTATGGTGGCTATTTTAGCATCGGTTATCTGCTCAGAGACCCGAATTTGGACTTGAACCTTTAGGGTTGTTGGAACATTTGGATCATGGAGAGACAGGTTGAAATTTGGGTAGAAGGTAAGCGAACACTACCGGCTTGCACGTGGGTGCACGGAAGCACTCAGGTGCACGGAAGCGTGCACGTGGTTCACTATGACCGAGACCTAGTATCACTATATTGACCTGACCTGTGGACACATACCACCCAAGAACTAGCCCTCCAGTCGACAAAGAGGATGAACAAGTGTTTTGTAGGTTGGACTTCTTATAGTGACTTTAGGGTTGATCGCTCGATGCACGTGATCCTTTTTTCAAAGGCAAGTGCAGAGCATACTTGGAAGAGTATGAACAGCACGTATATGATAATCTTTTTTGGAAACCTAAGTTGTTCTAGAGAGAGAAAGTAAACTTAAGCCATGAATATTTGAAAAGATTTCTTTATTTCAAACGTTCTTTTTCTCCTTCTGGTCCTTCTCCCGATAACCGAGAATAAACTCTCAATATATAGGAGAGGTTACAGTTAATAATCAAAGAAGACAGACAGGACCCCGTCATTCTTTTAAAGTGAAAGCGACACGAAAGCGACATGATAAAATAACACGCGGAAAGAGAAAGATAGGACAGACCCCTATCATCTTTCTCTTCAACGATAAAAGCAAAACAAGATAGAGATAGGACGAGACCCCTATCAATATCTCGAAAAGTAAAGTCAACATTATACAACTGGATGCAAGTCCAAGATAGACAACACCACAAAAGTCTAAAATGGACAATATGACAAAAGTCCACAACATGTCATTGGACTAAAGTCCGAAAGTCAAAAATGCATAAAACACAACGATGTGTAGATGCGGAAATCTACGGAAATCACGCTTGTCTTATTCAAAAGTGACTTGTTCGAAGTCGTGGATGGTGACAGTTGTCAATATCGCTATCAACTTCATCCATGAGGTGGTAACCGGTGGATGGTGATGGAGGAGACCCGTGAGAGTGGGATAGGTCTCCAGTGGAGAGTGATCCACGTGCTGTGAGGGTTCCGTGGAAGCTCAACAGGCAGGAGCATGAGCCCGTAGCAGAGAGTGGTTGGCGGTGGTTGGACACACTTGAGTTGATGAACAGCTCGGCCAGTATGGACTCTGGAAGCAAAGTCTTCGCCGAGATCCCGGAATCTTGAAACATGACGTGAGTGTAGTCCGGCCTAGCATCTTTGAGGAGGATGCCTTTGGTGGAGCCGCCTTGAGACCGGAAGGGATGAGATCATGCTTTGGTCCAAGGAAGTATGTCGAATGTCCCGTGGCTCTTCGTAAATGTTGTTGAGTTCAAGCAGGAACTTTTGAGCTCACTGAGAACGAAGAGGATCATGTTGAGAGGAAATGGATCGGGAAAGATCGCCATAAGTATGCTCGATCTTGAGTCCAAAACCGTAGTGATCGGATGTTGGAAGTAGGACTGTGAATAATGAAAACAAGATGGATGTCTCGCTTATCGAATTCGTGGAGGAACAGTAAGGAGGATTGTCAATCATTTGTCAAGTTCTCGTCTCCACCGTGGAGAGGAGAAACCACTCTAAGAGAGTCCAAAGGAGAGAGGACGATGACTCAGGGTCAAGAAGACACTGTAGAGTAGGGAATACGGGTATGACTAACTTGGTAGCATACAGGAGAGAAAGACACCAAACATACCATAACTCATCTTCCACAAGTGGTCTGGAAGGGTCAAGGGAGAAACCAGTGAGGAACAGGTGGTCTGGATGACAACTAGTAGTTTTAAATTTCTGGAGGTGGTAAATATTCATAAAATATCGAAACAGGAATTTTTTAGCGAAATCTCGAATTTGGGAGACACTGAGAAAATGAAGATGGAGAGGGAAGGACATCTTAGTCTGAGCTGAATTAGGAAGAGACGCCATGAGATAGATAAACGGAACAACTGACACTGAGGAGATCTTTGAAGGAGGTCTGGTGAGGAGGTCAGGGACAAGGTTCTTGTCTCCTTTTATATGGTGAACGGAAAAACTGTACTTGGAAAACCACTGTTTAAGACGAAGTAATCGATCGTTAGGGAGAGACTTATTTTTAAAATTTAAAATATTGGAATGCTGAATTATCTAATCTGACAAGGAAATTATGTCCAATCGATGAAATTCAAATTTCGGATACCATATTTGATCGCAAGGATTTCTTTGTAGACCACGTGGTAATGCTTTTCGGATTCTTCGAACCGACCATCGGCGTGACCACGTAATCTTCTCAAGCACCATGTTTCTCGAGGAGGATAAGCACCCCAAAATTGCCGCTCATGCTCGGTCCGGAGGATTCTCCGACCATCCGTTGGTATCTCGGAGAGGTGGTGGCTGCCGAGCCACGAGCTTGAGTCACTGCATCGCTGCCGTTCGACATGGACCCCATGGTGGGCTGATTTCTTCAACATCTTTGATAGTTGGTTGGTATGAATAGAAACTTTGGGATAAAGTCTCGCAAATAATTAACAATGCCAAGAAACCGCTGGATCCGCTTTCTTGAAAGGTGGACATCCGGAAAGTTGAGGAGCTCTTTAGCAATATGTGGTCCTCGGCCGGTATTGTCCGTTAGTGATCATCATTCCGAGGAAGTCCATGGATGATCGGCCGACAACACTTTTCTTTCGAGAGCATAATGCCAAAATCTTCCACGATCTTGAGAAAGCTGGAAAGGAGATCCCGATGTGATGCCTTGTCTTTGCCGAAAAGCAAAATGTCATCAATGTAAATTAAGGCATGTGAGAGAATAGGTTCAAGATCCTTATCATGGCCTTCCGAATATGGATGGAGCAACTTTAAGTCCAAAGGGCATGACTGTCCATTGAAAGTGTGCATTGGGAATGCGAAATGCGGTCTTGGATCTATCTTCCGGATCAATACCGAGTTGCCAAAACCCGCTTGAGGTCAAATTTGAGAAGACCCTGCATCTTTGAGGTGGACAAATAAGGACCTGGATCTTTGAAGTGGAAACTTATCATCTCCGAGGAAAGCATTGAGTGGTCGGTAGTCAATCACGAGCCGCTTCTTTCCACTGAACTATTTCTGACCTTTTTCTACATAAAAGCTTGACAAGCCCATTCTCGACTTTGTGGGCTCGATGAGGCCTTGAGCCATGAGCTGGTTGCATTCATCTTGGCTAGCTTGAGGTCAGCAGTGTCATACCGGATGAGTGGCTTTAGTAGGATTGATATCCTCATTAAGCTTAAAAGGAAGCTTAACAAAGAACTCGGGTTTTTCCATAAAGGATCGTGGTGTGTGAATCAAGCTATGGGTTTCGTGACGTAATGGTAACATCTCGTTGTCCGAACCGTGTGTAATCTGAAGGGATGGTTTCAAGAGAATGTATTTTGAGGGTATCTCAGTATAAGGTAGGAACATGTGTTTGTACCGGATACCATTAGTCAGTAATCTGAGTTTTTGACCAAGTGAAGGAGATCAAAACCAATAAGCAAATCTTTATCCGGGAGAGTTGAACCTATAACTTTGGTCCAAATGACACAGCTTAGGAAAGAACCGTATCCCGATTGGCTTCGGTGATCATACTCGGTCCGAAATAACTCTCCATTAGCAGCTTTGAACAACTCAGTATGCTTTTCCCATGCCGAGGAAGGAAGGATAGCTGGTTAAGCATTGATCTCGTGATCCCGTATCAATAAAACCACCATCGAGATTGGTCCATCAAACTTGGATGGGACCAAATGGATTTTCGTGGATGGAATGGTCAGTGAGGATGCTTGAGCACCGAGATCGTTGAATCGTGTTGATGATAGAAACACCATCCGGATCATTATCTCGATGTGGCTAAGACAAATGTCGTGTCATCATCTCGATGTGGCTTGTTCGGAGAATACGCATTCCACGCCATCTCGTATCCGATAGCATTTGAGTAGACTCCGGTGGTGGATAAGCCCGACGACTGAGTCGGCTTATTTGGACAGCTCCGAGCATAGTGGCCTTTCTTTTACTGCATAAAGCATCCGGAACTTTTGTGATCGCGGTCCGAGAGGAATCTTTCTTTTGAAAAATCGGTAGGGTTTTTAGTGTCGAGAGTGGGTTCCGTGTGTGGATCTTCCGGTAGGATAAGATTTGTAATGATGCTTTTTCTTGGTTAAGCGGACACATGTCTTGTCATCGCTGCACTTGATGGCAAGATTGGGTTTTTGCATGCTTTCCGAAAAGGATGTTTGTTCTTCGTGAGTTCCGTAAAGAATTCCTTCCGCTCACATAGCTTTTCAAGATCGCCAATGGCTAGTCGATATAGCTTGCCGAGAGAGATTGTCGATGGCAAGTTGATCGGTCAGTAGTCGCCTTTGCATCTCCGGATGTAATTCTTTTGGAAGAGAAGCTATAAAAATATGCTTCAGATTCGGATCATTAAAACCATTCAACCGATAGAACAGCTTGGACATGCGTTGATAATGATAATCCAAATCTTTCCACTGTAAAGAACAACATTTCATCCGGAAATACTCCTTTCTCGCTAATTCTATCGCAACCGTAGGTTCTCCGAGATATTGCTCATAAATGATAGCAATCGCTGTAGGAATATCCGAATTTGGGTAAATCAGTAATCGCTCAGATTCACCTAAAGTATGATACCAATGTCGTAAAGAACCGAAGAAATCTTGAATCGAATTCCTTAAGAACCATTGATAATCGTGAACTCGGTTTTAACATTTGAACTTCTAGCCATGCTCGAGATTTCTTCAACTGGCTTGCCATTTTGACCGAGGAATATCATCAAAAGTAAACCATGGACCATTGCTGGTTTTGGAGGCTCGTGTCTGGAGCAGGTTCTCCGGGAGGAGAACGAGTCATGTCTCGAATCAAATTCTTCCACTATGGGAGTGGTCAAGATGATGGCTCTTCATAGGGTTGTGCCATAAAGATCTTGGACACATCTGCCATGTCTTGCTCTGAATCTGAAACAGAAGAGTCTGTTTCTGGTATCGAGGCAGAGGATTCTGTTGGTGTAGAGGACTGGGGAGTGCCCTCATCAGGTTCTGAGGATGAGCCTGAAGAATCTGTGGAAACAGAGTCGTTGTAACTCTGAACAGGAACTTGGTGTGAGGAATACTGGTGATAAGGCTGAGATGTTGGTGGAGGAGACTGTACTGGTGGTAATACAGGTGGTTGTGGTGAGGCTTCTGGCTCCATAGGTGCTTTATCTTTGGACCTAGGAGATGGCTCAGATGAGAATCTGGAAGAAGATTCAGAGGATGGTTCTCTGAAAGAGACTCCGGTATGGGTTCTTTGTGGTGGTTGTGGCTGTGTTTGTGGAGGAGATCTGGTCTTTGTCCTTCTAGGAGGAGGCATCGGTTTAGGTTCTGATTGTTTCCATGAAGGAAGGGAATGGCCAAAGAGTTGACCATAATCGACTGACCTTCCGTGTGGAGGAGTGAAGAACGGATCCGTATGGTAGAAAGATGATGGAGTCGGTAATCGTGAGGACGGACCAAACAAGGAGGGCTGTTGGTCTATCCAGGCTAATTCCGCTTTCAAGCGCCCGATCTCGACTTCTTTATTATTAAATTCAGGACCATAAACTCGATCTCCGAGCATCCGATGGAGATCCGCATCAGTCGGGCACTCGGCCTTCATATTTGCATATATCCTGTCTAACTGGGAAGACAGGTTATCAACTTTGGTGGAATTGGCTCTGACTTGATTGGCAACAATATCAACTTTAGCATCAATTCTTTCCAAGGCTTGATTCTGGACTCTGGCATTCTGGGTTTGCCAGTTGAGAACAGCCTCGAATGGTCTGGGCTCTTCAAGCTGACCGGTTGGAGTTATTGGTGAAGAGACATAAGGTTTGGTGACAACCTTAGTCTGAGGATCTGTCTGCTTCTCCAGTGGAGGAAATTGATCTTGGTAGGATCTTTGAGAAGACATCATCAAAGATGATCTGATAACAGGAGCAGGTTTCTTTGGTCGTTTGGGAAGATCATCGTCTTCTTCATGCAACATGTGCAAGGCTTTCTTGTAAATGGGTAGTGGCTCCATCGAATCAGGATGATCCGGAGGAAGGATGTGTTGAGGCTTGCATTTGGACAATGGAAGGGTGAATATTGCCTTTCTGCGCCGCCTCGCTGGAGGTGCTCATCATCATCTCGAATCGATTCATCCCGGCAGGGACAATCTGGATCACACATATCACTGCCGGAGCATCCCAAAGGAAGTGGCCATCTAACTTGGCCGGGTAGACTGGTGTGCCTTCGAGAGTAAACCGTGGATAAGCGTGTCTTCTTGGAGTGTAGAAACAGGTTGAATCATGGCACTATAAGAAAAAGAGGTTTTAGGAGCTTCTGTTGCTGGCTCCTGGAAACTCATACTGACTGTGCCGTCAGATCGTTTTTGAAATAGTGCGTCTGAAGTCTGGATTGGCTGGGAGTTGTGATGGAACAGCTCATAGTTAGTGATCCACTCAAGTGGCATGAGCTTTGTAAGTTCGGCTTTTGTGATTTGTTTGGGGATTTGGACTATAGTGGGTGAAGTTTCCGAATCAGCCAAAATCATGACTGTATCCGAAGAGTAATTAGGGTTTGGCAAATCCATGGCATGGTTTTGTAACCGATACACCATCTGATGGTGTATGGTGGCTATTTTAGCATCGGTTATCTGCTCAGAGACCTCGAATTTGGACTTGAACCTTTAGGGTTGTTGGAACATTTGGATCATGGAGAGACAGGTTGAAATTTGGGTAGAAGGTAAGCAGAACACTACCGAGCTGAAGTGTGGTTAGGATGGTACCAATAACGGCATGTTGGTATTCTTTGAAACGTGTGTCAAGCAAGGCAAGTCCGGCGGTGATGGTAAGCCTTACTGACCATGCAAGGTAAGGATAAGGCGATCTGCGCCTATATGGATGTGGGTGAAACCTTCTCTTTCCAATTGGCTATAAACTCGGAAGGATTTCTAGAGTAACATACTTGCTCAGCAGAGGTAGATCAAGATGATGTTGATCTAGAGTCGATGATCGGACATATTCACGAGGACTAGGACGATCACGCCTAAGAAGGGTTTTAATATCGACAGAGGATTGTTTCTTATATAACTTATAGGGACTAACAAGAGGAAAACTTGACTCACTTATCTCAAGGCACTCGGAATATACTGAATATTCGACAAGGTTTTCTATCTTAGAGGTTGAATGCTTAGAACAAGACTTAGGAAGTGTCATCGTAGATGAGAGAGAAATAGGAGCTAATGAGTGAGAGGAAGAACTCAAGTAGATGAACCGGGTTCCATGATCGTGAAGACTCTTCTCTATACTAGACTTGGTTCCTATTAGATTATCCTATTATCATACCACGCTCGGGAAGGAAAACAGGGCTCGATACCACTCGGGTGCACAGGCGAGCACGTGGTTCACTATGACCGAGACCTAGTATCACTATATTGACCGACACGTGGACACATACCACCCAAGAACTAGCCCTCCAGTCGACAAAGAGGATGAACAAGTGTTTTGTAGGTTGGACTCTTATAGTGACTTTAGGGTTGATCGTTCGATGCACGGGATCCTTTTTCAAAGGCAAGTGCAGAGCATACTTGGAAGAGTATGAACAGGACGATATGATAATCTTTTTTTTGGAAACCTAAGTTGTTCTAGAGAAGAGAAAGTAAACTTAAGCCATGAATATTTGAAAAGATTTCTTTATTTCAAACGTTCTTTTTCTCCTTCGGTCCTTCTCCCGATAATCGAGAATAAACTCTCAATATATAGGAGAGGTTACAAGCTAATAATCAAAGAAGGCAGGACGGGACCCCTGTCATTCTTTTTAAAGTGAAAGCGACACGAAAGCGACATGATAAAATAACACGCGAAAGAGAAAGATAGGACAGGACCCCTATCATCTTTTCTCTTCAACGATAAAAGCAAAACAAGATAGAGATAGGACGGGACCCCTATCAATATCCGAAAAGTAAAGTCAACATTATACAATTTGGATGCAAGTCCAAGATAGACAACACCACAAAAGTCTAAAATGGACAATATGACAAAAGTCCACAACATGTCTTTGGACTAAAGTCCGAAAGTCAAAAGCAGACAAAACACAACAGCAGGTGTAGATCGCGGAAATCTACTGGAAATCACGCTTGTCTTATTCAAAAGTGACTTGTTCGAAGTCGTGGGATGGTGACGGGTTGTCAATATCGCTATCAACTTCATCCATGAGGTGGTAGCGGTGGATGGTGATGGAGGAGACCTGTGAGAGTGGGATAGGTCTCCGGTGGAGAGTGATCCACGTCGTTGTGAGGGTTACGGTGGAAGCTCAGCGGTGTAGGAGCATGAGCCTCATGGCGATGGGTGGTTGGCGGGGTTGGACACACTTGGAGTTGATGAGCAGCTCGAGTCTGTATGGACTCAGGGAAGCAAAGTCTTCGTCGGGATCCCAGGAATCTTGAAACATGGCGTGAGTGTAGTCCGGCCTAGCATCTTTGAGAAGGATGCCTTTGGTGGAGCCGTCTTGAGGCCGGAAGGGGATGAGATCATGCTTTGGTCCAAGGAAGTATCGTTGAGCAAGTATGTTACTCTAGAAATCCCTTCCGAGTTTATAGCCAATTGGAAAGAGAAGGTTTCACCCACATCCATATAGGCGCGATCGCCTAATCCTTACCTTGCATGGCCGTAAAGGCTTACCGATCACAGCCGGACTTGCCTTGCTTGATACCCGTTTCAAAGAGTACCAACATGCCGTTATTGGTACCATCCCGACCACACTTCAAGCCGGTAGTGTTCAGCTACCTTCTACCCAAATTTCAACTCGTCACTCCATGATCCAAATGTTCCAACAACCCTAAAGGTTCAAGTCCAAATTCGAGGTCTTTGAGCAGATAACCGATGCTAAAATAGCCACCATACACCATCGAGATGGTGTATCGGTTACTAAAACCATGCCATGGATTTGCCAAACCCTAATTACTCTTCGGATACGGTCATGATTTTGGCTGATTCGGAAACTTCACCACTATAGTCCAAATCCCAAACAAATCACAAAGCCGAACTTACAAAGCTCATGCCACTTGGTGGATCACTAACTATGAGCTTGTTCCATCACAACTCCCAGCCAATCCGGACTTGGATGCCTTATTTCGAAAGCGATCGGCGGCACGGTCGATATGAGTTTCGAGGAGCCGACCACGAAGCTCCTAAAACCTCTTTTCTTATAGTGCCATGATTCGACCTGTTCTACACTCCAGAAGACACGCCTATCCACGGTTTTACTCACGAAGGCACACCGATCTACCGGCCAAGTTAGATGGCCACTTCCTTTGGGATGCTCCGGTAGTGATATGTGTGATCCAGTTGTCCCTGTCGGGATGAATCGATTCGAGATGATGATGAGCACCTCATGCAGACGGCAGCGAAAAGCAATATTCACCCTTCCATTGTCCAAATGCAAGCCTCAACACATCCTTCCTCCGGATCATCCCGATTCGATGGAACCACTACCCATTTACAAGAAAGCCTTGCACATGTTGCATGAAGAAGCGATGATCTTCCCAAGCGACCAAAGAAACCTGCTCACGTTATCGGATCATCTTTGATGATGTCTTCTCAAAGATCCTACCAAGATCAATTTCCTCCACTGGAGAAGCGGAGCAGATTCTCGGACTAAGGTTGTCACCAAACCTTATGTCTCTTCACCAATAACTCCAACCGGTCGACTTGAAGAGCCCGGACCATTCGAGTTGTTCTCAAGCGGCAAACCAGAATGCCGAGTCCGGAATCAAGCCTTGGAAAGAATTGATGCTAAAGTTGATATTGTTGCCAATCAAGTCGAGCCAATTCCACTAAAGTTGATAACTCTGTCTTCCGGTTAGGCAGGATATATGCAAATATGAAGGCGAGTGCTCGACTGATGCGGATCTCCATCGGATGCTCGAGAGATCGAGTTTATGGTCCTGAGTTTAATAATAAAGAAGTCGAGATCGAGGCGGCTGAAAGCGGAATTAGCTCGGATAGACCAACGACCCTCCTTGTTTGGTCCGTCCTCACGATTACCATCTCCATCATCTTTCTACCATACAGATCCGTTCTTCACTCCTCCACACAGAAGGCCGTCCGATTATGGTCAACTCTTTGGCCATTCCCTTCCTTCATGGAAACAATCAGAACCTAAACCGATGCCTCCTCCTAGAAGGACAAAGACCGGATCTCCTCCACAAACACAGACCACAACCACCACAAAGAACCCATACGGAGTCTCTTTCGGAGAACCATCCTCCGAATCTTCTTCAGATTCTCATCCGAGCCATCTCCTAGGTCCAAAGATAAAGCACCTATGGAGCCAGAAGCCTCACCACAACCACCTGTATTACCACCAGTACAGTCTCCTCCACCAACATCTCAGCCTTATCACCAGTATTCCTCACACCAAGTTCCTGTTCGGAGTTACAACGACTCTGTTTCCACGATTCTTGAGCTCATCCTCGGAGCACTGATGAGGGCACTCCCAGGTCCTCTACACCAGCAGAATCCTGCGCCTCGATACCGAAGCAGAATCTTACATTTCGATTCGAAGCAAGAAATGGCAGATGTGTCCAAGATCTTTATGGCACAACCCATCTGAAGAGCCATCATCTTCAACCACTCCCATAGTGGAAGAATTCGATTCAGACACAGCTCGTTCTCCTCCCAGAGAACCTGCTCCAGCACAGGCCTCCAAAACCAGCAATGGTCCATGGTTTACTTTGATGATATTCCTCGGTCAAAATGGCAAGCCGATTTGAAGAAATCTCGAGCATGGCTAGAAGTTCAAATGTTAAAACCGAGGTTCACGATTATCAATGGTTCTTAAGGAATTCGATTCAAGATTTCTTGGTTCTTTACGACATTGGTATCATACTTTGGGTGAATCTGAGACGATTCTGATTTACCCAAATTCAGGATATTCCTACAGTGATTGCTATCATTTATGAGCAATATCTCGGAGAACCTACGGTTGCGGTAGAATTAGCGAGAAAGGAGTATTTCCGGATGAAATGTTGTTCTTTACAGTGGAAGATTTGGATTATCATTATCAACGCATGTCCAAGCTGTTCTATCAGTTGAATGGTTTTAATGATCCGAATCGAAGCATATTTTATAGCTTCTCTTCCAAAAGAATTACATCCGGAGATGCAAAGGCGACTTACGACCGATCAACTTGCCATCGACAATCTCTCTCGGCAAGCTATATCGGCTAGCCATTGGCGATCTTGAAAAGCTATGTGAGCGAAGGAATTCTTTACGGAACTCACGAAGAACAAACATCCTTTCGGAAAGCATGCAAAAACCCAATCTTGCCATCAAGTGCAGCGATGACAAGACATGTACTGCCTAACCAAGAAAAAGCATCATTACAAATCTTATCCTACCGGAAGATCCAAACACGGAACCCACTCTCGACCTAAAAACCCTACCGATTTTCAAAAGAAAGATTCCTCTCGGACCACGTGATCACAAAAGTTCCGGATGCTTTATGCAGCAAAAGAAAGGCCACTATGCTCGGAGCTGTCCAAATAAGCCAGCTCAAGTGTCGGGCTTATCCACCACAGAGTCTACTCAAATGCTATCGAGATCGAGATGGCGTGGAATCAGTATTCTCCGAACAAGCCACATCGGATGATGACACGACATTTGTCTTAGCCACATCAGATAATGATCCAGATGGTGTTTCTATCATCAACACAGTTCAACAGCTCAGTGCTCAAGCATCCTCACCAACCATTCCATCCCTGAAAATCCATTTGGTCCCATCCAAGTTTGACAGACCAATCTCAGTAATTGGTTTTATTGATACGGGATCACAGAGATCAATGCTTAACCCAGCTATCCTTCCTTCCTCAGCATGGGAAAAACATACAGAGTTGTTCAAAGCTGCTAATGGAGAGTTATTTCAGACCAGTATGATCACCAGAAGCCAATCGGGATACGGTTCTTTCCTAAGCGTGTCATTTGGACCAAAGTTATAGGTTCAACTCTCCCAGATAAAGATTTGCTTATTGGTTTTGATCTCCTTCACTTGGTCAAAAAACTCCAGATTACAGCTAATGGTATCCGGTACAAACACATGTTCCTACCTTATACAGATACCCTCAAAATACATTCTCTTGAAACCATCCCTTCAGATTACACACAGTTCAGACAACAGATGTTACCATTACGTCACGAAACCCATAGCTGATTCACACACCACGATCCTTTATGGAAAAACCCGAGTTCTTTGTTAAGCTTCCTTTTAAGCTTAATGAGGATATCAATCCTACTAAAGCCACTCATCCGGTATGACACTGCTGACCTCAAGCTAGCCCAAGATGAATGCGACCGACTCATGGCTCAAGGCCTCATCGAGCCCACAAAGTCGAGAATGGGCTTGTCGAGCTTTTATGTAGAAAAAGGTCAGAAATAGTTCGTGGAAAGAAGCGGCTCGTGATTGACTACCGACCACTCAATGCTTTCCTCGGAGATGATAAGTTTCCACTTCAAAGATCCGGTCCTTATTTGTCCACCTCAAAGATGCGGGGTCTTCTCCAAATTTGACCTCAAGTCGGGTTTTGGCAACTCGGTATTCATCCGGAAGATAGATCCAAGACCGCATTTTGCATTCCCAATGCACACTTATCAATGGACAGTCATGCCCTTTGGACTTAAAGTTGCTCCATCCATATTCCAGAAGGCCATGATAAGGATCTTCGAACCTATTCTCTCACATGCCTTAATTTACATTGATGACATTTTGCTTTTCAGCAAAGACAAGGCATCACATCAGGATCTCCTTTCCCGCTTTCTCAAGATCGTGGAAGATTTTGGCATTATGCTCTCAGCAAAGAAAAGTGTTGTCGGCCAGTCATCCATAGACTTCCTCGGAATGATGATCACTAACGGACAATACCAGCCAGGACCACATATTGCTAAAGAGCTCCTCAACTTTCCAGATGTCCACCTTTCAAGAAAGCAGATCCAGCAGTTTCTTGGCATTATTAATTATTTGCGAGACTTTATCCCAAAAGTTTCTATTCATACCGACCAACTATCAAAGATGTTGAAGAAATCAGCCCCACCATGGGGTCCATGTCGAACGGCAGTGATACGATGACTCAAGCTCGTGGCTCGGCAGCCACCACCTCTCCGGATACCAACGGATGGTCGGAGAATCCTCCGGACCGAGCGCTTAGCGGCAATTTTGGGGTGCTTATCCTCCTCGAGAAACATGGTGCTTGAGAAAGATTACGTGGTCACGCCGATGAGTCGGTTCAAAGAATCCGAAAAGCATTACCACGTGGTCTACAAAGAAATCCTTGCGGTCAAATATGGTATCCGAAATTTGAATTTCATCCGATTGGACATAATTTCCTTGTCCGATTAGATAATTCACGCATTTCCAATATTTTAAATTTTAAAAATAAGTCTCTCCCTAACGATCGATTACTTCGTCTTAAGCGAGTGGTTTTCCAAGTACAGTTTTTCCGTTCACCATATAAAAGGAGACAAGAACCTTGTCCCTGACCTCCTCACCAGACCTCCGTCAAAGATCTCCTCAGTGTCAGTTGTTCCGTTTATCTATCTCATGGCGTCTCTTCCTAATTCAGCTCGGACTAAGATGTCCTTCCTCTCCATCTCCATTTTCTCGGTGTCTCCCAAATTCGAGATTTCGCTAAGAAATTCCTGTTTCGATATTTTATGAATATTTACCACCTCCGAATTTTAAAGCTACTAGTTGTCATCCGGACCACTGTTCCTCACTTGGTTTCTCCCTTGACCCTTCCGGACCACTTATGGAAGATGAGTTATGGTATGTTTGGTGTCTTTCTCTCCTGTATGCTACCAAGTTAGTCATACCAGTATTCCCTACTCTCAGATGTCTTCTTGACCCTGAGTCATCGTCCTCTCTCCTTTGGACTCTCTTAGAGTGGTTTTCTCCTCTCCCCTGGTGGAGACGAGAACTTCAACAAATGATTGACAATCCTCCTTACCTGTTCCTCCCTGAATTCGACGAAGCGAGACATCCATGCTTGTTTTCATTATTCACCGTCCCTACTTCCAACATCCGATCACTAACAGTTTTGGACTCAAGATCGAGCATACTTATGGCGATCTTTCCCGATCCATTTCCTCTCCAACATGATCCTCACTGTTCTCCGTGAGCTCAAAAGTTCTCGCTTGAACTCAACAACATTTACGAAGAGCCACAGGACATTCGACATACTTCCCTGGACCAAAGCATGATCTCATCCCCTTCCGGTCTCAAGGCGGCTCCACCAAAGGCATCCTCCTCAAAGATGCTAGGCGGACTACACTCACGTCATGTTTCAAGATTCCCGGGATCCCGACGAAGACTTTGCTTCCACAGAGTCCATACTGACCCAGTTGTTCATCAACTCAAGTGTGTCCAACCACGCCAACCACCTCATCGCTGCAGGCTCATGCTCCTACATCGTTGAGCTTCCACGGAACCCTCACGAGCACGTGGATCATTCTCCACCGAGACCTATCCCACTCTCTCGGGTCTCCCTCCATCACCATCCACCGATTACCACCTCATGGATGAAGTTGATAGCGATGTTGACAACCTGTCACCATCCCACAGCTTCTGAACAAGTCACTTTTGAATAAGACAAGCGTGATTTCCGCAGAGATTTCCGCATCTACCTGTCAGTGTGTTTTGTCTATTTTTGACTTTTGTGTTTTGACTTTTAGACTTTAGTCAATGACTGTTGTGGACTTTTGTCATATTGTCCATTTTAGACTTTTGTGGTGTTGTCTATCTTGGACTTGCATCCAGCTGTATAATGTTGACTTTACTTTTCAGATATTGATAGGGGTCCTGTCCTATCTCTATCTTGTTTTGCTTTTATCGTTGAAGAGAAAGATGATAGGGGTCCTGTCCTATCTTTCTCTTTCGCGTGTTGTTTTATCATGTCGCTTTCGTGTCGCTTTCACTTTAAAAAGAATGACAGGGGTCCTGTCCTGTCTTCTTTGATTATTAGCTTGTAACCTCTCCTATATATTGAGAGTTTATTCTCAGTTATCGGGGAGAAGGACCAGAAGGAGAAAAAAGAACGTTTGAAATAAAGAAATCTTTTCAAATATTCATGGCTTAAGTTTACTTTCTCTTCTCTAGAACAACTTAGGTTTCCAAAAAAGATTATCATATCGATGCTGTTCATACTCTTCCAAGTATGCTCTGCACTTGCCTTTGAAAAAGGATCACGTGCATCGAGCGATCAACCCTAAAGTCACTATAAAGTCCAACCTACAAAACACTTGTTCATCCTCTTTGTCAGCACTGGAGGGCTAGTTCTTGGGTGGTATGTGTCTACAGGTCAGGTCAATATAGTGATACTAGGTCTCGGTCATAGTGAACCACGTGCCTGCTTCCGTACCTTGTGAATTAGGCTTGGAGGGCTCGAATCTTGGTTTAGGTGCAGTAGATGTTTGTGGCCTCTCGTCTCGCTTTATATAGCTCGACGGCTTCCATGGAGTGGAACTCAAGCTTGGAGTTGCACGGGTGTTACCCCTCCTCTTCAGTTACTACTCAATCTTGATGGCTTTGTGAACCATCTCCTCAATCTCCACATAATATTGCAACTCAATCATATTTGCAATCTCCCGGTTAAGGCCATTCAAGAATCGTGCCATGGTAGCTTCTCTATCTTCCTCCACATTTACTCTAATCATGGCATCATCTATTTCTTTGTAGTAATCCTTCACGCTTCGGTTATCCTAGGTAAGACTTTGCAACTTTTAGTACAAGCCTCGGTAATAGTGGCTAGGTACAAATTGCATTCTCATTAATGTCTTCATTTCATTCCACATTGACGTTCTCCATTCTGTCTCCTAGTTATAACAAGCTGATCCCACCAAGTAATAGCATAATCAGAAAACTTAATCACAACTAATTTAACCTTTTTTGCCTCAGAATAGTTGTAGCAGTCAAATACAAACTCCATCTTCTTCTCCTATTCAAGGTATGCTTCAAGATCAGATTTTCCTTGAAAAGATGAAATTTTCATCTTTATGCCACTCACACTATCATCTCGATGCCTAGCTCTTCTATGGTTACCGACTGAGTCCTCCCCTTCATCATACTCATCCCCATAATAGTCATCAACCTTTGCTCTAGCTGGAACTCTCTATCTTCTATGTGCTTGAGGAACGCGTTGTGGTTGCCCGGCACATGCGTTCTCTACTTGATCCAAACACTTATGTTCTAATTCAGCCCTCATCAGTCGTGTCATCTCCCCTATCAAGGCTTCAATCTGAAAATTTTGAATAGTTGGTTGTTGGTCCTCTACATTTGTGCTTCTCATAGTTGAAATCTGCAAAAGAGATTATAAATAATGTGGAAAGGACTTCACTTCATTCCCTTACGTATTTCACTCAAGAGAATGATTCACTTAATTCCACTTATGTTTCACTCAAATTTATTGGTTTTAACCCCCTAATACGCTCACACTCTCTTGCTTTTTTCCACTCGTAATAATTCTCTCTTAGTTCTTATAAAACTAATCAAACTAATATCAAGATTCCAGCAGTAATTCACAAATATTATATCAAAGAAATTCGGGTTTTAAAGGTGAGAACACAACGAACACGTATGATTAGGTTTTGAAAGCACAAAATAATAATATTTTGGGAAAAAAATTTCACACAACGAAAAATTAGACTTAGATTACATAAAACACCAATAATGAAAATTGAAAGATTTTTTTTCACTATATATATATTGCTTTAATTTTTTATTAAACACTAAATATCTAAAAAATGAAGGAATTTAGGGTAAAGAATTAGTAAAATTTACAGATTGAGGAAACAAATCACAAGGATGCACTGTTTATGATCTTTTTTAAAAAAATTTGAAATAAACAAGACAAGAAATCTAAATAAGGATAGGCAAAAAACTTGATTAGAACCTTTGCGCTGATACCAACTAATACGAACCCCGCAAAGAAATGACGAGACCCTAATCATATTAGGCTCCAAAATCGTTTCTAATTTCAGGAATTGAATAGAACCACGACCTGTCGCTTAATGAAGCAAGAAAATTGGTATATGAGGATGCCACAATCAGCTATGGATGGTCTGATTGATAAGTCAAGGGTTGAACACCACATAAAATACGATAAGTTCAAAGAGTTTGTTTAAGAACTAAAGAGAATTATACTCTCAAGTAAATTGCATGAAAAACTTCTTCTTTTTCTCTTATTGAACGCAAATATATATAGAGGTTAGAATGCAAATATATATAGAGGTTAGAAGAAATCCTAATCCAATTGAAATAAGAAAAGAATCCTAAATAAATCAGAATCTAATCTAATAAAAATAAAAGAATCCTTAATAAATCAGGATCTTAATCTAATAAAAAAAAAGTATCTTAAATGACTAAATAAAATCAAAACAGTTGATTTGTTGCCTCTTTTAAAAATGGAAATATTATCTAAAAAGATAGTGACATATCTTTCATCCTTAATGAGCCGATTTCATGGATTTGATTGCTCATAAAATTCAAGAGCTTGAATCACGCTGATACGAACCCCGCCAAGAACTGATGAGACCCTAATCAAATCAGACTCCAAGATCGTTTCTAATTTCAAGAATTGAATGGAACCGCGACCCGTTGCTTAACGAAGCATGTGAGGACACCACAATCAGCTATGGATGGTCTGATTAATAAGTCAAGGGTTGAACGCCACGGAAAATTCGATAAGTTTAAAGAGTTCGTTTAAGAACTAAAGATAATTATACGCTCAAGTAAATTATATAAAAACTTCTTTTTTCTCTCTTATTGAATGGGAATATATATATATATGTTACAAGAAATCCTAATCAGAAACAAATTCCTAATCCAATTGAAATAAGAAAAGAATTCTAAATAAATCAGAATCCTAATCTAATTTAAAAAAAAAAAAAAGGAAAGAATCCTTAATAAATCAGGATCTTAATCTAATAAAAATAAAAGAATCCTAAATGACTAAATAAAAATTAAAATAACTTATTTGTTGCCTCTTTTAAAAATGAAAACACTATCTAAAAAGATAGTGGCATATCTTTCATCCTTAATGCGCCAATTTCATAGATTTGATTGCTCATAAAATTCAAGAGCTTGAATCATGCATTGATTGGTCTGAATATCTTGTGAGATTCCTTCAATAGGCTTCCATGAATTGGATTGATCATAAGTTGCTTGAATCAATCCATTAAGTACTTCTTTGAATTTCTTTACACGAGCTCTTGTGACGGGTCCAATGGAAACTTGTATAGGATCTAAATATGCCTTACTCCACGTGCTTGTACCATCTTTATACGTAATCTCATCACACGCATTTATTGGTCTAAATATTTTATAAGATTCCTTCAATAGGCCTCCATGAATTAGATTGATCCCAAGTTGCTTGAATTGACCCATTAAGTGCTTCTTTGAATTTCTTTACACGAGCTTTTGTGACGGGTCCAACGAGAACTTGCATAAGATCTGAATATCCCTTATTCCACGTGCTTGTGCCATCATTATCCATAATCTTATCAGTTAGCCTTCTGCAATTAGATTTTCACTTCATTGCCTTTGGCTGCATAGGTTTAATATACAATTAGCACTCTCAAGAAAATAAGCCTCAATATTTCAAAAATATAACTCTACTATAAAAGACTTTGTGATTACAAATGTTTGCACCAGAGCACTAAAAATATTTCACCCAGATGTAAAGGCCCAAAAGTCTCTAATTAATTTCTAAGAATGCCAAAATTCTAATAGAATATACCAAATAACAACTAGGTAAAACATAAGCTCAAGCCAAATGTTGAATTTATCTTTGTATTCAATTTAAAAATAATCAATGTAGGTGATGCAATGCAGTTCTATAATAAAAAATATTCTACAATAAAACTGATGCAACAAAATGATAAAAAATGTAGGGTGATGAAAAAAGATTTGTATTCAAAAGTAATCAATGTAGGTGATGCAGTGAAATGATAAGAATGTTGAATTTCCAAAGATTTGGGTTTAAGCAAAAAAAATTTGGGCATGGTGTACCAGAGTAATAAAAATATAATTCTACTAGAAAAGACTTTGTGATTACAAATGTTTGCACCAATCAGATTTAACTTATTCAGTAATTGGCTGCATTATTGTGTCTTATAATTAAAAATGGTCAACGGATTGTACTGGCAAGTTAGGCCCACAAGGGCCTACAGGTCGACACGACACAGCCCACTAGAATGATGTGTCGTGCCCAATTTTTTTTTTTGCTTAAGCCCAACACAGCCTGAGCCCATGCATACCGTGATCGAGCGGAGCCCAAGAAAGCCCGCAACCTTTTTTTAAAAAAAAAGTGTGCTTGAAAAAGCCTGCGTGCCTGGCGTACTTTTTCAAACTCACGCGTCATTTCTTTAAGCCCATTAGCTCATGCAATTAAAAATAATAATAATAATTTTATTAATAGAACAATTAATATTTAATTAAGACATTAACACAATTACACAACTATATTATCTAATTTCGCAATAACCAATTATAACACAAGAATACATAAGTCTAATTTCATAAATCATAGTAATGAATTAATGATTAATAAAAATTAAAATTACAATCCTGGAGTAACAATTAGAAGAAGTCAAAACTACGATGTATCAATTATAACAAGCCACAAGGCACAACTCACAACTACAAATATATCTCATTTGACTAATTTATGATTACATAAATAAAATATTAAAGTTGTAAAAATTTAGATTTATAATTTATAAAATAAAATTTAGATTTATAATTTATAAAATCATGATATTTATAATGTTATTTATTAAAATCATGAAATTATTTATTCATTTAATAAATTATAAATATAAAACAATTAAAATATTTATTTTTGAAACTAAAACTAAATTAATTAATTTTAAAAATCTACGCTGATAAAATATATTAAAAAAATTTAACTTTAAGTTATTTATAAAATCATAACATTTTATTTTTATTTTTATTAAAAAATTACAAATATACTTTAACCCACATGCTATTGATGGCCTACGGACTACGGACTAGCCCACTAATAAAGCGTGCTTATTATGTACTTTTTCACGTGCTGCTCTATAGCCCAACTTTAACTATGCTGTACTTTTAAGACTCACGTGCCTAAAACTCTAAGATCAGCCCAACTCAAGTGTGTGTCGTATCATGCCATGTGCCACCCAGTCCATTGGTCATCTTTAATTATAATGCATCATAATACAGCAATTGCTGCACCAAACATAAGGTTGTATTGCTAATGGGTACCAAACACCCTCTAAAGTATTTACCCACTGAGTTAGTGTTTAGGTCTTGTTTAAAATTGAGGTTTAATAGCCATAGTTTTAAAGTCACAACACTAAAGTATTTTAACATTAGAAAGGCTGTGTTTGTAAAAAAAAAAATCAACTCCACTAGGATCGACCCCAAAATCTTTGTTTTGCGGACCAACATCTTATCCTAAGCTTTGGAGTCAATTTTGAAGTTCAAGTTTATCGAGAAAAATATTTATTGTAGAGAACAAATGAGGGCTTGAAATTTTGTAACTCAAAAGAACAAAGACGTAGGTCTCCTAATTGACAATCTTTAAGAATTTTCTCTTTATATTGTGCACCAATCTATTTACTAATTTCACCAGGCCAAACAGAACTGTTGTCCTCCAAATATGAGGGCTGCAGTTCAAACCCCTAAAAACACATTGTGGGGGTATTTTATTCCAGTTTTTTTCCTTACCCAAGTATGAGGAGTAAACATCACTCAAATATTAGTAAGGGTTTAAATCTGAGCAATGTCTCATTCATATATATATATATATATATATATATATATATATATATATATATATATATATATACTAATTTCATAAAGTAAGGAATGTTAGTAAACAACATGCACTTAACACTCACCAAAGCATTTTCACTTCCTCCTTTCGTTCACCACTTGATAAGAATACATATTTTTTTCACTTCAAAACTTTAAACGGATACACATTCTTTAAAACTTCATCATATATGTAAAACATCACTCGCAATTTACCATACTAACAATATTTCATTTATAATTTCAACACATAGATGGTATGCTGTAAAACTTTAGCACTAGAGTAAAATTACATATTATGTGGATGACATGTCAAAAAAGTTTACCAAAATTGTATGATATGTGTTTATATTTTCAGCACAAAAATGACATGGTGTATCATTAACTCATTTTTTCAGAATGCTTTATTATTGACTTATTAGATTTTCTTTTCATATTGATATTTGTATAAAATTAATGTAAGTTAAATTATCTTGTATTAATGAACTCTTAGTCCATTAGCAACCATGCACCCAATAACTTTGAGTGCATAGATTCGAGTCTCAATAACAATAATTAGGATTCGTCTCTCCTTTTTAGTAGGAATTAATACCTCTCTCTTCAAACTAAAATTATTAAGAAAGTCTTGACTAATACCTAATTAATTCAAAAAAAAATGTTATACTAATTAGTGTTAATAAATATTACATTTAATATCAAACATTTTCTTATAAATTTTTGTAGTATTTTATTATTTCATTATAATTGGAATAGTCAAAGGATAATTACCCAATAAATTATCTTAACTCATTTTCGCCAAAATTTTGATCCCTCAACCAAAATCACCCTTGGTGATAAAAGAGTTTGTTCAATCGTGCTACATTGTTCATACACCCGGTGTTATTTCATTATTGCAGACTTGCAACTAGGAAAAAAAAAATGTTACAAGTGAAAAGCCAACTCTTCATTCTTCAATCCCCCTCTACGCTCCGAAGAAAATCACTCCCAATCTACCTCTCATAACTGCCAATTCCAAACAATAGGAAATTTAATAAACACAAATCAAGGCAAGTGCAACACGTGCTTCAGAAACTGCACAAGATCAGAATTTTCTAAGGTTTCAAACAAAAAACAGTACCCTGAAAAACCACAAATTTTGGATAAAATTGAACAATCAAAAGTCAACGATTTTATTAAGACTGCAAATTTAAAAAACTGAAAATTTCAAGACATCAATATTTTCTTTTCTTCCTCAATCCACTGCAGCTCTGCCAGTCTTTCAACCCATGCCCTTTCCCTTGCCACTGCAGCCATCTTGTGCTCTAGCTCCTGAGTTCTTTTCTTCCTGTTAGCCTCCTGCAACTGAGCTTTTCACTTCTTTACCTCTAACTGCATATTAAGAAAATAAGCCTCACTATTTCAAAAATATAACTCAGCCAGAAAAAGATTGTGTTTACAAATGTTCGCACCAGAGCACATCCTAATCTAAAAATATTGCACCCAACATAAAGGCCCCAAAAGCCTCTTATTAATTTCTAAGGATGCCAAAATTCTAATAGAATATAACAAATAACTGACGAGGATGTGCTCTAGTGTTGAATTTATCTTTGTGGTTACATTCAAAAGTAATCAGTTGAGGTGATGCAGCGTGGTTTTATAAAAAATGCTCTGCAATAAAGCTGATGCAGCAAAAGGATAAAAGATGTAAGGTGATGGGAAAATAGTTATATTTTCAATTCTCTGTTGATTCTAAGCATACCCTTGTTAATTCCACAAAATACCAAGTAACAACAATAATATAACTCAAGCCTAGAGTCTATTCCAAGATATAATCAATAACAAATAACCAAGGCCAGCCTGTAAAAGCTAAAAAAAAAAAAAAACACACACACACTTATTTATACTATCTTAGGCCTATCCGATTATGGCTAGAGCCTCTTTTAACAAGGATCATACCTAAACTAGGAATACAACTCAAATAAACAATACCTAAACAATAAACTCTAAATAAGCAACCAATTAAACTAAGATACAAATTAATTAAATTATTCCTAAATATTATAAATTTCAATCTAAATAGAATTTCTGCAATTTCTTGCTCTTCATCAATAGGCTTTCCCTATCAAACTCTAATCAATAGATAAAGGAAATGCATACCACTCATCACAATATGGAAGTGGAAACCAATTGTGTCAGCATGATGCACAAACATTAAAGATGTTACTGAAGTGTATTTGAGTTCAGATAGGAAGAAATAATAGTGAAAACATTCAATAGAGCAATTGTGTTGAATTTTGAACAAAAATGAAAATTCCAAAGGATGAGATAACCAATCTCTTTAGATTCTTGACCATAGGCCTATTCAAGACAAGTGACTTCCATACAAATGAGATTCGCACTGAAGAAAAATAAGAATGGAGTAATTAACTTTCACAAGAGATGTTGGAGTAAACTCATGTTTCACAAAATTAATGTCAAACTAATTTTTTACCAAAGCACATTACTATGCATCTCCTGTAAAACAGAAAATAATAAATAATACAACATTTACAATACTTCAATCAACGGCGGTGACCAAGCTTGTGCTATTTTTTTTTTTTTTTTAAAAAAAAGGGTTGTTTCACTATTACGTC
The DNA here is from genome assembly GCA_025617385.1 of Murraya koenigii. Classification (NCBI taxonomy): domain Eukaryota; kingdom Viridiplantae; phylum Streptophyta; class Magnoliopsida; order Sapindales; family Rutaceae; genus Murraya; species Murraya koenigii. The sequence continues at coordinate 14,683,432 of CM046815.1, read as the reverse complement.
TTCTGCGAAACTATGCCTACGCCTATCTGAGCTCAACTTTTAATAAAGTTCTACTACTCAAGTGTAATTTTTCCATTATATATTAAAATAAATACTCATAGTTTTCTCATTAAAAAAATTAATGAACAACAGAAATAAAATAACGTGCAATAGACGTAGAAAGGTCATCTAAGATTTAAAGACAGCACTGCTGCTGCAGCAATAGTGACAACTATGACAACATCAGATTTTGAAGCAATTTCAAAGACTCTACCCCTTGTCATAAATATCCTGACACATGGAAAATCTTAAAGAGAAATACAAAAAAAAAAAAAAATCAATACTAGCTTTTGCGTTTGATATCAGCATTTGTTAGCGAAAATATACCATTATGACCAAATTCAAAAGCTAAATTGAAACCTTATGGCCAGCTCATAGAGAAAGTAGCTCTGCAAACACTACCAATTAACAACAATGTCTTTACGCTTGAGCTAAAAATGGAACATCAATTTAACAAGAGGATGTTTGATGCTGCAAAAATCTATTAACAAGTCAAAAAGAAAAAGTAAATATGATAAGTTGTCAAACAACGCACCAAAATAAAAGTGCGGTGCTGCCTCATTTGCTTTTTCTCGTTTCTTCCTTTGATGCTCCCTTCATTAGGATTATTAGGAATAATCGACTGCCCTGGCGTGTACTAAACCCAAGCATAAGGCCCTGCAAATCATTTTTTTTTTTAACAATTACAAAATCCTAAATTAAATCAAATGGTAATAATTACCTAGAGAACGCAAGCTGGCTCTTTGACAGCGAGGCTTTGGAAATTTAATGTCAGTTAGGCTGTGGAAATAGTTCAAAATCGAGATCCATGGAGATTGTCAGGTTAAAAGAAGTTGAAAATCAGTTTTTAAAATTGAAGATGAGAAAAACAGCTTCGTTGAGGAAGCAAAAATTGGGGTTTGTGATATTAGGGTTCTTGATAGGGGTGGAATAATGCTTCTCAGGGCTCCAAATCCCATTTGTTAACAATCTTTGATTCGATTCTTCCTACTTGATGATGATTGTTGCTGTATCAGTTTTCAAAATTATATTATATAGTTACACTACAGAGTGGTTTTCACTAGCTAGCATATGAAATTTAAGCATTAATTGAAACTACAATACAATTACAAAAGCTTTCTTACTAAATACCCATACCTAAACAAAAAGTGGAACCACAAGGACCCATTGCCCTTTAGCCTATAAGTGGCTCCTCACCACCACGGAGGATAAAGGGTAAAATGCCGATACTGTTTGTTTATGGCTTTTCAAATATAAGCTATGCTTATGCACAAATAAACACCCCATAATCAAAGAGAGTAATCCTATGCATTCCAAAATTTGCCCAAAAAGTTCATCCCAAATGAGGTGGCATGTGATGTGGCACTGGACAATGAATTTCCCATAAATTTTCCAAATTAACTATTCGAATTTCCCACAAATTTTGCAAATCAACTTATTGGAATAGTTCACAATCCACAATATTAATTTTTTGGGAAAAGTTGATACTAAACAAATTCGATACCATCATTTCTTCCTTTCATTTCAAAGCAAAATGGACAACCCAAATAAACCAGCAGATTATCTACACGGAGTGTGATTAACACCTTCAGCAAAATTGAAACTCGAACTTTAAAAAACCAATGTGAGAGACTAAGCATTAGATTAGCAGAAACCCAAGAATAAATTTCAAACTTTACTAATAACTAGAAAAGAGAAAAAAAAAAGATGAAAATTATTAGATAGAAGTAGCAACAAAAATGTTATAACAGATTCTCTCGGATCATTATATTACTTTATAATACTATAATTGATAATATGAATAAATTGCACTTAAAATAAAGGTTAACACGGCTATACAAAGGAAGCTAGCTAACGAAATAAATAACCAAGTACTAGGATATGATCAATCAAAGCCCCCAAAAAAAAAAAACACGCACACACAATTAGAATGAGCTAAAAAAGTCAGTAAAATAACAGAAAATTAGAATGAAACGCAGAGAAGGGAAATAAAAGTGATCGAGAGTGAAATTTAAACTGAAAAGGCCGAGTGTGAGACCTCCGTAACGTGGAGACTGGAGAGAACAAACTGAAAGAGCGGGTATTTATGTACTGACAAGTTTCAGGGTTATGCTCCGTTTCCAAATGGCGTATTTGACCTTCCCACAGAGTATGTGGGTCAGGGACTTTGATGGTTGCCCCTTTTGTTATTCACTTTGTGATAGAGCAGTATAAGATCGAGCGTATGTTATAACTAAACATATAAAATAATAAATAATAAAAAAATATATATTATAACTATAATAGTATAATTATAAAAAAGTATTATATTATGAAATAATTCAAAAGACCCAATATAATTTTCACTCGTGATGATGAAAATTTTAAAACGGGAATTTGAATCTTCTAATCGATCCCTTGACCCTGATTATCAGTTTATCACGTTGAGTTATGGAATAAGATGACTTGTATATTTACCTGGTATATTTTTTAAAGAAGCAGCTAAAGAACAAGAAATTTGCCGCAGTTTCAATGAATTATATTTTATCTTTTGAAATATTCAGTTCCCACCACCCATGCATGTGGCACTAGCAGCACTTCAATTTAATTTGTAAATTTTCTAGAGGCAGCTAAAAGAATGGACATATAAAAGTCTGAAGCTATTTACTGCTATGTGGGCATTACAACATTACAGGTTGCAATGTTGAAATATGCAATGTCCCATCCACGTCAATGGAGTTTACTGCAAGATGTGGCTAATGCATCTGCATGCACAAGCCCCACTCTCTTCTCTACTAACATGAAAGCAAGCCGCCAAATTACCACAATCTCACCCATCAATCACAGTATTCCATGTACTAAAATTGGCATCTAAGAAAGAAGATCCCACCCCTGCCGTGGCTCAGGCCAAAACCATTCTAGTTATGATATCTTCAAGGAATTTTATCAAACACTTGTCAATTCCAAAATAAGATACAATGATACTAATGTCTAGATAACAAAATAGATCTGCAATTCTCATGGAAATTTTTTATGAACTTGGACCTTCTAACTCCACCAGTCAGGGGCTTTCACCATTTTAATTTGATAGTCATGGAAGTTATAAGGTATGCTTCCAGTTGTAAACTCCAATATATCAAATAAAAAAAATTAAAAAAAAAAAAAGAACAACAGCTTGAAGAGAGAATAGTAACGACTAGTGCAATCCAGGCCAAAGGTAACCATCAAATTGCTTTCAAGGGAATACTGAAGGATCTCCTACAATCTAACCCAAAACTAGAATTGAAAAAGAAAAAGCGTAACCATAAACAAAATTCCAGAAACACCAGTAGCAACATCATACTATCACTCTTCTCTAGTTACAATGAACACGTTTGAGGAAGTTAAAAGCATAAGGAATTGCAAGGACACTTCAATATATAACAAAATTTTCATGCAGAAAAGGACGGCACTAAGTAAACAGAAACCCAATTAAGAGAATATTAAGGAATGAACTAAAATGAAAAGAGTAACCGGAATTACACAATTCCAAAAACACCAGATCAAATTAGCAGTATCAGATTTCCAGAACAATTCACTGGTTGCAGAAAATGTATAAAACAAAAGTACTTTCGTGGCTGGTGGCTATATCTCTACAACGAGGAGAGGCCATATACATATTATGTTTGAGTCTCTCTACTATCCAAAAACGTATAACAAATACTGAAGATGAACAACATGCCACAAACAATTCAAAACAAGGACAAGAAAAAGAGCGAAAAGGAATATTTCTTTTTATTTTTTGGGCATCACTCCTTTCAGTTCTTTTGACATGCTACTGTAAGAGTTCTAAAAGACATTTAAAACACAAGAGAAAAATGGAAATTTCCCAAAAACTATGTCACAAAGAGAGCTGTATATCACTGAAATTAAAGTGTGAAAATTAAATAATCAAAACCAAACGAAATTCTTCAAACATTATGTCACAAACAGAATTCTCAACTAAACAAGCAGAGAAACACAAGTACAAGCATAGCACAATAAGAGAACACAGTCAGAATCCAATGACCTAATAAGCAAACCTAGTGCAAAGCAACAACATGAGGAATTTTGAAAATTATTTGGGGGTGGGAGATTGTCTTTTTCACAGCCATGCATATAATAATAAACAACAATTGTTTTGAGATTGAAAGACCTCATCCAAGACAAATCTATGGGCAGAGCCAATCTAACATTCAATGAACAACCACAGTTTAAAAATGATTCCAAGTAAATCGATTTCTAAATAAAAAAAAGATTCAACACAAAAGCTCCTCACCACTGCCAGTTTTCCATAAAGAATAGAGGAGATTACTTTAAAAGCACTGTGAGTAAAAACTCCTCATCTTTGCCAGTTTCCCATTGTGAATAAAGGCACTGCATGTTTTCTTACAAACAAAAATATTAAGGAAGAAAAAACTCAAAAGTCTAAAATTTCAAACAATGTCCACGCAATGAAATAAACATTTTTTTAATCTTCAAGAAAAAGCAAAATACCTTTTTGAAGAAGTAAGCCGAGGGAAAAATAATATCCAACTATTCCATGCAGCAAGATAAATCAGAGTTAAAAACGATTCAGGGAGTCAAATAGATTTGTAACCCAACAAATTCAAAAAATCTATTGCTTCCAACAAGTAAGCTGATAGTCTCATGTTGCCAGTTTCCCAATAAGAATAGGGGAGATTGCTTTGAAAATCCAAAAAATAAAAAATAAAACTCAAGAACTTTCGGTTTCAACATTGTTTTAACATGAACTATCAAAAAAAAAACATTGTTTTTTAACATGCAATCTCAAGGCCATTACAACATCTATTCCCCAGATACAACATCTATGCGGCAAATAAGTCATTATCAAGACAGCATACAAAATATATTCTCAAGTGAACTGAAGCTGCATTAATATTGAAATAAGAAAGCATTCAAAAAGACCAATGAGCTTATAGCCCAGTAGAAAAATCTGTGCACTTACAATGTTGGGATCACTCACAATGTTGGGAGCTTCGAACCGCCGTAAAAGTATTAAAAAAAAAAAAAGAAAGCATGCCAAAAAAAAAGTAATTGTTTTGCCAAAATTCTCAAAAACAGATTCTCAACAGGACAAGTATTCCGCAAACGAATTTAAACAAAATCAAAATTTTAAAAAAAAACCTCACAATTGCCAATTTCCCATGGAAGAGGAGATTACTATTAGAAATATCTTACTTTCCATTAAAGAAACGAAAATTTCAATTTCAAAACATTTTCTATGTGAGAAAAAGCATTTATCCAGGCAAATACAACAAGCCGAGAGACAACAACAAAAGAATCAAAATGATAGATAACAGAAAAAAATAAAAGTGAAAATGATAGATAACAGAAAAAATGAAAATGAAAATGATAGATAACAGAAAAAATAAAAATAAAAATGCTAAAATGAACTACCAAATTTTTTCCATAAGCCAAAAATCTCAAAACAGTTTAAAGATCGGCCCAATATTCTCTTTTATTTGAAAGAAACCAACCCGCAAATATTCAAAATTAATAAACAAAATATCCTCGCTGTTACCAATCTCACATCAAGAGGCGTACTTCGAAGATACAATATTTTCGTAAAATCAAACAAAAATGTTAAGAAAAAAAACTCGAACCATCAATCTAAAAGCAAAAATCTTTGTTTTACTCTTACAACAGCCAAATTTTTAGCAATTGGCCGACACAGCGCAACGTCAATCGATGGGGCTTTTTTATATAACCCCAATTTCCTTTTCGATCACTGAAACCCTAAAACATTAAGCAAACTAAGAAAATCCTAATTTTGGCTCTCATAGTCATAGGGTTTCAACGAACGAAAAACAAATTGGGGATAATTGGATCCTAAAAAGTTTTAGCAACTCTCACTCTCTCAGCGGCGTTGCGCGTGACATATATATATAACTATATATCGAGTCACCAACTGATTGTAAAGAAAACGCGTATTTTTATATCTTAACTGGCCGCACAAAGAAAACGCAACCGAGAAAACGCGTTTTTGCCAGTTTGAAACATTTTTTTTTCTTTTTTATTGTGAAAAGCGTTTGAATTTTTTTTTAATTTATAAAAGAAAAATGCAGAGATAATAAAATCCAAAATTATATTGGCCTACTACATTTCAAAAATCATTCTACGCCCCTTCACATTTTCAACTACCAGCCTCGTGTCACCATTTTCACATGATGAACTAGGCAAATTGATTGGCAACCAATCACAAACACTTTCGGAAAACTTGAAGGGCAAACAATTAAGGTCTTGTAATTATTAAATTCTTTAATATTGTAATTTAGAACCTATAATTATTCAACCTCAATTCTAATCAAAGACTAAAATTACATTTTCACAGCCAAATGGACAATTGCTTAGCAAACAACAGAACTTCTAGTCAAGAAAAGCGGCCGACGGGGAATGTATATACAGTCAGAGGCAATATTTTTAATATCATTCAATAAGAGCTGCAGATGAGCTTACATCATGTTTTACAATAGTAGTGATGTTCCTCACTAGTGTTCCCCACATGGGATTCGAGGATGTACATACGTATATAATTTTGAGTGAAGCAGGGGATTTCACTTTCTTTAAGGGTTGGTCTTTGCACATGGCAAATTCATTCATGACAACAGAAATAATGATAAATATGTGGAGATAAATTAAGCACCACACAAGGAAGCCCTCTGCTTTGCCAACAATTCTTTTAGGCTCTTCAAAAGCTGAGGATTAGAGCACAAGTAATCCTGGAAGGACTTCCTCAGATTCTGCAACACTTCCTTGTCATTGCCAGAGCTCATGTTAAGCAGATCTGTGAACAGACTTTTCCACAGTTCAACCTTCCAATATCTGATAAAAGTTGTTAAAAGGAAGGAAGTTGGATGTGAAAATGAGAAAGTTCTTAGAATTATCCATACCTCAGCAACATGTAAATTTTTCATTAATTCAAGGAAAGCAAACATTTCTCGACTGCCCAAGTACACACATACAGAAAAAGCTCAACAATATCAATATTGTCTTACTGCCAATGCAGAAATATTAGATCATACCGTTTAAAAGATAACTTTGGTAGATACACCAAGCCACCGTCAGGTGATGCTTTCTTCTCAACCTCCATATAAGAGTTGTGCAGCATGATATGAACAATAGCACACAGGCCATATGTGTCTACCTGGTGATAATGACATGAAAGAGTCCTATATAGAATAAGTCATGTGGACAGAGAAGTACAGTTTGACTGTAAGTAATGTTTATGACTGGCCTGAAATTTCCATGGCTTCTTCTCTTGCATTTCAATACAACGGAAGCCAGAAGTCCTGCAATCACCCTTAAATTCCATGTTGTCAGGAAAAAGATGCAAGTCTATTCCCCTTCCCCAATCTACGAGGCAAAGTCCCTGCAATATAAATTCTTAAGCATAATAATAAACATGTAGGAAAAAAAAAATGAAAACCCCTATGCCACCAGAATTAACCTGATCTTTCCAAGGGCCACTTCGGTCATGACCAAGCATTGTAAGTTCATCTCTGTCAAAATGTCAGATAATTTATGTCACTTACCAAGCTCAGGAAAATATTATTTGCAATCAGAAGCTCATTTAAAAAGAATGTTTTACTGTTGATATAAAACATGCATGATTGGGCCCAAACAGGACTACAGAAATCAAGTATTATTGTAATTTACAATGTCCTTTACTATGTGACATAAACATGGAAAAATAGCACAGAAATCAACCATTTCAACAGTGAAATATAGACAAAAGAAAAAGGGTTACTTAGTTTCCACAAGCTTCCCTCAGTTTATTCCAAGCAAAGTAATTAAAATCAAATGAGGTAGATGATTTATAAATTGAATTACCTTCATACTTGATAGAATCTGACTAAACTTTGACAACTAAAGAAAACGAGTCTAAATGATGTATGATTCTCAGAGTCATGTGAGATAATATAGGCCCAATAAATTATGAAGAATTCCCATATGATGCAGTAAATCTTCATAAAGAGGGACTGACTACCGACTTCCATATATTAACTAAAATAATAATACGAATGTGCTGACAACAAAAGATTTTTCATCTACAAGCGCAAATTCAGTTGAACTTACTTGAATAAATAAACAAGGGGCAAATATATAAACTTGAGAAAAGTATATTGATGATGAGATTAGTATACTAATCAGTAATTGCTGTTAGTAGTTCTGCAATAGTAGAATCATTTACTCCTCTAACACAAAATATTTCCTAATCAAGTTTGATTTTCCATATCCTTTTTGAAGCTGCCCACCCCATCCTCGAATGCATTTCAAAAGAACAGCAGCACCCAGAGAAAACTGATATTCTGGCCCAGCCCAAAGCCAAACAAAACAAATCAAAAATGATGGAAGAATTTTATGACATAAATTTGTATGTGAAGTCCACGTCTAATATGACCTCAAGATCATTATAAACCAAGAGATTTTGGCTTCATATGTTTGAGTGCAAGGTTTTATGAGATGCAGATTGTAAAGAAATAGTTATTTAGTTTTGAGCTTTGGATAGTTTCCATAGTTGAATCCATAACGTGAAAACATTTTACCTAGCATATCGAATAAGGAGATTATCGGGCTTGAAATCACCATGAATGATGCCTACGTCATGCAGAGATTCCAGAATGCAGAGCATCTCTATGGTGTAGTAAATACATAAGACCTCTTCCATGGACTTGCCAATAACCACATAAGAATTTATGGCATCCTGCACAAGTTTATGTGTTAACTCAAGTACTAAAGAAGATTTCCTGCTGGTGATACAAATATACAAAGTGAAAAAGATGTACCTGGAGTGTCCCTTGAGATAGATAGTCACAGACGAGTACGCTATAATCAGAATAGAGATGAATTCTGTGTGCAAAACCAAAGCTTGACCTCTGTTGAAATAAAATATCCAGAAAGTATCTCAGAATCACAAAGAATGCATATATAAGTAATGGAAACAAGAAAATACATACTTCCTTGTCGGAGATGCGCTGATCAAGCTGGCGATACATGTAGAACTCCCAAGGGAAAGCAGGCTTTTGAATCTGCCAGAACTGAGAAATTAAACAAAATCCACCAAGACAAGTTCCACTATGCATTAGAGAAAGGGAATGAAATATAACAATACCTTTAATGCTACAACATCATCAGGATCACCATTCACATATGCTTTAAATACTTTAGCAAAACCACCCTGACCCGCACAACCTTTGATATGGTACTTCTTTCCACCTTTGAGTATCACAACATAAGCAATCAAGAAGAATAAAAAATTAAGTCCCCTCCAGATTCATAGAATTGTGCGTTAGAAACTAAAACTTCCTACTCTCTAAACCAATATACATGAAAAGCAAGTTTAACTGGAAGAAAAGATAATGTGTGGTTGATTTTAGCAGTCAACATCAAACACAGTGTCAATAAACAAGAAATTATACTTCTCCAAATTGATTGCAAACAATACACAAATATTTTAGTGGACAAGCCTTAATGATGCACTATTTACCAAGGTTACATATACCTTAGAAGAGTTTTTATCTCTATGAGACATATGCAGATGCTAGAATACTCTATTTATCCTCTCTTTAAATTGTTCTGTTGGACAACTGTTACTTTCTTCATACTTGGGGGAGGAAAATCTGCATACTCTCTACTAATTTGGTGGTCCTTTAACCTACCTCTAAATCCCCATATTCCCTTGGCTTTGCTCAGCATTTCAGACAATTTCAAACAGCCTGTCCTAATCTTGAAAACTTATGATTTATGATGCAAAGTACAAACATGTGAAACTTTAGATGGTAAACATCTATTCAAGTAAACTTCAAGCTGTTCATGTGAATATATTTAGCAATGAACAATGTCATAACAAAAAAATTCACCTATCTCAATAGTCTTATTCCCTGATGAATTATTCAGAGAAGATAAAGCCACTTTTCCTGAGTAAACTTTATTACTCCGATGGTATCCCTGAAACAATAGCAAAATTATTCAGGAGCTCAGTTAAACATAAATGCTTATCAGACTAATCATTAGAGATTGTGCCAATAGTAATAGCTAAATTGTCTTACCTCAAACTTCATAATTCGAGAATTTGTCTGCTTCAGTAATTTGTTCATGGTGGAGCTGGACCATGGATGAATATAATTCTCCACATAGTCAACAATTGCACCACCATCAATCTGCAAAATACAATACAAATGGAAAAATTTTAAAACCACAGCAGCTTCAAAGTTCAATTAACAAAAATCTGAACTACAAAAAGGTAGACAAGAGAACTGAGAAATCATCTTGAAACAATGTAGTAAGTTACATAGGCTTTAAAATGTTTAAAACTCAAAAGGAGTTTTACATTTTGGAAAAAAAGAAAGTTATGTTCTCTAAAGTGGTATTTACACTTCACACAACAATCACCACATTAAATTCAACACATTCAATCAAATGTTTGCTATTCATCTCTAAACCAAATCAAACTCACACATGTAAAGGCAAACCTCCTGAAGTCTTTCGGACAATCTATCAATAAATAAGGCCAGTGCCTCCTCCAAATTATCAAGTGGTTCAGCTTTCCTATTAGCCCAAAATAAAAACATTAGAGATGAAACTTAAACCATTCAAACAAACAAAAGTCTTAAACCATTCAAACAAACAAAAATAAAAAATTTAGAGCAAGAGGCACCTTGAAATGCCGATCTGATAAACCATATGTGCATCTCGCCACTTCTCTTTCAATTCAAGAAAAAGCGCATACCATTGATATAACAATGAATGCCCAATACATATCCTAAGTTCTTCCATTTCTCTAAAAACTTTGTCATAGTCTTTACGACCATCCAGCTACATAATTCCAAAAAATAAATAACAGTTATAGACTATCAGACAATTGAAATTAAACTAGAAATATGAAACCTTCAATTAAATTTTGAATTAAATTGATCCCAAAATAAAGTAAAACCTAAAAAATACAAAAATATTAAACCATAGAAACTATTCAATCAAATTTTTGAAATGAAACAGGAGATTAATTACGTAGAGAAACCAAATCTTGAGAAATCGAATGTCGTTTTTGTACTGAGAATGGTGCTTGAAAGTATTGATGCAATCTGAGAGAAGCTTGTCAAGATCTGTGCGGCCGGAGTCTTTGCCCGAGTACCATTCATCGAGCGCCTTCTTAGTTGACCTACATTTACAAACAAATTCATAACTACAACTGCATATACAAACAAATTTATTTAGAAAAAATTTAAAAAAAAAAAGAAAGAAACTAGACTGTATGTGTGTGGCTGTAGCCTGTATGCGTACTGGAGCCAAGGCAAGAGGGGGTCGTGAACAGCACCGTTTTCATCGTGATTGGACAAAATGACGGTCGTCCCCATGGTCTCGACTTCACTCATCGAAAGAGGAATTCAGTTAATTAAATTTGGAGCGAGGCGGCAAATTATTGTTTTTGAAATTTCAGACTTTTTTCAATCCTATTGCCCAAGGTCCTTTCACTATTTTAAATGCTTTATTATTTTATAAACTTATATATTAATACTAGTGGTAAAATATGAACCGATCAATAAAAGGGGTGGCGCGTGTAAAATAGTGGTTTTGAGTTAAAAATCCTTAATAATCTAAAATGGGAAATGAAAGGAAAGGGGACAAATGAGATAAGAGGATGTGAGCCACCATATATCTGCAAAAATCAGAAAATATTTATTACTAGTTCAAGAATTGCCATATGTCAGATGTGGACCACTATAACGGTTACATAACCTCCACAAATACTTGGGCACAAGAAGATTCTCATTACACCAACTCAGCTCCACCAAAAGAACCTTATAAACTGGCAGCACATGTGCAATTATACAACTCAAAAGGTTATTATATGATTTGACAGTATATTTATTTATTAAAAATAAAAATAAAAATAAATTATGTATTTATTTATTTAAATAAGAGGTAGAATGAAAATTAAAGTTACAGATTCTATTTAAAATTAAGAATGATTATCAGAGTTTATATTCTTATAGTAAGAGATAAAATGAGAATCTCATTTCTTGAAGTGATTGTATTACATATGACTGTTAAATTTTAAAATTTTTATTTTATCATTCTTTATTATTATTATTATTATTAAAAATATTTATTTTTAAATATTTTTAATAATAATAATAAAATGGTTATTATTAATATTAATTATAATTATTAATCATTATAATTAATACTTATTATTATTGTTACTACTACTAATAATAATAATATTAATCATTTTAATATTAATAATTATAATTAATAGCAATAATAAAATTACTACTACTACTACTAAATACTAATAATAATAATAATAATCACAATTGTTATAACAAATAATAACAATAACTAACTAAAGTCAGTTTAATAAGTTGTAGAAATTTATTCCAATTCCAAAATAAAATAAACACATCAATGGGAATACAGTTTATTCTAATTTCAATTCTCATAAATAAAGTAAACAACTTATTCTTATTTTTGAAGTGATTGTATTACATATGACTGTTAAATTTTAAAATTTTCATTTTATCATTCCTTATATTATTATTATTATTATTATTATTATTATTATTATTATTATTATTATTATTATTATTATTAAAAATATTTAAAAAAATATTTTTAATAATAATAATAAAATGGTTATTATTAATATTAATTATAATTATTAATCATTATAATTAATACTTATTATTATTGTTACTACTACTACTAATAATAATAATATTATTATTATTATTAATCATTTTAACATTAATAATTATAATTAATAGCAATAATAAAATTACTACTACTACTACTAAATACTAATAATAATAATAATAATCACAATTGTTATAACAAATAATAACAATAACTAACTAAAGTCAGTTTAGTAAGTTGTAGAAATTTATTCCAATTCCAAAATAAAATAAACACATCAATGGGAATACAGTTCATTCTAATTTCAATTCTCATAAATAAAGTAAACAACTTATTATTATTCTGTATTCTTCATTCTGATTCCAGCTCATTTCGAGGGAATGTCACATGTCAAACCTACTTAGGAAGAGCTGGAGATATTTAAATTTGACTCTAAAACTACTAAAAAGCCCTTACTTGAGGAGAGGAACAATTATGTCACATGTCCAAAAGGACTAAAGACCCCTTCAAGGCCACTCCATTGTATAAAATCAAATCCATCTCATTACAAAAAAATGTCTCTCTTTACTTTTTCAACTCTTCTTCATGCTTATTTGAAGTTTTACAAAATCTAAACCTCCTCACCATTATATACTGACTTAACCATCACAGTGTCATTACTGACATCGTCGCTAACGCCTTTAATAATCGTGTTCCTCTTTATCAGATTCTATGTGGGTCCTTTCTCTTGAGTTCTTCTCAGAAATTTGTAGAAAATATTCCAACAGTAAGTCCTTAAATATTTTGGACAAGATAGTGGCTTGACCAAAATTTTACCAAAATATTTTGGTGCCATCTTTCTAAGATCGAGTAAAAAACTCGTCACTCAATTACTTTCTCTATACAAACGAGACTTGTTTCTTTACAAAAAAACTCATATTAATCAAAAGAAATCATTTTTCTGTGAGAGAGAGCTAATCTTTCTTCACAAGGCAACAATCTTTTTCTACAAAGAACCCACTTTTACTCAAAAACCCCCCACCTTTCTCCATACGGATCTCACTTTTTCACAAAGACTTGACATTTTCCATAAAGAGATCACATTTCTTTACAAAGACTTCACCTTTCTCTATAAAAACCCTCTTTTTACAAAAAAAAAAAAAAAAAAAAGCCTAGCTATTTCGAAAGGAGCTATTGGTGATAGAATGTAGGTTACACAATTAAAGTGTGACACTTGTACAATGGCTTCCATCCAATATGCCCTTATAAAATATGAATAAGAAATTGAAAGGGCAAGGGAAAAATGGGTATATCTCAAGAAAGGAACATAGGCCACCTTAACAACCTGAAAAAGTTCATAAAATGTCTACTAAAATACCCAAAAGTGTCACTTGTCAATATAGGATTTCTGAAATAGTGATAGCTCTACCAATGAAGTCATTACACATCATCACAGCTTGATCCCTACTAGGGATGGTAAAAAAGTTCGGCTCAAATTTTGGCCCGATTGACCCGGCCCGATTTTTTCGGGCTTTAGCCCGAACTTAGAAGTTAAAACTCGGGCTCGGACTTTAATTTTTAGGCCCGATGAAATTTGAGTTCGGGCTCGGGCTTTATGCGACTCGGCCTGACCGACCCGATCATTTACTAAATTTAAAAAAATTACACTGACACGCACAGATGACACATCACAGATTGAATGAGTATTTTTATTTGTATAAGACATGAGTGTTGATTTTTTTTTTATGTTGAGTTGTGGAATTGTGTATTTTTATTTGTACAAGATATAAATTTTTTTTTTTTAATGTTGGGTTGTAGAATTGTGTAGTTTTATTTGTATACGATGAATTTTATTTTTCTTCAAAAGACACAAGTGCAAATTAAATTTTGAATATAAGTTGTGGGTATGCTGTGTTTGGAAATAAATCAAACAATTAAAATAATTAAACACATATATAAGACACTAGGTGAATAAATCAAATAATTAAAATAAAATAAAAGTCGAGTATCTGATCTTGACCTAGCCGACCCGACTCAGCCCGAATAAGGCCTGATCGAGCCGACCGAAATAAAAATTATCGGGCTTTTTATCTTTTTGTTCAGGCCCGAGCCCGACCCGACAAATTGCCATCCTTAATCCCTACTAGGATCATATCCAAAATATTTATTCAAAAGTCACATGTACAAAAAATGAAAGATAGGACTAATTGGGCAACCGCCAAAACCACCATTAGTAAATTTTTATAGTAACTCTATAATTGCTTTTAAAATCCACATATTTTATCGTAAGTTGTTCACCCTTAATTCTTGAAAAGACCTTAGTAGTTCCCTATATGACCGACCTTTGTTTGAAAAGGTCTTAAAGGGCCTCTCATCTATCCATCATTCATAATTTATTTAAATTTTTTATTATTGAATTAAGAGACTTATAATCTCACACCTTTTTAACTGATGATGTTGAATATTTGTTTGATAAAATTATGATTTTAATTTGTCCATTTATTGTATCTACAACACAATCAAGACCCACAAGAGGATCTCACTGGATTTTCCCATTTTATACAGTCAATATAGTTATAGTTAAATGATATTGTTAGCTATTAGCATGAAATAAGCATGATCTTGCCTTCTTTATGTTGTGTTCTATTGATTGTATTAATAATAGATAAGCACACATAGTTAAATGGTGGGACTACCTATTTTGCCTGGTTTTGTCCACCATTCGACCATCTATAGTTTAAACAAATTCAATTATGCATGCATCCATAAGAAAGATTCCTAGAGAGACTCTATATGCCCTTTATGTCAATCAGGATCCTCTGTATTCTAAGGACTCAAATTCATTTGCCTTCAACCGATAGAGTATGACTTTATTTATAGTCATGTGCACAGAGAACTCTTAAGGTTAGACCCCTTTAAACCTTTTAAGGTCAAAACTAATATCTAGACAACAAATACCACTATGAATACCTCTAACTGCTATCCAACTAGTATGTTATTAGTTTAACATCTTCAGCGAGCATAACCAAGGATGCCACTAAATACCAACTCTATATATCCATTAAAGAACTCAAGTTCTATTATGTTTTATAATTGCATGAAATTTATCTTTACTTGTATTTGAATATTTTCTTATTATATTTGTAAATTTTTTGGATAGAATATTTATATTTTCATGAATAATTATTAAAAGAAAGATCTCATTGGACCAATTCTGCTCCTACAAAGAGGAAGATCCTAAGAAACTTGATTCAAATGATACTCTAAGTCTATGTTTGGTTGGAAGAAATGGTAGGAGAGGAAATGAATGGAAAAAAAAAAAGAGGATGAGAGAAAATTAGTAAAAAACAATAGGGTTAATCTTATTTTCATTATTTGGTTGGGACATGAATTTTATCTTTCTCCTCTTATTTCTTTTCTCTCCTCTCCTCTCCTTAAATTTCTTCAAACCAAACATGCCATAAGTAACTATCAAAAAGAGTCCTAATAAGCATATAATATCTATAAATTTAATTGAATTATCTTATTCAATAGTGAAATAAATAGAGATTATGGATAAAAAAAAATTTTAAAAAGTTGTTTTTCGCAGAAATTATTTCTAAGTTATTAGACGTACATCATTCTTTACAAGAAAGACCCTAGGTTCTTTTATTACAATTTGTCAATAGGCACTTTTCTTAGAAAATTATTTCTAAGCAATTGGACCTCTGTCATTCTTTACAAGAAAGGACTTAGGTCCTTTTGTTATAATTCGCCCGTGGGCATTTCTTTAGAAAATTATATTTAAGCAATTGGACTTAGGTATTCTTTACAAAGAATGACCTATGTCCACTTTTTACAGGACCTAGGTCCTAAACTCAAGTAATTCTTTATAAAAAAAAAATGATTTAGGTCCACTTTTTACAAAAAATGACTTAAATCCATTTCTTATATAAATGATCAAGGCAACTTAAAAAAATTTTCAAGTAAAACACCTAAAGGGTGAGACTTTGATAAAGTGTCAAAGACATAGTTCTTTAAAAAATGACCTAGAACCAATTTAAAGAATAACAATTGGGAAGCATTGAAGAATTAATGGAAGACATGGCTTAGTTAGAGTGTACAACACATAAAGACAAGTATAATTTGCATTAAAAAAATTTAATTTTGTAATTGAAGTGCACGCACAAGGCCATTAAGAATAGAACCAATTTAATTTATTGAACTTATGTAAGTCTATGGCTTATAAGTAATAGTGGCATTGAATTTAAAAAAATGAAGCTAATTGATTGTTTAAGCTTATTAGAGTAGGTCAAGAATTTGAATTAAAATCTAATAAGGATTTGGCTACGGGCTTAGGCCACCTAACATTATATATAACACTGAGACATAAGAGATCACATAAGCAAGATTGCAGGAGACATAAGTAGAAAAGAGGAGCAACAAGAATGTTTCAAGTATATCTAACTAATTTTCTTAAACCAAGGTTAAGAGTGAACCTGCCTTTAATGAAATAATTGTCTTTTATTTAATTAATTGCATACATATGTTCTTTGATAATTATGATTCTTGTTTCACAAGATTAATTATTAATTATCTTTTCATCGTTAATATCATGTATTGTTGATAGCTAAGAGATTTTTTAATTAAATCTAAGCTTAGTAAAATTATGATTAATGTGATTCTCTTTTATTATATATTTTTCAACAAATTATATATATAGAATGCTCAGAAAACTTTTATTCTTTGATTTTCAAAATGATATATATCATGCTTAGACTTTGTGTCTTGAAGTGAAATAAAACATACATTGATTAAATTACTTGGGCTTAATTGTTATATTCATGAGATAACATAAATTGATTTTGTGTTGTCACTCTAAAATTATGAATTAATTGACAGTTAGATAATAACTAGTGGAGTAGTGGTAGATTCTAAAACCTTTGTAACTTTTGACTTACTGAATTCTCCTTTATTTTAATTATTGTTCTTCATTTAATTATTTTATTTTTTTTCTTAAAAATAAATTTGCTTAACTAGGTTGAGAATATTAATTTAGATTTAAATTAATCTTAGATTTAAATTAAATTTTCTAATTTATAACAATCCTTGTGGGTTTGACCTAGTTACCACTACTTTATTTCAAAAGATTTGTGCATTGTGAGTATATCAAAATTTTTGACAACTCCCTAGACAAATTCAACTCCATGATAAGAAAAAAGCCTAAGAAACTAAAGGATGAGAATGTCATGGAAGATCCTATGCAACTATCCAAAGGATTCGAGGCCAATCCTACTAATACTAAAGAGAAGGTCCTAAAAAACTATGAAAGGTTCCCTAAATTAATTGTGCTCGTATTCAAGGGAAAATCTTTTATTGCTAGATGATGGAATAACAAGTTCACCCCTGATTAAGGGCGCATTTGAAGACAAAGTCTTAAACAAATAAAAGACTCAAAGGGCCACCTCTAATAAGGAAGATCATCCAATCAAATGGTCGTTCATGACTAGCTCTTAGAGAGCAGTCTCTAAATACTATCTAGCGATAAAAGCTCCCATGATAACAAACATTGTCATCATCAAAGAATGCCAAAAGATTGCTTGGAGAGGCAATACCAACCTCTCAAAAGGAACCTTCCACATTGACTGCAATGGTTCATACTGATTTTTACTATCTCAAGTATTAAGACATTCTTAAATCATTGAGAGACCACCCTATAGATAATCTCACCAAAATAAAACAAAGGAATGTGTTCTATACTAAAGTGATTATCTTCTCCACTTAGGAGAACTATAACTAAGAGACAATCTCCTCCACTTAGGGGGATTGTACCTAAAAGACAATCTCTTTAACTTAAGGGGAACTATACCCAAGAGACTATATCCTCCACTCAAGGGAATTAATCCTAACAGACCATCTTCGCTACTCAAGTGGACTATTATCAAGGGGCCTCTCCCTATTAGTTGATCTCAATCCTCCTCCATTGGTGTTTACTCCATGTTTAACCAGCCTCCAAATCCAGACTTAGGGGATCACCCCTAACTTACCATAACAAAGGGTGGACACAACCTCTTATCCCAAAATTTCCTAAAAGACAACAAATGAATGTTATAGTAGAATGTTCCATATTGCCTCTATGGCTAAGATTTAGGCTTATTTTCTCAAGCACAATGGCATCACAAGGGAATGAAAGATTGTCCCTGAAGTCAATCTCAAAGAAATAGAATAAAAAAGGCAATTCCAAGGCTTAAGTCCGCCTTAAAGGGACCATCCTCTCACATGTGGCCATGCCTGTGCTAGTTAATATCATTCCTCCTCTATTATTGTTCTTTTAAAGATAAACTAGTACTACAAAAAAATAATAATAATCTTCAGTAACACTTGTCTCCTAACACTTTTTTAAAAAGTATAAGTATATATATAAATTTAGGTCATTTTATATGTTTAACTAATAGATATAAAAAATTACTGATACTATAGTGTTTGTAAATTAAATATCATGTATCCATGACAATATGGTATCAATAATTTTTTTAAAAATATTCATTTTGTTCCTTTAAAATCCACATCAAACCACTAGGCCATGAAAAATTGTTTAATTATTTTATTAAAAAATAAGAATGATGAAGGGGAAAAACCAAACTATAAAAGCAAAAACAAAAAGCCCTAACAAAACATCAAATCCCTTTTCATTGTAGCCACTACTCTTCTTCACTTGTCATTTGGGTTTTGCCCTGGCATTGGCATCAAGCTCAACCTATTCTAGCCTTCTCGTACTCAGTTGTAACACACAAGGATGCAATCATTACTTATCGATTTCTCTAGGTATTTCTTATTGTTCACTGGTTGATCCTCGTTAATCGTTGGCACGACATTGGCTAAGTGAGAAAAATTTCATCTTCTTTTCTTTTTCAGTTACATATATTTTTAATTATGCTATGTTTGAAATTGAGGTTGGACAGTTGTAACTTTTAAGTTACAGTACTAAAATGTTTGATAAACACTAGCTACTATAGTTTATAAGTTATATTAATATAATTTTTCACTTGTATGATGTAAAATCTATTATATCTTTAATAATTTTATCAAAATTATTATTTAAAAATTATATTTACTAAATATTATTAACTTTTATTTTATAATTATAGCTTTTTTCAACAGCAGCTGTAGCTTTTAAGGTACAGCACCTCAATATCAAACATACCCTATATCACCTTATTTAATTGGATTTTTTATTTTATCCATTATTTACTTATTTATGTTCAAATCTATGAAATTATTTCAATTATAATTTTTTTATTAATTAATGCTTTCTGAATCTGAGATTTGTAATTTGCTCTTTGTTTTTTTTTCCCATCTCTAGTGAAAATTTATTTTAATCTTCCAAGTAAGGTAGTTGTTAAAATAGGAGAAACACGGCTTTTGTTTGGTAGATGAAAAAGTTTGGGAAAATAAAAATATAAAATCTTGGATCTTTATTTTAGCTGTGTGGTTTATTGGGGGGTTACTCTGAATCTCCAGTTAACGGAAATATGTAAATAAGTATGGGTTATGACTTTCTTTTCAACCTAAGTCTTTGTATTTTTTAAAATAAATTATTGAGGTATTTTTTCTTATTTTTCTTATTCTCGAGGATTTTTTAATGAATTATTTATGGTTTTTTAATTAATTATATAATTATCTATTTGATGTATTTATTTATGGGATGTAGAATATTTTATGACTCTTAATGTGTGATTTTATCATATTCTTATTAAGTTCCCTAACTTATAGCTATAAAAATGAGTATTTATTTGTAGTTTTCTTTCACTAAATGTCAATGCTATCACTTGAAAGAAATTTTACCTGATTTTATTTGTTGGTTATAGCAATGGACTTGTGTTAAAGTTTAAAATTGATAATTATTTTTCCATAAAAATCTCACATTTTTTCATTAATATTTTTGGTAAGAGAAACAAATGGGTGGAGGTAGCAAGGTTTACTCTTTGGCTGAGGTCTCTAAAAGCAACGACTGCAAGGATTGTTGGCTTGTCATTGAGGGCAAGGTATCATAGTTTAGCTGATTATAAATTGGTTAGATTATTATTTTGAATATTTTGTCGTAGGGTTGTGAAGTTTCTTTATGTTTAATATCTTGATGGTTTGATTTTCAGTCGTGTTTTTATAATATACTGCGTGTGTTTTGACGATGGGGAAATTTTCAATTTGTATGCAAGCTTTGATCATGGGCAAATGGGAGATGGCTCCACATGCACTAGATCTCATTGAATGTCTTTTTTTGTTTAGCCATGTGATTCCTTAAATTGGTTAGCATTTGCCATGAGCTTCACTGTTAGACAAAAATATATTTTCCTATTAATATTCTTATATTTCTTATAGATTTTTATCATGACTAGCGAGTTCAGGGACCAATGTATAACTGGAGCATTATACAATCATACCATGTAGCTCCAATCTGTTTATCATAACTACTTTTCAGAGGCAAAATGTAAGCATATTTATTTAGTGGTTATGAAGTTTTGAGGTATTATAGCATAGCTTTTCATATAACTTAAATAGAAATAACATGGATTGTTTTCCTCTATTATTTAAGGACAATTGAAAACATTTCCTATTCACATGGCCGAAGAACATAGAAATTTGATCATTTGGACAATTTCCTAATCAATGGCCCCGCAACCATTTGATCAAGAAGATTGCTGAAATTGTTTTAGAGCTAATTAGTAAGTATCTGCCCATTGTTATAACATCAATTTTTTTTAAAAAGCATAATAAAAGAAGAATAAATGCTGGGCCTTTCCAAGGATCTCTCTTTCATCCTTTTTTTTTTTCTTTTTAATTGTATTTACTTGTCAATGCGTGTGTAATTCGTTTTCATTGACTTTTAGATAAATGTGATTTTGGGTAATTTTTTAATTTAATTATTTGCATCATATTTATCTGAATTTGCCTTCTTTCAAGATTTTCTCTAATTTATCTATGTTCCAAAATTGGTTGCTTGGTATGTCCAAATTCCATTAAGTAGTTTTATTAATCCTAGCTTAGTTTAATTAATTTTTATTAGTCATAACTCTTGTACTTGTCTTTCTTTTCTCTAATGGTTAATGTAAAATTAGTTATTGGGATGTTTTTTTTAAAAAAAAAAAAAATTATAGAGAGAATAGTAAAAAGGTGTAGAAGTGGGGGCCAATATCTCTGGCTGGAAATTAAGGACATGTAACCATTCTTATTCTCAAATATTAAGTTCTTAGTTGTGGAATTGACTGATTGACAATTTGATTTTATTGTTGAGCTGATTTCTTGTGATGTAAATATATATGACTATATTTATTTCAGAAGTAAATGTATATGTTTATCAAGTTCTTATATACTTTGAAACTTTATGTTCTTATTTTGATAGAAGTACCTGGATTGCATATATTAAAAATTTTGAGCCTTTTGTTGTATGCTAGTCTCACCATGTCTTGGATCCATGCATTGCAATTGAACCTTGGATGCTAACGCTAATAAAGTAGAGCATATTTTCATGTCAAATATGAATATTTTATAAAGGAATGTGTAAAAGAGATTGCTAAAAAAATCTCCATTGAGGTAATGCCTTAAAATACTTTCCTTTCCCCTATTTAATCAACTATAAGGTTAATCGGTTGGCCCATTAAGTATCATATATTTTTTTACCTTATATATGCATCAATTTGGATTTTATTTCTATAAAATAATATTTTATTTGATTTGGATGTTGGGTACGTAGCTAGGAATTAAAATTTTATTTCACTTACGAAATATATCAATTATTGACAGTGAGTTGAATTATAGTATTATATTGTGATGGATCTCAATTAGTTATACTAAATAATGATTATGTTGTGAAACTGACTCATATGACAAATGACGTAGAAATTATTGCTTTAGTTTTGAAGTTTGTAATATATATTGACTTGTAGTAGTTGGATGTGATGAATACACACTATGGATGATCTTTCATAATTTGTTGATGAGTGAGCGGCATATGTTGTTAAGTTATTTGTAGCATACAATAATTATGTAATGTATGAATATATTTTTTATTATAAATTTCCAAGAATTAATTTGTGCAGCATACTAATTAATTCTATTTGTTACACTTGTAGATGGGAAAACAATGTAGTTCAAGGTGTAGAGGGTGTATTTTTTTCAAACTAAATATCTATGTGTGTTTTTCAAACTATGTCTATATCTTAATTTATATGTTTCTTTAATACTTGTTTAAATTTGTATTTGGTACAATTGTAATAATATATATACTAACAATATTTAAATATGAAATGAAAGATTTTGTAATATAAATTGCATTGTTTTGGTTATTTTGCGGTGTCTTTTAATTTTGCCCATAAATTTTAATTTTTAATCAATAGACAATGAGTCCATTTAAATTTTTATTTTTTAAATAATTTAAATAGTGATATTATGGTAACAGTAATCATAAATATTAATATAATATCAATAACTATCAACACTGTAGTGTCATAATATCGATGATACTATAATAATAGTAATAACTGATATTATATTCATGACACTACAAACAAATGTAACTATTTTTTTTACTGTCAAATTATTGATATATTTAACAAATGTCATTAAGAGTAATTATTGATACTATTTTAATGTTAATAAATATCATTTTTCTAATATTGTAGTTTTTAAATTAAAACTTAAGAGATCACCCCTTATTTATTATAACATATGGCGGACAACAACCTTAACACGAGAATTACCTACGAAATAATAAAGGGCAAACCCACAAAATAATAGTCTTTATTCAAATTTGTGTAGCTGATCCATTCAATCAAGGCTCAAGCATAATCGATTTCATTGCTAAACTCACACGATGACTTGGGGCAATGACATGATGGAAGTTGAAGGGATCATCCGTTATTAACAATCCATAAAATATTTATTCTTAAAAGATCGAACTCTAAAAAGTTTTGAGTTAAAAAACCTCATTTGAGGGTTTAATCCCAAAGAGTTCAAAGAAAGAATCTCAATCTTCAAAGATCAAATTACATTATTCTTAAAAGGTTAAATTAGGGGTGGAAAATTTAGATTTGGATCAGCCTGATCGAGTTTCAGATTAAAAAAAAAATCGTTCGAAAATAATATAAACTTTTAATCTGAATTGTATAAAAAAAAAATTCATATTGAGTTTAAATCATATTATATTCGGATAAAATTTATATATGATTTAATTAGGATGAACTCGAATCATAGGTGATTTTGAGTATTTTTATTCTTTTTTGAAATTTTTTACAAATTATTTTTATTATTAAAAGAATGTTTTGATGTAATTATCTCAAAGACAAGTTTTTTTTTTTTTTGTAATTTTTTGGTCTCACTCTAGTGCATTGGAAATGAAATGGTTAATTGCACTACGACGACACTTCTTTTAATCTTTATCACATAGGTAATAATTATTTTGAAAATACTCTTATAGGTGATAAATTGCTATTAATATTAATAGATTTGGTTCCTTTCATACAAATTGAGAGTTTTGTCCTTAGTAACGAATTTTTAATCTTTTTGATCGAAAAACATATATAATTAATTTTAGAGTATATAAAATAAATCTAAATATATATATATATATATATATAATTTGAGTCTAATTCTACTTCTGCATCTTCATTAACAAGGCTAATTCATTAACAGGGTAAAATCTATTTCTACTTTGCAACTTTATATCTAAATCAAACTAATCCAAAAATAAACAATTTATTCATCAAAGTAAACAAAGCTAATCAAACCCCAAAACGAAATTTCCAAACCATAAAATCACTAAGCTTAATATGACATTAGTGGCCCAGTAGCTGCAGAGAGCTTTATGAATAATGGTGGGGTTGCTTAATAGACTGCGTTCCTTTAGTGTGAGCAACTACCGCGATCTGGAGCAGCCTCGCTGCCCGCACTATCATGTGGCTCTGGATCTCAACTGCGAGGAGGGAGATGAAGACTGGAGAAGATAAAGAAAAGGAGAAAAACAGCAAAAAGAAAAAAGAAAGAGAACACGGAAAAGACTAAGAAAAAAGGAGAAAAAGAAAAAGAAAAAAAAAGCTAAAAAATAAATAAATTTCTCTTTCTGATTTTACCCTTTTTCCCGTTAGAATTAATGATAAAAGTTAATAAATTTTCACCTATAGGAATATTTTTAAAATAATTGTCGTTGAAACAAGTGTCACTTTGGTGAAATTGCACTAAAAATAACATTACAAAGAAATTTTAATCTTTTCCAAGAATTTCAAGTTTGAACTATTAAATTTTCTTACATTTGGGGTAGTTTTGTTGACAACACACAGAGATTATATTAGATTTATTGATAATAAGGGAATATGTTAGTAATTCTTATATTTGGGCCTATGACTTTTGATTCAATATGGATCAATATTACCTTTAGTCTATAACTAAAATTTAGATATTAGTAGGATGGATAAAAAAGTTCGAGCTTACCTAAACCTGTAGATTTTTGGCCTAGCTATCCACATAAAAACATGAACAAGGACTTAAAAAAAAAGTTTGGACTAGACCCAACCTTCTATTTTTAAAATAATAATAAATTATAAATTAAAATTTTAAAAATAATAGAAAAATAAATCTTAAATTTTTAATTCATAAATCAATAATAATACAAAAAAAAACCTAAAATTATAATACTAAACTCTTCATTAAGAGATTGCTTGAATAAGAGATTTCAGTATTAAAAAAAAAATCTCTAAATTTTTGTTTGCTTCATTTTTTTTATTTATTATATTATTTTAAAATATTTATTTCTTTAATTTATTATTGATTATAACAACTTGTTGATTATAAACTCATTTTAAGTATACGATAATTTAAAAAAATTAAAAAATAATAAAAGCTCAAGCTTAACCCAAGCCTAGTTTAGGCTCCCAATGGGCCTAGCTATATATCAGTACAAGCTTGCTTAAGTCTACACTTTATCATCTCTATATATCAGTGCAAGGTAGCATTAAAATGGCTTATGTTATAAATGTTCCAAAATCACTTATCACCAATAAGCTGAAACACCACAATTTAAGCAAAAAAAAAACTTAGCAGTTAGCAAAATTTCTTGGGGTTTTTAAATTAAATATACCCAAAAGTATGGCATTTATATAGATTTACCATATATTTTAAAATTCAAAATCATAAACTTAATTTCATTGTAGTTGAAAAATAAACAAGTTTAATGGTGTTTGACTGATATTATGTGTTGCTGCATGTTTCCTGAAGCATTTTATCTTGATTGAATTTATTTTAATTCCCTATTTTAGTTGACCACCCACTTAGTAGATACTAGATACGGGAGGTCCCTAAAAAAGACTACTTAATAGATCTAATCAAGATAATATATAGTTTTAGATTGGGTTTCCTAAGTTGAGATCTCTTGACTTGAATAGAGCTATACTTGATCTAGAATTAGTAAAAAACTAGACATAGAGATTCGCTTTATAGGATTAAGTGGAATAAAAAAGCATGTAATGCTATATCTTATATTAGCGTAACAATTGGTCATTATTAACTTACATATAAATATAAGTTATCCAACAAGCGACAGCTAAAGATACATTAGGATTCTGCCCAATGTTGTAGCAAGAGAATGTTAGTTAGATAAATAGTTAAAACTATCAAGTGAATTTAATCATTCAACTACATCTTTGTCATTGATTATATATTTGTTTTTTATTAAAGAATTCATTTACTATAATTAGTTTATTGCATAATTTAGTTTATTAGATCTTTAAATTCTTTAAACTATTAATCATCTGTTTATTTTTATGCACTGTGAATATTGCTGTAGCAAATTAGATAGCATCAATCTATGTGATGACGACCTGAATACTCATCAGTATATTACCTATTGTGTCTACTTGCGCATTGACACTAATTATTCATAATGGTATAGATTAAACCCAATAGACATGTTATTTCTAAAAGAGTGATTGAAGTTGATATATCTTATATATATCATATTCGCTCCTTACCACTTACCACTTCCCACTAGTGTGGGGGAGGTTCGTTCATTTTTTAATAATGTAAGTTTCTATTAAAGGTTTATCAAGAAATTCTCTAAGATAATGTTGCCCCTTTGTAACTTGCTTCAGAAGTATATGACTTTTGACTTCAATGAAAAGTGGAAGACAGCCTTTAAGAAGTTGAAATAGGTTTTAACATTGGCTCTTGTGATTCAACCATAGAACTTGGATCTACCATTTGAGATCATGTGCCATTGACTATGCTATGGGAGTTATATTAAGCGCAAGCTTCCTTACATCATTTACTATGCTTTCTTTACTCTGAATGATGCACAACTTAACTACTCCACCAGTGAGAAAAAACTTTTAGTGGTTATCTTTATCTTAAAGTAATTTCACTCTTATTTTATTACATCTAAGGTAATCGTTTACTTTGGCCATACAGCTCTTAGGTACTTGCTCATAAAAAAGAATGTCAAGCTATGTCTTATTCGACGGATACTTCTCTTACAAGAATTTGACTTAAAGATTATAGATAAGAAACGTTCTGAGAATTTAATGGCAGATTATTTGAGTCGTCTTATCATAATGAAGTGCACTTTCGTTGCATGAGAAATTTCTAGATAAGCAATTGCTACAGGTAGGTATGGTTACTCTTTGGTATGCAAATATTTTAAATTACTTTGTTACTAGAACAATACTTGAGGAGTTAACCCGTGCACAAAATACTAAGGTCAAGAGTGATTTAAAGCAATATTGGGATCGGGAGGAAATGGTCTCATTGTCGGTAAAAAATTCAAATTTTGAGGACAGGCTCTCTCCTTTCAGCCGCGTTTCTTTCATCCATTCTCCTTCCTTTGTTTGTCAGTCGAGTGTACTAAGGTCAAGAGTGATATGAAGTACTATGTGTGGGATAAGCCATATCTATGGAAGCATAGCTTTGATCAAGTGATCAGAAGGTGTGTACCTAAAATTGAATTTACTTTTTATCTCACCTTTTGTCATACTTTATCTTATGGAGGACATTTTGGACCAAAGGGAACAACCTTTGAAGTACTTATGAGCATTTCTATTGTCCATTATTGTATATGTATGCATATCTCTTTTGCAAATATTGTGACCGTTGTCAAAGAATAAGTAATTTGGAACCTAGAAATCAAATGGCACAATCTGACATTATTGTAATTAAGAATTTTTATGTTTGAGGCATTGATTTCATGGGGTTATTTCCTTCATTTTTTGGTAACCTCTATATTGTTCTTGCTATATATTCAATTTTGAAATGGGTAGAAGCAAACACTACATGAATTGATGATTATAAGGCTGTTGTAAATTTTTTAAAATGCAACATATTTGCAATGTTTAGAACACCGAAGGCCATGATCAGTGACAAAGGTACTCACTTTTATAACAAGCCAGTAGAAGCCTACTTTCAGAAGTAATATATCACTTATAAGGTCTCTACATCTTACCATCCATAAACTAGTGGGCAAGCCGAGGTGTATAATTAGGAAGTGAAATCAATCCTTGAAAAGATGGTTAATCCAATAGAAAAGATTGGAGTCTATGGCTCGATGATGCACTTTTAGCTTATAGAACCACATGCAAAATATCTATTGGTATGTCATCTTACAAGTTGGTATATGGTAAGCCTTTTCATTTTAGGATGGAACTTGAACATAAAGCATAGTGGGCTATAAAACAATTTAACATGAAGTTGGATGCCACCGGTCAACACAATAAGCTCCAATTGCAAGAATTACTGGAAATTTGACACGATGCTTGTGAGAGTTCGTGAATCTATAAGGAAAAGATTAATTCTTTTTGTGATAAGCATAGTTTAAGAAAGCATTTTGTAGTTGTATAGAAAGTTTTTCTCTTCCATTCTTACCTTGAGTTGTTTCCAAGTAAGTTATGTTCTCGATGGGTTGGACCCATTATTGTTACTAATGTTTTTCCTCATGGTGCAATTGAGATTATGAGCTGAAAGACATATAAAGAGTTCAAGGTGAATAGTAATAAGTTGAAGCTTTACTATGAGAACTATCATACGCTTAATGTAGAAGATGTTTCAATTTACGAACCCGCGTACATTGATGAGTGAAACATGAGAACCATGTCAGGATGAGGACAATAGACCAAGAGCTTATTGGGAGGCAATCCAATGGCTGAATACTAGATTTTAAGAGCACACCATAATAGATTTGATTAAGTAAATGATTGTTTGCCTCGATTTTTATCTCCAAAATACAATATAGTATACAATCACCATGGTTAGAAATAACTACATATAACCCTTAAGGGTGAAGCTATCGTTAAGTAATTTGAGCTTATAAAATCTATGTTTAGGGGTATTTGATGGGCGTAATTTATTTTTAATTAATTGTGTTATTTTATAGAATAGTGAAAAAATTGAAAATTAGGAAACAAAGGTGCATAAAAGATCAAGGATTGGAAAGATAAAGTGTGACAAGAGGTAGAATGACGAATCTATATAATGAAGTGGTGTTTGCCGGCTTAAAGAATGACAAAGGAAACAAATTAAATTTGGTGATTTTGCCTTATAAAAGGCGGTTTTGCTTGCAATTAGAATCCAAATAAGATTCGGTCAAAGTAGCAGTCACCAAAAACAATATATAAAGCCAAGACAAAAGAAGAAGAGAGGCGAGACTCATTTTAATAGTGTGCGGCAGCCCAAAAACAATTTTTTTTAGAGAGAAGAGAGAGAGAACAGTAGATGGAGATTCAAGAAGGGCTGTCTATGCCCAATTGGTTTCATCACTATAGAACTATAGTTTTTCTTTGGAACTCCAAATGTCAGTAAATTTTATTTTCAATTTTTTTTTCATGTTAAGCTAGATTTTTTGTTTGTCGAAGGGTGAATTCAAAACCCTAGGCATGTTTTTTAATTAATTTTTAATATCTAACATTCAATTTATTTAATTAGAATTGTTTATATTTGTTTATAATTAATTTTTATGATTTTACTTTTGTCTTATTTAAGTGGCCAATTAAATAAGACTTGAATAAATTTTATTGCTAGATTAAAATACTTGATCTATAATTATTTTTATATTTTAATCATTAGTAGTAAATTAGAATTGGCAATTGTAATTGGAGAAAATAACCTAGGTTAACTAAATCAAGCTTGTGTGTTTATTGCCTAAATAAACATAATATCTTTCTCTACTTAATACTTCAATTATCTTAAATTTAGAGATCTTATTTTAATTATTTAATGGTTAGAGATTAGGTGAAAAGCTTGCTTTGCCTAATGATATGTTATGGAAAGATAGAGATAAACAGAGCTTATTGTTGTGCACAGTTGATAGTTTCAATAGAAATTAATAATAAAAATAATATAACTTCAATAGAAATTAATAATAAAAATAATATAATGATTATATGCATATTTGATGGTCACGAATGATCCTTTGACTAAAGTTTTTAATATTATTATTTATTTTCCTTTAATTAGAATTTCTATTAAATTATTATCTTCGTAGTTTTACTTTCTTTATCTATTTAGTTAAAATTTCATAAAACCCCTTTTATTTATAGTTGGCATTTTTTTTGTTAGATTAATTTATGTTTTTAGTTGTTGTTATTATTATTATTTTATCATCATTATGATTTTATTTTAAGTCTTTGTTTAAGAGTTGATAATAAATACAGCTTAGTGTAGTTTTCGTGGAATCGATTTTTACTTGCTCCATACTATTTATTTATATTATTAGTAAGGCTTTAAATTTGGTGTACCCTATTTAAATTTGGGTATACCCTAATTACACTACCAAATATTAAACATAAATAAATAATAATAATAATAACTAAAATTATGTTAAATAATTTATTTACAACTTGATTTAATTATGTTAATGAAAGTATATGTTAAATCTCTTAAAAATAGTGTGCTGAATAGTTTTATTAGAGTTTTAAGTAAATAAAGTTAAGTAACTTAAATAGTCTAAGGATATTTTTAGAATTTTATAGAGTGTACAAAGTAAAACTTAATTTTTTTATAATTAAGTTATGAGTATACAAAGTAATAAATAGTTCAAAGTAATATTTAGAGTGCAAAATAACCTCACCCATAGATAAATGAAAATTTCTCCCTTTTCTTTCTCTTTTTTTTTTCCCCTTTTTCTCTCCATCTTTTCTTCGTTATTGTTTTTTTTTATCTTCTTCTTCGTGTACAGTTCTTTGTTTCTTCTGCCTCTCCATTTCAACAATTTTCAATAATCTAACCATCACTTTGATAAATAACAACCCTTTTATAATAGTCAAAATTTTAGCCCTTGGGTATCTTCAAACTTCTTGAGTTTCTTGATGAAATTATACAATTTTCTTTTTATAAAAAATATTTGGGTGCTTTGACCAAATGATAATTGAATTGAAAATGGATTTGAAGGAATTAAAAGGGTATTTGATTTTGAAAGACACCTCCCATGCCTCCAACCGTCATGCCCATCAATCTAAAACCTCAAGCCACCGCGCTCATCACCCCTAAAGCCTCAAGTCGCCAAGCGCAACAGCACTTGAAGCCTAAAGCCTTCACACGCATTATCTTAGAAGCCTCTAGCCGCTGTGCAAAGCGCCCTCAACCTTGGATCACCATATTAGGGTTTGTATAATTTCAGGTCAATTAGGTTTAGGTTTTGGGTTTCGATTTGTCACCAATAGAATTTAAGATTAGAGATATTTTTTTTTTAAATGTAAGGAGTGGACAAAACCCAAATAATTTTTTATTTTTCCCTTACCTCCCTTAAAAATTGAACTCAGGCTATGGCTGATGGCAGCGTGCAGCAGCCAACCCCTGCTCATGGTGGTCAAGCTATGAAAAATAGTTATTTTAATTACAAAAATCTAAATTATTAATTGCATATAAATGAATCTTATATTATTAATATAATATCAATATTAAAATAGAAAATATTATTTTATATAATCCAATACATACTATACGAATCATACTATTATATTATAGCTTAATACAATATATTAAAGTGCAGTGTAATATAATATAACTAATACAATACAATATAGTGTGTTGATTAACACTAGAAAATGTATATTTTATAAATGTTTAAATTATCGTTTTATCACTTATAGTATTGATTAATATTCTCATAATTTATATATCATCTTAATCTCCCTAATCGTAATTTTATGTTAAATTATATTTTATTATATAAATTTTTATACAAAACACTTTATTTTGTTATTGTGCAGATATTTTAGAAATAAAAAGAAACCAAAGCTGAAAACGAGAGATAAAGAAAATGAAAATAATTTATAATAAATTAAAAAAAAGGAAAAGAGAGTCAGTAAAAGTGGCCGCCACCTTCATCAATTTTCAAAAAGAAAGAAAAAAATTACAATAATAATTAAATAAAAATGAAGAGGTGAGAGGATTGCTTTCTCTATAAGAGGGAGATGTTAGAATGAATTTGGAGAAAGAGGTTGTGCATGGGGATAGGGGAAGAAGTATGTGTATAGAAGAGAAAGTTATGATATTTCTTTTTCTTTTGTTTTCAATTTTCTTTTTTGATTATCAATTTTTTAGTATTGTACTCTATAAATTTATCAAATAGATTGAGTATTTTTCTTTACAATATGAGTAGATAATTTCCTAAGTTAGGGTGAAATATAAAGCTTTAGGAATTTAATTATGGAATTCTTAAGTAAGTTAAAGTGTTTTATTTTTAAATAGATGTTTATAGTTTTTTATTTTTCATAGTTAATTTTATTTCATATTAATATATATATTTAGATCTACTTTAGATCTATATGGTATTTAGACAAAATATTGACATACCAAGTGGCACATTATTTAGCTTATCCCCATATTTATTCATAAGTGGTTAGTTATAATAAGTTATAAAATGATTAGATTAGTAAAAATATATGTATAAAATATAATTATGAGATAATATTATGAACATAATATAAATACTAAGAGTGGTTCTCGTGACCTTTGACCTTTTAGATCATTAATCATACTAGATTTTAAAATTCTCTGTAATTCGACCCAATAATTATTGAATTATATTATAACTAAACACTTTTATACTTTAAAGTAATCAACACTTTTAAGTCGTGTCATGTATTAAATGTTTCTTTCGTTAATTGTGAGATCAAGGTATCATCAAAAGTGCGAAGCAAACTCCATTTAAAATTGAGGGTACCATACTAGCATCAACCAAGTCGATCAATTAGACTTGTCTTTTTTTTTTGTTTTTCAAAATAATAGATTTGAAATATACATTTATTTTTTTAATAAATTGATTTGAAATATATATTAATATTTAATATAGTCTTTTTAATAATATTTTACAGTAATAAATTGATGAAATTTTATATTTTTAAACTAAAGATAAAACAAACATCATGAATATATTAAAATTGGGTGAAATCATGACCTTGAGAGTCAAGTCAATCCAGGTCAAATAACTATTGACCCCATAGTATTAGTTAAGGTCTAATTATATTGGAGTTGCTTCACCATGAAGTACTTATTCATAACCATACGATTAAAGTTATAACATATTTTTTTATTATTTATCACTTTACATATGTTACTATGATTTGTGCTCCACTGCCTATTAGTTAGGAATCTATCTTACTTGGTCTCTTTCATATATTTATCACCCTCGATTATCAAATTTGGTTATTCTAAACAATATTATAACGGTAAATTGGTAATAGTCACATTATCACAACCATCTCAACCGAAGTTTATAAATAATCTACTTTTATTTAGTGTAAAAGGACAAAAAATACCAATTAAAAAGAAAGAAAAAGAATGAAAATAGTTTGTCAAAAATTTTTTTCTTGGGAGTATTTTTGTAACAAAACATAATAGGGAGACATAGTAGCTTAATATGGCATATAAAGGTAAAAGACAAAAGAAAAAGAGAGAGGAAAATTTCAAGAAAATTAGCCCAACTTAGAGGCTGTTTGTTTTTTAATATATATATTTTTTACTTAATGACTTAAGGTTTGAGGTATCATAACTTTTAAATTATAGCTGCTCCAAGAAAAGATTGCAACTTTGAAATAAAAATTAATAATATGTAGTAAATATAGTTTTTAAATAATAATTTTGACAAAATTATTAAATATATATTTTCATCATATAAACATAAACACTTTAGTGCTGTACTTTTTAAACTACAGCTACCCAACCTTAATCTCAAACGCATTCGTAATTTACTTAATTTTAATTAGTTAAGTCATTAAATTTATTTATTTTTTAACTTAATAAAAAATTTTTATTTATTTTTTAACTTAATAAAAATTTTCAGCTATTAATTAATTTGATTAGAATGAATTTCATTTTTTTTTAAAATACTTGTTAGAGTTCGGGACGTGATTAGAGAAAAAAAATTTATCTTGAGTGCTGTCCATATCAAGACTTTGGATGTTTGAAAATTTTGATTAGATCTCGAATATTTCAAAACCTAAGTTTTTAAAAATATATGATAAGTCGATTTATTGAATTACATGTATATAATATATTAGTCATATTATATGATAAATCATTTTATTTAATAATATGCATATGATATGTCGTTTATAACGAAATCTACCGCGTATAATAAAAAGCTCATATCATCGGAGATAATTCAAGATTCCAAAATCGGATCAAAATGAGATCGAAATATATTTTTTTCCTCATTTACTTTTTAGAACAGAAATGATAAATCTCAGACGGACCGCCCCGTTGCCAATCCTAGTTAAAATATACATAATCTCACGATTACAGTTAAAAAATGCATACATGAGTACATGACACAGTAGTGAGAATTAGTCGAACACTAGTGTGACAACGGCTTTCCTGGGATAAGGTGACATTTATAATTTTATATTCTCACAATTCGGTTTTGGTACACGTCAATCAGGTTGGATCATGACTTGAGAGTCAAGTCAATCCGGGTCAAGTAATTGCAGACTCCACACCAGTAATTGGGAATCTACCTTACGCGCGATGATAGGACGGGACAGGGGCCGCCATTTAACTTAAACCAGCAAAGTTCGCCACGTCTCTGAACATCGCCACGTTTCGTATTCACATTAGCAGAAACCAGCAAAGTTCAAATTAAAGTCAAACTGTCCAGCTGAACAATACTAATCAACCAGTCTCTTAGGACCACGTTCTATCTTCACGTAGTGCCACCACCCATTGGATAACTTCCCGATGCACAAGATCAATAGTTATTCAATGCAGTAGGTACCAAGCGACATAGTAGGCACAGCTAATCAAAAAACGTGACTGTCGTGCGTGACTTGTGAGAGTGACAAAAAAATTAAACTCAAAATTTGCAGCTAATTAAATTGAATTAAATAGAATGAATTCATTAACAAAAGAGGAATGGAAAGGAAGTTGATTTTTTTTTTTTTAAAAAAATGGGTCTGTCAATCGGGCTTATTCTATTAATGTAAAGCTCAATTGAAGTGCTATGTGTCATATTTTTTTAAAATATAAATGAAATTCGTTGGACATTTATATATTAGATAAATTTTGAATTATTCTGTACATTAATTAATTATATTTAAATTATTTCTCCTTTTTTAACTTCAAATTACTCTTATATTTATTAAAAAATAAAAAAAAGGATGAGTTGATAAACTTTTTTATCTTGCTAATAAAAAAGACGGGTAAATTAAAATTTTTTAAAAATAAGAAAGCAATCCGAAAGAGAGAAAATTATGATTGAGAAAAAATGTAATGGGTTGAATGTAGACCAGCAGACACGTTCACATGCATATATAAAAATTGTACTGCTGCTGGATGACTTTTTTTTTTTTTTGGGGATGCAGTTAAGAGAAAGGAAAAAAAAATCAAAGTATCAAACACGCGTTCACATAATGCCCATGGCGTAGGGGGCCGCAAGGCCCACCACTCACGAGAAAAAAAGGCCAGCAGCCCCAACCTCGATCGGTTCCCTCCCTCTCATTCAAGAAAATAAAATAAAATTTATGTTAGCAATTTCTTTGCCTCTCGTCTCATGTCACATACAACAACCAAAAAAAACCAGGCCAGGACACAGACAGACAGCAAAAAAAAGAAAGGTTAAAAAAAAATGGAGCTTTGTTGTGGTCCTCATTCATTACTCGTTCTTCTTCTCTTTCTTTTCAAATTCCTTTTTTTTTTTAAAGTTCAAACCGATCGCCCTTTTTTCACTTTCTGCAACTCTTTTGTATTTCACCAGTAGTGTATAGTGTTTAAGTATTTTTCATTCCAGTCTCTTTACTTATGGATGCAAAAAGGAAGAACAAGATGGTAAAAGTTGTGAAAAAGGAGGAGGCGGCGGCAGCTTTTGTGGATTCCGATGATGATGATGATGATGGCGAATATGACTTCTGCCTGCAAGAAGATGAAGATGATAATAGGAATAGTAGTAGTAAGAAAAAAAAAGCGTCAAGTGGTGGCAGTGGGCTGAGGAGTTGTCAAGTGGACAAGTGTACTGCTGGTCTTAGTGATGCAAAGCAGTACCACAGGAGGCATAAAGTGTGTGAGGTCCATGCCAAAGCTCAGGTTGTGCTTGTGGGTGGAATCAGGCAGAGGTTTTGTCAGCAATGTAGCAGGTTTTAATTACCCCTATGTTCTATTTCTTGTCATATATTATCAAGAGTTGTTCATGTTCCAGTGGTTGTTATTTTCAATTTCCAATCTTTATATTTTATGTTTTGAGGTGAAATTTTAATATGAAATTGAGGTAGGAGATAACAGTTTTGGGAACCAAGGAAAGTGATTGCTAAAATTAGGTTATTGCCGTTTGTTATCTTTTCTGTCTTTTATATATTTTAAGATTTTTGGATAATACTCCTACTGCTTCAGACCCAATAAAACACTCTCTCCTCACATGATTAGCATATGCTGAAAGCAGTAACTTAATCTTTATTTAGTCAAACGATGAGTTTGATAGTATGTTTGAATTGAGTGATTCTATCCAGATGCAATTATTTTTAATGGTGCCTTTTAGTGCTTGTAGCATGATGATTCAGCGATCTTGTTTATTCTGGTCACGTTGTGATTTGGATTTTAGTACACGCGTCTTCTGTGGAAGTTAAAATTTTTGTTATAATGTATAGCTGGAATCATCCGAATTTTGCGGTACTCGTTTTATAATTCCACTATTAGATCCCTTTTAAATCTTTTCAAAAGCCATTGTATGAGGTCACTTTTGCCTGCTGCTTAACATTGTTATGCTGTCTTCCACATCCTTGTCCTGAACCATTCAAGAAACAAGTAGTGGAACTTTATTTGTTGCTCTGATTATTATGATTGGGAATGTTGTGGAGCAGATTCCATGAGCTATCAGAATTTGATGAAACAAAAAGAAGTTGTCGCAGGCGTTTGGCTGGACATAATGAACGAAGAAGGAAGAATGTGGCTGAATCTAATGGGGAAGGTTCAAGCCGCAAGGGAACGGGGAGGGGTATGCAGTTGAAGGATTTGGTCTGTGGGAAGCTTGATGACAATGGAAGAATCAAAATATCTATCCAAGAAAATGCCACTTGCAAACATTTCCAGATCAGATAACTGTTCTCAAGCATGCTCTCTCTCTTCTGTCACCCTAGGAGCATAGCAGTGGTTGCCGTGCTATTAAATTTCATGTTCTTATTGAAGATCTGTAGTATTTAAGCTAAACATAAGAGCCATAGGAATTGTGGAACATCAATTTTCATGGTGTTTGGATTTCTAGTTGATTGCAGCCCTAGGTATTTGCACATAGCTTAGTCATTTAACTTGGTTCTGCTGCTATGGTAGTATATCATTGCTTGTACTTCCTTCTTCCATGCTAAGTGCTTTACTTACTATGTTATCCCATGAGAATTCATTTATAAGGGCTATTGTTTTGGAAAGGCGGTGCACGAGTGAGTGTCACTGAATCTCCTCAAAGGTTAGCTTATGCTCAAGTATACTTGCTGGTTTTGGTTATCACTAGCAATCATTGCATGCCCTTAGTTGTTCATATAAACATTTTGTATAAATAAACGTTTATATAAATCAATAATTTATACAAAATGTAAATTGTCTGGTCTCCTTTTCATTTTTTCATGTGAATGTAAATGCAACCATCAAACTGCTCAGCATACAGGAATCTACAACTCTCTAGTGACTGACAGTTTTGATTATTGTTTTCAGTGGCACTCTTCATTTCATAGCTCCTCTACTGCTAAGCAATCTTTTTCATCTTTTGTTCTTCTATTTTTTCCTATAGATTTCACGTTCGTTTCTGCCATGTAACAAGCTGATTCTGGTTGTGTCTGTAAGTTCTGGTTCTAAGAAATGCATGCACCAAAATTCATACCATTAGATCATTCTATAATCCCACAGGCCACAGCAGAGCCATTGCCAATCCAAAGTGAAGTTCAGCAAGCTGAAGAAGTATGCAATGAGATGCATGATTCTTATAAGCGCACCTAATGCTGTTTTAATAATCACTCGTTCTTGTTAATGCAGACAGAAATTAGTCAAATTACTTCGACATTTGTTTATATATATAGCAAGGGAAACGTTACCTTACAACTTTTGTATTTTCTATTGTTTTGTAAATTAACCAATAAATATTAGTGAGAAAATTTTTTACATATGTGTAACAATCTTACTAATAATTATTTATGAGTAAATTAATATCAGTCAACTTCAAGTATGTTTAATATCCTCATAACAGTCTTTCTAATAATAATTTTACAAAAAAATTAATTTTCCAAATTAATTCTAAAATTAAAATGATATAATAAAAGTTTGAGTAAATTTTTATGTTACTTATAGGATTAATTTTATAAATTATCATTTTTTCTTTTCATTAATATTTCATATAATATTTGTATAACTGTATTATTATAAAAGAACAGAAAAAATAAAGGTACAAGTGTAACATAT
Organism: Murraya koenigii; assembly: GCA_025617385.1. Classification (NCBI taxonomy): domain Eukaryota; kingdom Viridiplantae; phylum Streptophyta; class Magnoliopsida; order Sapindales; family Rutaceae; genus Murraya; species Murraya koenigii. The sequence goes on along the minus strand of CM046815.1, from coordinate 14,644,873 downwards.
TTAACAGTAGAAATATATATTTAATTTAATATAACAATTAAATTAGTACTTAATATGATAATACATACATAATTTTTCTCTCTAATATATCTGCATAAACAAAAAAGTATATTTGTACATGAAAATAATTATATATACATATATAGGTTGAGAGGAAAATGTGTTTTAGTTTCATTATCCTGTGAATAACCTGAAGAAATGAGGGATGAGTCAATGAAAATGAAATACTTTCACGGTGGAGAAAATGCCTGAACATGCACTCTTTAATTAGAATTTAGAATATACAATAATTTTCCGCATCTCTAGATGCCATTGTTTGACTTAAATTTCATTTACAAAATGCTTTTAAGTATTAAAAAAGTGTGGGTTCACTGGACGAACATGAACGACTTTGACAGCTTGCATTTTTCCTTCAATATTATTATCAAATCAATAGATGCTTTAACATTTTTATTGCATTAAATTCCTCAAAAAAGTGAAAATTACTTTCCTCAATTTGTTTTTGGCCTTTTCTTGTGTCCCAAAATAACTCCCTTTTTTATTCATTTAAATTTAAAAAAATCCCATAATCATTGCTAAAAAAATATATTGTTTATACTTTTGTGTGGAGTGGTATCTCCCACTAATATTAAAAAATAATGATATCCCTTAATAATATAAAAAATTAAGTACATTATTTTCGTATATAAAAAATACATCGACATATCGCGTAAGATATAAGATAATTTTGATTATTATTTTTAGCTATAAAAATTAATTTTAAAAAAATATAATTTGAGCCATTAAAACTTTGGCCTAGTGGTGAACTTGTATTTTCAACTATTCAGGACACAAGTTTGAGTCCCCATACTTATAAATTGATATCAAACTATTAAAATAATTTTTTAACAAATTTCATAAATATGAGAGCCTCTCAATTAAATAGCGATTCTTATTTTGAATATGACCACATTGCAATGTATTGCAAAATTTTGTCAATTATGTACACAAATAAATTTATTAACAATCTAATATGCTTTTATTATAATATACTAATATTACAATGAGAATCATCAGGAATTCAAATCCTTATAATTTTAGCCTAGTATAAAACTTATCAAATATTTATTTAATTTACATTAAATAAAGACTGAATCTATAAAGTATGATATACTAACTTTTCTTTATGTTAGGGGAAAAAATGAGTATTTGACACCTTGCTATTCCTTAGAGGTAAACTCCAGTATTTGAATTACATGCATAATTGCATGGAGTGAAGCAAAAAAAAAATAATGATAATAATAAATTAAAATATATCTTATTTAAGAATCAAAAGTAAAATAAATTAGTCATTCGAACTGTTGCTATCACATTTTCGAGTTCTCATTCAAAAAAAGGTAATCAAATTTTCTTCTTCAATTAAAAATAATTAAGCAAACTGACTCTGAAAGTGAGATTAGAAAATATAGGTTGTGTTTCATAAATTTAATATAGAACAGTCTTAATAAAAAATTATACGTAATATCAGTATAAAAAAAAAATTATAACAACCGGGGGTTGGGAAATGACAAAAGTAACCATAGAAGAGCAAGAAAGAGACAGAAGGCCGCCCACCAAAGCCAACAAGTGCTTCTTATAGTTGCCGTAACATCTGATTCTGCTGCTGCTTGCTCCAAACTCCAAGACCAAAACACACACGAAAAAAAGGAAATAAATTTTTTAATTAATTAAAAAAAGAAAAGAAAAGCTCATAAATCTCTTACCATCCCTTGCTTCGGTGCTTCGGCTTTGTCTTGTCTTGAACAAATCTTTCATCATTATCAGTATCAATGCCTGCACAGAAGCGGTCGTTGCAAGAAACTCATCACGCCAACAACGATGAACAGCTACAAGGAGAAGAACAACAACAACAACAGCGGCAAGATTCTTTTCAACAGAGCCACGCCAAGCAATCTCGACAAGAACGACAACAGGTAGACCTTCAACAAAATGAACAGCAGCAGCTTGAAGAAGATCAGAAGGACGACGAAGAAGTGGAAGCTGAAGGGGGTGAAGAAGATGAAGAAAATGAAGATGGTAACGTTTCTTTGTTTCTGTTTACATGTGTATGTAAATGGGATGTAAAGTTTGATCGATTGAATTGATTGCATTTCTTTTTGCAGATTCTGAGGGACCTTCATCTGACACTTCTGCAGAAAAACCCGAGTATGTACACTCTCTCTCTCTTGTTAAAGCTTCGTTATTTTTTACATTTTCCTTATTTGGTTAGCTTATCATTGCTTTTTTTGCATCTGGGTCTGTTAGATTTTGCTTTTTCAACAAGTGTTTATGCTCTTCTGGGCTGCAGTTAGAATGGTTCTTGCAAATTGGCTCTTGATGGGTTCTTTTTGTTTCCGTGAAAAGATTGCTGTCTGGGTTTATGTTTTTTCTGTTGTTCGGTCAGTGCGTGTGAGTTTATTGCATGGACCGATCTGTGTCGAGTAATTGGCTATTTACATGCATGAACTGATGTATTGTATAGGTGGATTTTGTCAGAAACATTTCACGTGCACCAACTAGCTTAAGAAGATTGGAAAAGTATGAATTCCTCTAATATTGGTGTTAATACTCTTTATTCTGTTCTAGCTAGGCTAAGCAACATCTGTGAAGGCAGCTATAAGCAATTTCACTTTTCGGATTAAACTGAATATATATTTGCCAAACTGCTGTGAGGAACTCCTTTTTCATCTTGTTTGGTTTTTTAACATTGTTTTCGTGCTATACTTATTTATAATCTTGTTTGTAAAAATAATACTTTGCTCTGCATTTCACTGGCTTGCTTGTAAACAAAATATAATGATGATACTTGCATTCTTGAGAGCCTATTATGTTTTTGTATGTCAACTGCATAGCCTTGAATCTGGTGCGACTGTGACTGCCACTATCCATGTCAGGATGCAAATATGTTTTTAAAGGCTGATATGGTTATCTGTTAGAATTATGCAGTAGGATGCAAACATGTTCTAAAGGCTGATATGAATATCTGTTAGAATAATGTAGGAAGACGCAGTTCTGTTTCAAAAGTTTGTTTGACCATATTGCTAATAGAAAATATATCAAGGCTAGTGAGCTTTGATTATTTTCTATGAGGTCGAGGGTGATGATTCCTTGACTCTAGAAAGAATGAGAAAGATATTAGCAATGTTATCTCACAGGTAGAAACAACTAATTTATCCTTAAAGAGCCTTAAAAATGTTTGGGCGATTATTACTGATGCATATATGAAGATGTTTTACCCTGCTGTTTTACTTTCTGATTGTGGATCAGAGAAGATTCTTCTTTACATTATATACTTGATCATTGAATTCCTTGTAGTATCTTTAGTTGGCACTAACATTCGACTGGTATGGCTTAAAGTTTGTCACTGCTTTCAAGAATCAATTATAATTCAATAAATATTACTTCCTTATATTCCAAGTAGGTTCTTAGAATTTTCTTGTTTGATCATTCGACTTGTATGGCCTTAATTTTTCGCTGGTTATAACATACCCACTGCTTTCATTGTCTTTAAACCGCTAGGTCAACTGATGTCAAGAGTGAAAACGATTACGCCCTATTCGATAGTTGTTTCTCATTACGATTTCAGTAATGATACTGAATAGAGGGAAAATACCAAAGAAATCTAGGTTGGGATCTTAAATGTGGATGAAGGGTTAGGTTGCTGACAATTATTGGCCTTCTACACATATATATATATATATATCTTTCCTGTGTTTTTTGAACAATAATATGTGTTTGTCTTACCATGAAGTTGAAATCTGTTGATAACTGGCTGATTGCTTCTGTACTTTGTGGCTATAGCCAAGAGGTATAAGAGCCTTATTTATCAATATAGTAGTTTGTTTGAATTGTGATTATGATTGGAATTATCAATGGCCAAGTACAATATTCCAATTAAGTTTCTGGTTTCTTTTGCAGATTTGTCTTTGTTGAACTTCCAGAAATTCGTAAGGATGTACAGTGTCCAATTTGTCTAGGTACTTTATGCTTTGAACCATCTGAATTTTTTTTTTTTTGGCCCTATTCTTCAATATTGTTTTTTTTCCTTTTTCTTTTAAACTTAGCTGGCTCTAAAAATTCCTCTTTAAGAGGCTATTTGGATTGCTCAGTTCAGTCTAATACAATGTCCTCCCAATTATACACTAATGATAATATATGTTTAGCAATTTAGTTAATTATAAATCTAGTGAAGTGGCATCCTACAATGTTCGGAAACTGTTTCTAACTTTTAAATAATTGTTTTGAAATACTTTGATAAAACAGTTCTACAAATTGAATTGAATGTTATAAACTTATAATGCTTTCATGTTGGCTGATTCAATCATCATTGCTGTAATATTTGAGATCTTTAGTTAAAAGTGATATTACCTAGGAGGAATGCAGGGCACTGCCTTAGTTGAATGGGTATTTTAATTTTCAAAATGTGTCAACTTAAGCATAGCTTTTATTAAAACAGAAAACAAAGTTTCCCGAGAAAGGCAGGAGCATTTTGCCAGCATATAAGTAGAACATTGATAAAATTGAGAATCTTTTGGGAATCTTAACTTTTATTGTACAGGCTAATGATATATTTCTTCATTTTTCCCTTGTACAGGGATCATAAAGAAAACACGAACTGTAATGGAATGCCTGCATCGCTTTTGTAGGGAATGCATAGACAAGTCAATGCGACTAGGGTATGTTGTCACATTAGCCATATTATTGTTTAATATTCTGTGTTCATGCCTTTGTCCCAGCTAATTGTGTCAGTGACTCAAAATCTATGATTCTGTAGATTGTTTTTCAATTGAATTTTTGTACTTAAAATTGACATTGAACTGCAGTAACAATGAGTGTCCTGCTTGCCGCACACACTGTGCGTAGTCGGCGTTCTTTGAGAGATGACCCAAACTATGATGCCCTAATTTCTGCTTTATATCCAGATATTGATAAATATGAGGAAGAGGTATGAGTTTCCTTCATTATTTATTTGCTTGTTCAGAATTAGTTTATAGTGTTTTTGCAAATGGCAAACTAATTTGCTGAGTATTTGTCTTCAGGAATTGGCTTTTCATGAAGAAGAAAGGACTCGCAATAAGCAGGTTGGATGCCAAATTACAAATGATTTGTGTGTGCTTGCAGATCTCTGTATTTATATTTTTGTTCCTCTGTTGAAATGCATGATTCATGCTCAATCTTAGGTTAAATAATTCTAACGCAGGGAAGCGTTCATCAAAAACCTATTTTGATAGCTTTTCATGAAGGCCTTTGCCACCATGCTTGGAGTAACACACACATCCTGTGAATATAGTCTGTTATCACCTTAGGCTCCTTAATCATAATCATCACTGCCATTTGTGCTGCTTGCTATTAGGCTGGGAAATTTTGATTTCGAAATTTGGTTGTACTGTTTTCTTGTGGCATGGACGGTTAGTTCTCAAAATTTGTTGTTATACCACTGCTACTGTTAAAGCTGCAAATAATCCCAGTCATTCAAATTCAGCCGGCCCATAGCTTGCCTTCTTTTCTCCCCCCTGCTCTCCACCCCTGCGCCCCCCTCTTTTCCTGGAAGCAACCTTAGATATTCGATTAACTAAATCAACTTTCATTGACTAGCTCAATGAGAAACAATCCATGCCCATTGACCTGCTTGAAGGATTCACTAATTGCTTGATTATGAGCTTTTTGTCAACTGTGGTCACCTCTGAAGGTAGCATATAGTGGTGGAATCTTATGCTTGTGAGCTAAGAATGAATAGAGTAATAATACTCACGTCAGCTTGTTATGGCCCTAAGTCTTCAAGCCGTAACTTGACAGTTCATTAATGCCCCAAGTCCTGAGTCATACCTTTCCAAGCATTTTTAGTTAGTCACTAGTTGGAATTTCATTCTTGTTCTTGTGTGTTTTTGAACTGATTTGTTCAGCAGATTCAAGCATCAATTGCCCAAATATTTCAACGACAATCAGAAGCACTAGTTAAGAGACGCACACCTGGTAAAGATACAGCAAGTCCATTTATGACAAGATCACAGCGGAATCCTCGTACTGCTCATTTGAGGAGGAGAAGAAACAGCCGTAGCACTGAACATCAGGGATCGGAAGACAATGAGGATGAACATGATGATAATGGAGGCAAAGATTCCTCTTCTAATGATGAACGCTCAGCAGAAGTCAGGCCAAGAAGGCGTAAACGAAGGTCGGGAATTCGATCATCCCAACCTTCTTCATCAGCAGCAAACTCAGATGGCGGATGCATTGAAAATGATTTAGAAGCGGGTAGAGAAAGCAGAGGAATTTCTCCTGGGCTTGTTTGGAACCCAGAAATGCTTGCTTGGGGCAGGGGTGGTACTCGGAGTAACACACGGCATGGCAGTGCTAGTGGTTGCAATAGTAAGAGCTCACGCAGCACTCGCCTAAATAAGCTTGTAGAATATCTCCAGAGCTTGCAGGAAAATAACGATGAGGTATGATTGGATGCTGTTGGACTGTTTATTGAGTAAAATTATGTCAATCATGGTTGGCACAAACCACATTTGGAATTATCGTTGCTGAAGAGTACTTTGAAGAGGTGATGAAAAATTGGTGAAGCAATGAAATCTATCTTTTGCTTTTTCTTTCATAAGCACTGCAAGTACTCTTGCTTGTTTCTGCCTGATCTAATTCATTGGTTCCTTCACTAGTAAGTGGGCACATACTCTCAAATTAAATCCTCTATTTCCCCTTTGTTGCAGTTAGATGTTCATCTCACGCTTGTTTCTGTGGATACCGAAAGTACACCAAGTTTGCAGCAACCTTACCTTTGTTGTCAACCTAGTTTGTCAGTTAAACAGCTATGCGAAGTGAGATTTCTCTCCTCCTATAATTTTTAACTGTGCTATTTTAGAGAAGTAACCTCAGGTCTTTTGAATTTGTAGAAGTTTTGGGCTCATGTAAATTATGATACCTGAACCTACACTAAATTTACTGATTAACACTATATTGCCCTCATTGTATACTGCTCTTATTTCTGTATGTAAGAAAAGTGCATTGCATCCATTCTTGACAGTATGTCTCACTCCACACACCTTTGCAAGCTGAAGAAGTTGAAATATTAATGGTGAAAGAGCGGCTTGACACTTCAATTCCTACAACAGATCAGCTGCAAATTTTGGAAGGTCAAGAAACTTTGGCAGGGCTTAGAGTTAATCAAACTTCCAATATGGATCATTTGGTGAGCATAATTGATTGTGATTAATTTCTCAGAAAAGCTCCATTACTAAATATTTTGGACTTATTTTAAAATGCCTCAGTAACTCCACTATTACATTTGAAGTAATTGACTGGTTGCATAGTATGTTCTAATTTAGCTATGGGTATTTATATTTTATACATGAGTCTAATTTTATCTTTTGTTTCTTACCTGATTGCAGATTCTAGCATATAGACAGAAGCAGAGTAGGTAGCAGCAAAATTTTTCAGAAGTGGTTGCTCTTAAATGTGGACATTTCTCTCAGGCTGTTCAATTGAAAGCATTTGTTTTAATTTGCCTTCTTGCCGGAATTAAACTTTTTCTGCATGAGAAACATAATTTTCATTTCCTTCTTCACTCTTTGCTTTTTACATCTGGAGTCGAGTTTCTGCGCATCCCCTAAATCAAAAGCAGTCTGTTATTTTTTTTACTCACCTCCCATCAGCTTTGCACTAAAAGAATTTCATAATCGCTAACACAATGTACAATAGCTGTGCTGTGAATACATTTAAAATTCATTATATCTCTGTAGTTCAAGTTCAAGAGTTCTTGAACAGCCCAACTAATTATTCATCATCACCTATGAGCGTCCCCTTTATCAAAAGCAATCAATGTATTTTTTTTTTCTCCTACATTTAAAATTCATTATATCTCCGTAGTTCATTCAAGTTCAAGAGTTCTTGAACAGCCCAACTAATTATTCATCATCACATATGAGCATCCCCTATCTCAAAAGCAATCAATGTTATTTTTTTTTTATCCCCTCCCATCATCTCTTCGCACTAAAAGAATTTCATAATCGCGAAAACAATACAATAGCTGTGCTGTGAATACATTTAAAATTCATTATATCTCCGTATTCATTATATCTCCGTATTCATCATCACCTATGAGCAGTGGCGCTAGAAATTGCACTGAAAGAATTTCATAATCGCTAAAACAATACAACAGCTGTGCTTTGAATACATTTAAAATTTATTATGTAGTTCAAGTTCAAGAATTCTTGAACAGCCCAACTAATTGCACCCAGAAATTGCACTAAAAGAATTTCATAATCGCGAAAACAATACAATAGCTGTGCTGTGAATACATTTAAAATTCATTATATCTCCGTATTCATCATCATCACCTATGAGCAGTGGCGCTGGAAATTGCACCCAGAAATTTTCTTCTTTCTCTTCTCTGGAGCACTCGCAACTGTGGTGACTTTGCCTTTGTAGTTTCTCTAGTTGACCTATTATGTGGAGCAAAACATCATCCATCAATCAAAAAACTGAGGAAGAAATAAAATAACGACTTACTGCATGTGTGTCAAAAATCTGAATTTTTACTTTTGTGGGCAAAAGGGAGTGTCAAATTTGGGGAGAGGCCTAGCATGTGGAACCATCGTCCTTCTCAACTGTTTCAATGCTTTCTCTTCCTCCATCTACAATGTTTTTGGATATATATAACATATATCAAATTCATGCAGAACCACAATGGTAAATTGAGAAATGTGTCACAATATCATACCATTCTCGCAGCCTCGCTCTCCTCTCTATATCTTTTGTATATCTTTTCCTTTTCTTTAATCTGAACATGTTAAAAACACTCGTTGAACTAGAATATCTTTTGGCTATAAAATATAATGAGTGATTGATTAATTTTTACCTTCTGATCAAACTCTGCTCTCTCCACGGCTCGGTGGTCTAGATTAAGGTTAAATTCCTTGACAGCCGTGAGGGGTTTTCGTACTTTCTCTGGAACTGGGATTGGGTCCCTACAAGACAAAGCCATGATAGAATTGATTTAGATTTTAAGTTCATTCATTCACTTCAGCATAATGCATGTATTGCAACAATTTAACTTACTCTTTCAAAACTGCCCGTGCCTTGAATTTTCTCATCTCAGCCTCTTCCTTCTCCTTAATCCGCCGCTCTTCCATTTCCCTCTGCATTTCCTCCTCATGCCTGACCAGACTCTCCAATTGAAATGGTTCTGGTCTCGTGCATTGCTTAGGCTCTGGCTTTGGTGGAATCTGCATTTATAGAATGATAATATAACACTAACATGCACAAAATGCTTGTAACTAAATTTGATACAAGTAAATTTCTTTACCACTGGAAAGTCAGTCGTATAGGGATATGGATTAGCCTTTGGAAGTCTGGCTCTTTCCACTTCCAATTGTTTTTGCACTAGTTCCATAACAAATTTCTTCTCTTTCTCTGCTCCTCTTTCCTGCGGGCAAGAAGTAATCAACAAATAAGAAGAATGTGCAAGTGGAACTCATCATAATCATGAAAATGAATAAGCAAACCTCAGTAAATAGATGGAATGGATTTGGCTTTGTATTTCTTGGAAGTGGCTTCTCATGTCGAGGTTCTGAATTCAAAGAGAGCTGGGAAGAAAAAAAGAAGTTAAAAGTGGAAATAACAACAAAAATTCACTTTTTAATAGTGTGCTAGGTAAAGTCGATAGATTACCTTTTCAAACGACTCAAAGATAGAAATTGGTAGTGGAATCCTCTCATTGATACTGAAATGGAATTCTTGGGGCTTGGTCGCATGTTTCTTTTCTGTACAGGAAATCCCCAATTCCCCTTTACTTTCAAAGATCTACAAAAGATATTTTTTTTTTAATTAAATTTAGAAGAGGGACATTGGCTCAAACAGAACTGATGTGATCTTTCCCATTCGTTGAAAGTATGGAAACAAACCTTTCTATTTAGTGGCCTAGCCTTAAATTTAGGGGCTTTTTCAAGTTCCTCTTGCTCAAGTTCTGCAGAACTTTTAATCTTTGGTGGACGGGCTCTTAATAATGTTTGAAGTACAGGGCTTTTAGGTTCAGTAAGGCACCATGGTTTCCCCTGGTTTTCCTATTTAACATGAAGACGAAAAAGCTCAGTGAGTGAACTAAATCAGTTAATTAGTTATGCAATGGCAAATTATCTATCAAGCATCAGTATATTCCTTACCTGACGACGAGAAACTTCTGTTGAAGCTACCGAAGATGTTTCAGCATGTTGATTGGCCCTTGCCATTGTCTCCAAATGAAATTCCTGCAACGATAATCAAATGAAACTCCAAATGAGACACTACTCTATTATTAGAACAAATTTTTTATCATTAGCCATTCCTCATCAGTACAGCTTGCCTGCAATGATAATCAAATGAAACTCCAAATGGGACACTAATCTATTATTAGAACAAATTTTTTGTCATTAGCCATTCCTCAGTACAGCTTACCTGAAATTCAGGTGGCTGTGGTGCACTTCTGGGTACAGCAGGTAACATTGAAGCTTCAAGAATCTGTGTGGAGAAGGACATGCCGCGTTTCAACTAGCAATCAAGTTAACCCTCATGGGGGAACTATACAAGTAGAAAATAATACCTTCTTGTTCAGTGGGCGAGCTTTGAACTTGGGAATCTTTGCCATCATCTCTTCTTCAAGTTCTGCGGTACTCTTAACCCTGACTGATCGGACCCTCTGAGATGTTTCCAGTTCGGGTTCCCTAGGTCTTGTCAATCTGAGTTTAGGCTTCCCCTGGATAGAACCAGCAGCATCTTATTAACAGAAGGAATTGCAAAAGAAGGGGTGAAAAGCTCAGGAACAAAGAAGAAACGCAAGGAAACAAAACTTCAACTGGAATTAGGAAAAGACAAGATTCCATTTGTTTACATGTGAGACTGAAGTATTTGGTGGCAGTGACAAGTCTCTGGTACTAGAGTTAAACTTCTGCATCATCTCAGCCATTGAGACAAATGGTGCAGCTGGCTCCCGTTCTCGAACATAAACCTTCAAAATAAGAGAGGAGTTTCAGTGAGAAGTTGGCCACCAGAGAGTTGAAAATGTGGAAGTGCGGAAAATAACAAACCTTTCTCTCATCTTTGCGAGTTTTAGCAGTCGAAGTGCATAAACTGGAACTGTTACTAGTAAGACCCAGTTTGGACTTGTGGGGTAAAATTTGGGGTTTGACATTAAGAATCTGAGATTTTTGTAGAGAAACAGACAAGAAAAAGAACAGTTCAGATAAAGCTCAACGAAAAAACATAATAAATAAGGAGATGCCAGAAAACAGTAATGGGAAACCTGTCTAGATCTTCCTCCATCAAGCTTTTGCCTCTTGATGGCTTGGTTTTCTAGAGCAAAGTTAGTAGGAGTTCCTGCAGTCTTTTTCATAATGGAATCTCTACAATGTGAATTGAGACAGAATAAGTAAAATGACATACAACTAGATAGAAAGGAATGCAAAAAACAAAGAGAAAAAGAACTGAGTTTTGGTTTACTTTTGCAGCTCTTCTATCTTATACTTGCAATAATCAGACCAGATATGAATTAAGCAGAAAGTCTGAATACAGATCCCAACCTCTTAGCTTGTGATGACTGCAATTGATTTTTTGGCTTTAGTGCCAATGAGTTTTTAACCGGACTCGCTATCTCCTTGGCTGTCTGTTGCTTCTTGGCATCTGTTACTCTTTTTCCATAATTGATCAGTGGTTTTGGGGTGCATACTTCAGTTCCTACTTGGACAGAGGATTTACCCTTCTCTTTATCACCAGCAACTGGTTCTATGTTCACACTGGAAGAGAAAAAGAACTGAGTTTTGATTTACTTATGCAACTCTTCTACCTTATACTTGCAATAATCAGTCTAGATATATAAACCATTAGTAACAAAAAGAGAGAGCAACAAACCTTCCATTATCTTGAGTACATTCACTGTCCCCTGTATGTTCTTCACAGGTGGTATCCTTTTCAGCAGAAAGCTGAAAGAAACTGAATTATGAGAAAGATAGTATAAAACAAAGAACAACAAGGCATTTTGAACAAAGAAAAAGAAAACAAAAAGTACATCACCACATTGACAACGTGTCCACTTTTCTCTTCTGTTGCCTCACTGGGTGTCACTTCAACTTCCTTTGTTTCAGCAGAAACGAGCGCCGATGGATGCTTCATTTCTTTGGAACAATCAGTGGAAGTTGAGTCTGATGATTCCCAGGCCTGAAATAGAATGAAGTGAAAAAAATTATATACCCCCAAGAATTAGTATTTCCGGGATCGAAATCCCAAAAATTGAGGAAAAAAAGAGAACCTTCACCTTCTGAATTTGGTCGGCTGCTTCACTAAAATTGCATAAGCTTTCAACCTTGAAGGATCTTTCCGCCTTAATTCTAGGCATAAAGGCTGCATGGATGCATAATAAAAAAATCCAGCAAACGGTAATTAATTCCACATTGAATAACATTAAGACCTAAATAACTTCAATCAGAACACTGCTTTTCTCAATTCTTCCAATCATATCAAAACTCAAAAGGCAAAATCAACCTATTACTCTGTTTGGATGATAAGAAAATTCGGAACATCAATTGAGTTGAGATCCGATACTACTAAATAACCCTAACTTGAAAAGAAATCAAACGATGCGAATCAAGAGATTCTGATCCACACAAAACCTAAGCCCTGACTTTCTTGGTTTGAATGCTTCGAGAGAAATCAATCAAAGAAAAGAATAACTTACGAGATGGCGCGTAGCTTAGAGCGGATTCGAACCAGAGCTCGGCCTTCCGCATTTCTTCCTCGGACTCTCCTTTAGTGAAATCGAAAAACTGCGGCGCCGAGAACTCGTACGCCTCGTCGATCATAGTCATCGTCGTCAATGCCGTACCCGCTGGTTCCTCTGCAACCGTCATGGCGGATAATTGGGATAGCCTTTAAGTTGTTTCTTTTAGAGATAGAGAGAGGCTTTTGGGGATTCTGAGATCTTGTTTAGAGAGAGATGATATGAAGTGAAAATCAATGGGGGAGCTGGGGGCCGGAAAGAAGTATAACGTTAAGATCTCCAACGGTCAAAATTTTTGAATTTGGGCTGGGAGTGCAACGGCCGAAACAGTTCGTTTTTGTTCTGTGTTTCTCTAACGGCTATATTTTTGTGTCCGAAGTCCGAGCCACTCCAAAACGCCGTCGTTTTTTCGTTGCTTAAACTCTTTTATGGTTTTCTTATACGTTCCTTAATGTGACCGCGACGCCAACACACATGATAACTTGTCAACTGAATCTTTTCAAATACTGGAGCATGAAATTCTCATGACAATGACCCGTAATCCAATTGCCATGAACTTCAATGTTAATTATTTATATATAGAGAAATTCTCAACCACGAGAATTCTTTTTTTTTTTCGAATATATTATTAAATTAAATAAATTTATAAAATTAATTTTAATGTACTATAAAATCGTATAATTTAATAATATATTTAAATTAATTTTATTAAATTACATGGTTTAACAGTATGCTCGCATGACAAAAATAAATATATATATTATGTATCTCTATATATATACTATATATACGCAATGCTCATCTTCACAAAGCACACATGCAGATGCATCAATTAATGGCTGGTGACGGTCGTCAATTTATTGGGTTTACAATAATCATTTTCCTCTTATTATTAGTTTCAGAATCATCAGCAATAATAATGGGTGAAGATGAATACATAGAGAGGAGGCAGGCTTGTGAGTATGTGCTTACGGCATTTCCTTATTGCTTGGAGTTTCTGACAGGTTTGTACTACAAGCCATCACCAAAGTGCTGCAGCCACATTAAGAAACTAAACATGATAGCAAATCACAGAAAGGGTAATGCAAAGAGGTTCTGCTATTGCATTGAGGCCATGGCGAGGGGAACTCAACCTCCTTTGCTTGCTTCGCGTATTCAACAACTTCCCATCACATGCAACACTTCTCTCAGTTTCCCTATCTCTGCAAGCATGGATTGCTCGCAGTAACAACAGCTTTCATCTCTCTCTCTCTGTTTATTTTTTTGTTTTTTTAGTTTTAATTTCACCTATTTTTCCGTGCACTAATTAATTAATTATTAATTAAACTAACTGCCTAATATATCATTAATTAATTAATTGCAGGGTAACGAGTTGAAATTTGTTGCAGCTTAACTTCTCCGACGTTTGTAACGAAATGAAATTTCACTTATTTATTTATATGTTAAATAAACTTTTATATTATTCATTGTTATTTTTATTGATTATGGACAGTTGTTTTCAAACTTTAATAATGCATTTATCAATTGATAATCAGATCATGATGTGTTGGAATTAAAATGAATAATGAGAATAAAAATAAATTATTTACTTGAATTATAAAAATTAGAATCAGAATAGATTGCATATCTAGTGATGTGTTTACTTTATTTAATAATCGAAATTGATTGTTTTAAGCTACTAAAATGATTTATTAATTATTGCCATTTTTATTATTATTTATTATAATAATTGTGATTATTATTTTTTAAAAATATTGTTAATAGTAATATTAATAATATAAACCTTTTATTATTGTTGTTGAATGCCACAAGTAACACACCATAAAATTATAATAACAGAAAGTGTATACATGGGGCAAAATATATACTTAAGTTTTGAATCTGAAGGTTAATTTTATACATGATTGGATGATCATGATCAACTTAATTTATATGTGATCTATGTAATTATTTCAAAATACTATATATTGAAACAAAATTGATGCAGCTGGATGAAAAGGATGCCATGGAATCAATCAACAAGAATATACAATTGAGGGCAACAAGAGTTTTAACAAGGCCGCCGGTTTGCTCTGGAGGATCGTGGGAAAATAATTAAACTGGTCTTCTTCATTAATCATGAGTCAAATATGCTTTGGTCTTCTTCATTAACAATTACTGTAAAATTATAAATATTTATCAAACATTTCAGACTTGTAATTTAAAAACCACCGAACGGAGCTTCAAACTGCTACCTAAGCATATCTTGTGATTATTTTCAAAAATGGTTTTCTGAGTATTCAACATTATCTGGGTGCAGGTTTATTATATCCATATTTTTTTTGTACATGTAATTTGTAGAAAAACTCTGAAATGATCAAGTAGAGCCATGGCAATAAAAACACTAGATATTAAAAGAGTGTATAATATCATGGACGACGAAGGTGATGTGACTTTCAATATACGTAGTTTAGTTACCAATTTGTGCTTGTTTTTGCTCTTATTTGGCCTTTTATGGGAAAGTGAGTCATATATATATATATATATATATGAGTCTTTCTCGCGAAAGATTTTTTTTTTTTCATGCATTTTATTATTAAGTTATATAATTTAATAAAATTAGTGTTTAATTAAATATTAAAATATATAATTTAATTATATGTTTATATAAATAAAAAAAAAAGTATCCACATGTGAGATTTTTAATATTATTAATATAAGAGATTGATGTGAAGTGCTTTAATTTCCTATAAAACTGGTATTTATTAGTTTTTATAACGTATGTCTCACCCAAAACAAGTAATGGGAGCTGAGCCCAAGTGGTCCCATCCTCCGTTTTTTGTTAAGGCTGTAACGCAGCAGCCTCCTTAGTCCTTACTAGCTAGAGCACTCAGTGCACTCAGAAAATCGCTATCACGTACGTATTCACATCACAAGAAGGCTGTGCTTGCTATAGGAAAGCCGAGGATCGCTCACACACACTCATGCTGCCACAATGGGCACTTAATTCATGGACCATTCTATTTTCATGCATGTTAACAAATTAAATAGCCAATAATTAACCAAATATTCTTGGTTCTAATTATATATACATGGCCTCATTGTGACGATCAGCTAGCTCACATGAACTACACCATCTATATTAGCTAGCAAGAAATAGACTAATGGCCCGCCATGTGTGGTACTTGGCAACAATTGCATTAATGCTAGTGTCAGTATCGAAAGCTCGTGAATCAAGCTTCTGTGTTAACGTATTCACGAATTTTATTCATTGCGTAAGATATGTAGCGGACTCGTCTATAAATGAACCAGCGAGCCGGTGTTGCTCCGGCATCATTAATCTGAAGCAAGTGGCCAAGCGAAATGAAGTTGGTCCTGCCAAAATTTGCCAGTGCATTGAGGATCTTGCACGTGTTATGCACATTCCATTCGATGCCTCCAGGATTCAATCTCTTCCCATCCAATGCCATACTCACTTAAGCTTTCCCATTTCCAGCGCCATGGATTGCTCCAAGTAAAATCATCATCCACATTATCCTCCATCCATCGAATTCTTTATATATATATATATAATATTTCTCTCGTACGAACATTTTTTTTTATACAGACATATTATTAAGTCATATAATTTAATAAAATTAGTATAGATATATTATTAATCATATGACTTAATAATATGTTCACATAAAAAAAATAACAGCATAACAGCTTTTGCACTTCGAAATTTTCTCTCCCTCTATAATCTATATATATATATATTCCCTTTGATTAGCTACTTAATGTTTTTTTCTTGATCGATTAATATCTGCAGGGTTTAATTAATTGAGCAGATTAATTGAACACTGCACGTAAGGCGATCCAACAACAAATTAATAAGATCACGAGATCGATCATAAAGAGAGAGTAAAATTACAGATGGTAGCAGGTATTAATACTGTGTAATTAAGAAATTGTCAGCATGCATGATTATAGAAGCCCAGTTGTTAATCAGCTGGCAACCTCCTCCGTATTAAGAATTTAGATTTAGTCGCTAAGTTAATGAAGATTATTTAGTGGTTTGATAAATTTTGTAAAACCTCTTATTTTATTAGTTTCTGTATTTTAATAGAAATTTTTAAAAATAAGTATGTGGTAGTTTTTTATATAAATAATTTATTAAATAAGTCACTATTTTTTAAATTTTTATTATCACCTTAACACTTTAACAAATAATAATTATGATCTTATTTTTTCATAAATTTTAATACATAAATAAAACACATTAAATTTATGTTAATTTTAATTATTATATAATAAAATAATATTATCATAATAAAATTTATTAAATATATATATTTTATTTTTTTAATTTATAAAATCATAACAATAAAATTTATTAAATATTAAATTATTTTTTAATTAATAATTTATTTTTTTCGTACAATAAAAATAAATTATTTTATCGGTGACCGCATTCAGGGCTGAGCTCGCGAGTTACGATAATAATAATATGATTAGAAGGGTCCGGCTAATTTACAATGTGGCTAAGTTACATAAACCGTAACTTACACATAAACCGTAACTTGCATCCCCACCTAATTTATTATAATTCCGGAAGAAAATTTGCTGAGAGGAGACTATTTTTAAATTAACAGGACTATAATAAATATATTAATATTAAATTAATTATATATGTCAATAAACTAATGTAATTTAGATATAAATTTCAGCTCAGAGGGACTCTTAACTTAGTCATTCGTTGGTTCCATCACTGCACATATTAATGTATAATCTTAAAGTTTGAATTAATGATATTGTTCTAAAAATTTGTTTTGATAAGATTGAAGTGAGATTCCCTGGTGCATGCATATCATTTCTCTATTTTCTTGGCTGAATTCATTACTATATATATACAGCTGTGTTTTCCAATTTTGTGCTCTGCACCTTTTAAATTTTTTATTGGATATTTTAATTCTATGTATTTTTTCGAAGTTAGAATTTCAACTTTTTTGTTAGAGTTCAAAGATAAGCTTTCACCTCATTTAATAATTGTGTACCGCAAATAACTGAATTTCCATTTAGTGCAGCTAGCTGATTGAAGCCCACAAGCCTACTCATGCTAAAAAAATTAGATCATAAGTTAAGATTTAGGGTTGGCAAAAAAGTCCAGGCCGGCTCAAGCTCGAGTCAGTTTGGCTCGAATTTGTGGGCTTTAAGTCTGGCCCGCGTATCAAACATTTGGACATGGACTCAAAAATTTAAAGTCCGTTACGAACGAACTTGGATAAAGGCTTTTATAAAAAGTTCGGGCTTTAATTTATAAATTAAAAAAATATATATATATATATATATATATATATATATATATATTTAATTTTAAAAATTAAGTCCAATTAAATTATATTAAATTAGATTAAATTATATATAATATTATCTTTTATTTGGTGTAATATTGAATAGGATTACATTTAATTTAATTTAATAAATTAAAATTAATTCGTTAAATAGTTCAATTATTTTTAAATTATACTACTAATTATTGAATTTAATAAATAATATGAAATAATATTATGATGAATCAATTGATAAATTTTTATGTTTAATATTATTTAATGGTTTATACAAATTATTGAATAAAAATTTATTATTGGATTAGTTTGTTTTCGATATTAGTATTTGTGGGTTATTGTGTTGTATTATTAATATTAGGTAATCATGTATAATTTAAGTTTTTTTAGTTTATAGTATTATTAAAAATTTATTTTAAAAAATTAATAAAACCTCAAGCCCAGCCCAGCCCAGGCCCGGCCCAGGCCAAGCCCGCTCAATATGAACGGGCTTTTTCAGGACTTGAGCTTATTCTTGAATACATGGGCTTGGGTCTGGGTTTACAAAAGCTCGGCCCAAGCCCACAAATTACCCACCCTATTAAGAGTTGTCTCAAACTTATATTCTTAGCTCATTATCTATTCTCAATTGATAAATATGGTATTTTTCCTAACAAATCGCGTCAAGTGCATATACCTAAGTGTTTTACTGGGTAATTGTCATAAATGCTTTTAAGTTTTTGAATGTAGTCTTCCAAAGACATTAAGCCATTTTTTAAAGACACAAGTCATTTAGACATGGATTTGGCTTTGATGCCATATAGATAAGCTTACGGACTTTCAAACAAAATTTAGATCAGGGAGAATAAAACATTTCCTCTTATTATTATTCAATGTGGCTCAAATGTCAATTTATTAAAAAAAATGATAACATAAAAAGAATAAAGTAATGATAGAGAGCTTACTCGAACTCCATCTCAACCCAACATAAAAATAAATAAAAGTTGAACTAATAACAAAGTTGTCCCAAATTTTGAATTAATGACAAACTTTCTGACGGAGTAGAGTATAGCATAAGTGACTTGATAGGGTATATAAATACTAGATATCGTTCTAGTACCAGACTAAGTTAATGCAATTAGAGCGCTCTAATAAAAGAGTAATTAAATTTGTTCTAATTCAAATGCTTCGATGAGCTTTTAATAACGCGTTAAACAAGGTTAGATGACGCTCTAATCAAAACTACTCTACAACAAGTATTAGATAATTGTAATGGAAATTATAAAGAGGGATTCTTATTGAATAATTGATTGAAAAAAAAAATCATAATTATAGTAGAAATAAAAGACTAAAACACATTCATAATGGACTCTAATTAAAAATAGAAAATATGAAAATAAATAAAATAAAATAAAATCTTAAAACCTTAAATAACGTTCTACATTAGTCTATTCCCTCTTAAAAAAAAAAAAACTCATCCTCGAGTTTATCTGGAGGATAGAATTTGTAGAAGAGCATCAATGCATCTTGGAGTTTGAACTTATAGCTCTGCTCATTAATCGTGCTTAAAGCTCAAAATTCTCCATGCTTGATCTTTTTCTTTCACTTATTAGTAACTCTTCAAGAAGATGAAGTCTTGTACAAACAAATCACTTATAAAACTCTCAAGTCTTTTGCCAAATCTCACTCAATGTTCTCACCAATTAACTTTATCTGTCTAACCAAATCTTCTTCAAGAATAACCTTCATGTCAATCATTACTGGGGTCTCTTAAACTTGATTTTGCCACACAAACTCGATAGTACTATTAGGTTCATTGTTTAAATCAAAAGTAGGTTTTAACTCTTCTTTAAAAATCTCAAGTAAATCAATAATTTCATCATCTTTTACTTTTATTTGTGGAAAAAGAGATGGTTCAACATCATCACAATAAACAAATGGCCTTTCATCAAATGTCTCATATCAAATAATTCTTTGATTTCTTATCGCCCTTTGTCGAATTGTTGATTTTTGTAGTTTTTTCCCATCGATATAAAGCATTACCTATCAGTGTAAATGATGCATGAGTTACAATAACTTTTAATGAGATAGTTTAAAGAAAATCATCCACTTAAAAATATCATCAGGATTACCATCAAAGTCTAGAATATCTTTATACTCAATTGAAGACAATATGAACCCTGATACTCTATCTTTAGCATTTTCTCCTCAAATTATAGTAACAATCGATGAAAAAATTGTAAATAATCTGACTTTCAAGGTTTAGTGTTGTTGGAACTGGTGGCAATGATTTGGGGTGAAAACGACTAGATCTAGAAGCTGTAATAGAGAGGAGCACAATGGTAGACACAAATTGGTCATACTTGCAACGGTTTGTCGCTTAATATGGCTTCAAGTTGTGGTGGCTTGCAGTGGATGTTACGGCAATGATTGGTAACAGTGATAGTTAGGTTTTGGTCAGTAAAGGCTATGGATTCTTATAGTGGTGGTGATCGACGGTGATAAGGTATGACAATGGAGAATTTAGTGGTGGAAGGTCGTAGATTTTGGTGGCTCGCGCAATGGCTGCGCAACTAACCAAGGGCGAAGGGTGGTTGATTTTAGTTAGTGGAGATCGTTAAGTTTGGTGGCGTTGACTAGCTGAATAGCGATGGTGAGTGACTGTAATGTCAACAACTTTCAGGGTGGGGTTTTCAAAATTCAAGATTTTTTTCAATGATATATTTAGTGGGGATGGATATAGGTAGCCTAGAAAGTTATGTGATTAGCACGGAACTACTCTGATACCAATTGACAGAACAAGATAGTGGAAGAGAATTGATAGAGTGGATAAACATTGGATATCTTTCTAATATCAGACCAAGTTAACTCGATTAGATTACATTCTAATTTAACATGATTAGATCTCGTTCTAATACAAATGACTCAATGAAATTTTAATGATGTGTTAGTGAGATTAGATGACACTCTAATCTAAACAACTCTATAACAAATATTTTAATAGAGAATTGCAAAGGAAATTATAAAAAAGAAACTTTTATTGAATAATTGAAGTTGAAGTCATGAAAACAATAACAAGACTTCTCTATTTATGATAGAGGAACATTAAAAAGGGAAATTAAATCACAATTATGTTAAAAATAAATTGCTAAAACACATACTATAATGAACTCTAATTAAAAGTAGAAAATATCAAAATACCTAAAATAACAAAATCTTAGAATTTTAAAATAACATCCTACATTGATATCACTTTCTCAAAAAAATTTACCTTGGTGGGGTGAATATCATTTTTCAAAAGAATATACCAATCACCATAATTTAGGACGTCCTACCATATATTTTCAATACTATAATGGCTGTGATACTTCCCATATTTACATGAAATAATAATGGCATTAATTTTGGCTCATGATTGTACTTTAAGATTTGTTTGAGATTACTTTGATAAGGTTTAAAAGTGCTTTTGAAAAGTTAAGAGTTAATTTTAGTGTTTGATATTTTTTTTTAAATTCATTTTTAATAAAATCACCATATCCTACAATAGATTTTAAAAAACAAGAAAGGAGTGGCTTTATAAAATTTGATTTTAAGAAATAATTTTATACTTAATTCAATTCTACATGTATCCTCACATATATTATAAAAATAAAAAAACTATCCTTTTTCAATTGGTAAAACAAATTATTAAATGTAAAGAGATTATTACTATTACTAATTATATTGAGATAATAAAATAAAAATAAAATATTCATTTTATTTATCAATTATTATATATACACAATAAACAATATTATATATGTGTGTGTGTGTGTGTGTGTTTATAAAATTTTGAATATATAAATTTATTCAATATTATGTCTATTTTAGTTATTTACATTTTTATAATAGTTAAACAGTAAAATTTGTCAAATACATACGTATGATTTTAAAATTCACAATCATTTTTAAAAATAAACTTTCCAAGACCTTTAACTAATTTTACAATATAACTAACAATAATTATTTTAAAAAATATAACATTCTAAATTGACCCTTAACTGAGAAGCTTCAAGATTATATGTTAAAATCCTAATGAGAGCTAGCTCCTGAAGTGTGAGTGTTGACTTGAGCTTATATTGTTAGCATGATAACAGTTTTCACCCACTGTCAGATATTTTCCTAATCATATCATCCCCCGAAATTCAGTGGTCAAAGAACAGCTCGTGGAATAACACAACCAACTTCTTTTCTTGTCCAAACGAAACCGTGGTAAAATTAAATATAAGTGAATATATAGATTCTAGCCACGCATTTTAAAAGTTCCGATATGTTATTAGATCTGAAAAAAGAAAGTCAGGTAAAGTTAAAATAAGGAGTGAAAAAAGAATGATTTATAATGATGTGTGTTAGTGGCTGCTGTTAGCAACATCAATAGTTTAGGTTATATATCAACAATCCAAACCAAGTGCTAATTAAGATTAGTTTAAAATTTTGAATTCTAAATATAAGTTAAGATGCTTACTCTTATCAGATATTTAGATGAGATTAAGCTATTGTCTACCAATTATTTATCAGTTATGTTAGCTTGTATTTAGCAACTTCCCTGATATACTTGTTTTATTATTGAAAATACAATTATTCTTTTGTCCCTATTCCTTACTGTTCGTTTTAGAGTATCTAATAGGTATGATGCACTCTTGTCAAATTTTATGTGAATATATATATTAATTTACTCTCATAAAGATGCACTATGTCGAACATTTCACCGTTGGAGAAAAAGAAATACAAACCCATATTGGCAGTAGCTTCTGAACAAAAAGAAAATACAAACCCGTGTTGGCAATAGCATCTACTTCAGGAGAAATTCTATAATACTTTTGAAGTATTATGTCAATCATTCAATAAATATATCATATTATAAGATGTGTGCATTTATTTTAAAATTAGTATGCAAGTGGTTATTACAATGTATTAATTGGTTGTATTACCTTGTATTATAGAATTCTTCTCACTTCAGAATTGTCCCCTTGGTAAATATGACCGACATAAAAGTGACACTTGAATAATGAAGGAGAAATCTCAAGCAGTGAAATACAGCAAGAGAGAATAACTAAATAAATTTAATGTGGTAATTAAAACAATAGAATTTATTTTAATATCTCAGAATGTTTCCTTAATTAATCATTTTGTCCTAATCTTTTTTTCTATCTGAGAAATCTATTGTGCACTCATTTCATTTATAAATAAGAAAAAAAGGAAAGAAAGAAAAGAAAAAAGGGGAGAATATATTATCAAGAAGAAGATGTCAAAAAGGACAAAAGCTAAGATTTTGGGAACATTTAACGTATTAAAACAATTAACAGTTATTAGAAGAATTATTCAGCATTATATTCATTAATATGTATAGATGAAATCGTTTAATCTGAAATTAGATTTCAATATTGGAGCTAAGTATTAATTAGTAATTTGCTCTTATGACAGTGTTGTTTGAATTAATTGCCAGAAATAACACGTAATAAAAGAAGAAGGCCTGTAGTAATAAATTAAATGGCTTCTTCATATTATTATCAACTAATTAAATATACATGAATATAAAAAACATTTAACTGAAAAAAAAAAAATACATACACACACACACCAACAAATGATGAATTAGTTCTTCTTTGCATGCATTTAAATTTTAGAAGATGAAGAAACCAGCAACAGCGGCCAGAGCAGCGACGGCAGGGACCTTAAGACTAGCAGCACCTCCTTCGGCTGGAGCTGGGGCGGGTGCAGCTGCTGTGGGGGTGGCGGCGGCGGCATCGTCAGTGGTTTCAGGGACTGGTGGGGAGCTGTCTTCGGCCTTGGGTGCCGGAGAAGGAGTAGACTCAGAGTCATCACTGTTTGATGATGATGATGGAGCCTTAGCAGGAGCCTTTGATGAGACCTTTGGAGAAGGGGCAGGAGTGTTGGAATCTGGGGCCTGGGCCTGAGGGGGAGGGCTGGCCGGAGCCTTTGCCTGAGGGGGAGCCTTTGTGGGGGCTTGTTCCGGAGCTTCAGCTTGTTGGGGTGGATTGGTTGCGGCCGGAGCTTCCGCTTCTTCCGGGGCTTCCGTGGCTTTACTGTTTCTCGGGGCCTGAGCTGAGATGGATGCAGCCACAGCCAAGAAAACTAGGGCAAATGCAACAAGTTGACGTGCCATTTTAATTTTGTTTGATGAAGAAAATTAAATGAAAGTGATGAGATAAATTAGTTTAAGGGGTTAATTATTAATAATAAACAAGGGCAGTAGTTCTCTCTAAGATATGGAGAAATACTGCGATTGACAAGGGAGGAGATGGGAAAGGAATTTATAGTGTTTGGGTGGGAGGAAAGTTAGGGAAAGCAAGAGAGGAAATGAAGGAAAGTTAGGTTTTTCTTTGTGTCTAAAGATGGTTTCTTAATGATTGGTTGTTAGTATTGGCTAATATTTGTCATTAAAAAAAAAAAGTGGGGTCAATAAGAAGGTAAGAACTCAGTTTTGTGCACGTGACTTAATTGCTTTCTTTTATGTGTTTTTCCTTATTTTTTTCCACTTTTAATGGAGGGGGTTTTGATATTTCTGGAGGGATTATTCTTGGATAGGTAGCAAGTTAGTAACTGTGGGAGATAGAATAATTTGATGAAGGAAGGGGATTATTTTAACATAATTTAAGAAATTTTTATAACAATAATAGCTACTAAAATTTTTAACTGTATCTATGTATTATAAAAACAAAAAATGAAAAAGTGATTTTCGGAGTCATCTGTTTCTAAGCCAATTTACATTGATTTAGTTTCAAGCAATTACATATTTTTAACTTGTTTGCTTTCACAGCTAAATTATGAAGGATTTTTTTTTATAATGCTTTTTGAATTTTTAAGGCATTGATAATTGGTTGTTGTATATCATTCGATTTAAATGTTTTAATTTTTACCATTGGTTTAATATCTAGGTTCATGAATGTAATTATATTTTTAAGTACTTGATAAATATTTTTTAAATCACCAACACAATAAAAAATTAATTTTTAGGGCAGTGATAATTGGTTTGTTGTATATCCTTCGATTTAAATGTTTTAATCTTTACCATTGGTTTGATATCTAGGTTCATGAATATAATTATATTTTTAAGTACTTGATAAATATTTTTTAAATAACCAAAAAAATAAAAAATTAAATTTGCAACTATACATATTAATTTAGATGTGTAAACAATAAATATGAATTATTTAATATTTAAAAAGGCATGTTAATAGTGTTCCTTTTGTATTTTATAATTGGAGCTATACAAAATTTGGATTCTTGTTTTTACTAATTGATTTATAATTAAGATTGAGTTGAAGAAGTGAGAATAAGAAAAAAAACTAAGGTAGTATTTTTTATTTTTCGTCTGAAATCTAAATAGATCTAAATTTGGCTGAAGTATGAATATGTCTACATACATATATTTGAATGACACATTTGTTTTTTTTTTTCAATATCTGAATATAAGCATTAAATTATTTATTTTTCAAAAAGAAAATATTTGAAATACGATATTTTGACATATATAACTTTATAAATATTAACAATATATATATTTATTAGTTAAACACATGACAAGTTATAAATAAATTATTTGATTAGTAAAAAAAATGATAATGTTTACCTTAACAAACATAAAAATAAACTATATATCCAACGCATGTATTTTCTTACATTAATATAAGATACTTATAATGTTATTTTTAGAATATTATATTGATATTTTTTTCTTGTTAATTACATAAATCAATCAAGAATTGTTTAATCATTTGTATTAAAATTAATGTATTAAATGCAATTCAAAATCTATTATAAAAATAGTAAATATAAATATAAAAGATGGACCTATTATAAAACACACTCACCTAAAATTCTATTATGTTTAAATTTCTCTTTCACAAAATAATAATAATAATAATAGTTGAATATACACATGTAACAAAAAAATAAATAAATAATAAAATAATAAATTGATAATTTATGTACTAAGAAATAATTTTTTAATAGTGATATTCATAAGAGAAAATATTAAAGTTTCATTAAGATATATTGATATTCAAATAAAATTCAGAATATTTAACTATTTTCATTCAGACATAAACATCTTATAATCATACATAAGTGATAGAAAACAAACAAATTAAAAGTTGTAAATGTTTAAAAATAATTAAAATTAAGATTTCAAAAAAAAAAAACCCCTAAGAACTGAATTGTGCTAATTTAAAACACATATTTTTAAAGGAAAAATGCATGAGTTTAGATAGAATATACTTGTCTTTTTATTATATTATCTTAAAAAAAACTTGTTTAATTGATTTGGCAACTATTTACTTAAATTTTAAATAATGGAAATGAAACTATTATCTTAACTAAATTTTAATTTTTATGAAATCTAGACAAATACATGTATGCCATTATTAATGGTGTAATCCTTTTTTAACAATATCATAAAATGACCCAATTATGAAATTGAGACATTTACATTTATATAAGTTAAAAGTTACACTAAATAATTATCCTAAATAGTGAATGGATTAATCTGAGATATCTGAGCAAATCTTTTGATTCAACCGGCAAGGCATCTTTATCTACCGTTGGTGTTAAAAGGAGCCGGCAGCTATTATTCCACTTTCATCTTTCTTTTCTTTGAATGAGGGGAATGTTTTTGCTAAAATGCTTCCTGGCGGGAGATTATCCTCTACCTTCTTTCAGGCTCACTCTAACAGTTCCTTCAGTCTGCCACTCTCTCTTTCTTATATCTGCCATTTATTGTGGAAGGGCCCCAAGCGGACCGTACCGTGCCTCTCGAACGAACCCGAACCCTCCGGTCGGGTCTTAAGGTTTAACTTTTGTCCCACTCACTATCTAATTATGTAAAGATTTATCTCTATGTTTTTAAAATAATCACAATTTTCAGCCATCAAACAAATGTGTAGACAGTGTAGTAGTATTTATGTAAAATAAATCACATAAATTATTTATTTTTATGTTAATTATTCTCGTAGTGGATTAAGTTAAACAAATTAATATGCCTCTTGCTACAACTTAGCTGATCATGAATGTATTTTGCTGCTGCAGTCACCTGAGATCAAGCAGCAACTGAGGGTAGGGGTTGGCATTTACTATTTTGTGGGTGAGTTTTATGATACTCATCCAAACCTTTTGAAAATTGATATTAATTTATACGAGAACATATATAAATTAAACAAATAAACCTTTAGCTAGTTATGAAGCCTCTCAATAAATATATCAAAATGAGTATTGTCGTATTTACAATATTAAATTTAAAGCTTATGTCTCAATTAATTAATGTGACAAGCACGTAGCGCTCATACAAATTCATCATGTCGCAGCGAGAGGTAATCATTGTACAATTCACAATGTGACATTTAATAATACGATATTTTATGTCATATTAGTTTAAATACAAATTATATATGACAATTTTGTACGCATAATATCGTTGATATAGAAATTGTGGGTGATATATCTTGGGATTATGTGTTATTTAAAGCAAATTAATTTATTTATTTTCTGATTAATAAAAATATTTGAGATTTTTTAAATATCTTAATTACATAATTTTTTTGAATAAGGTTTATTTAATCATATTCTATGTATTTATGTGATCATCATATGGATTCATATAAGACATAAATATAAGTTATCTTATAATTAAATAAATTAAATTCGCAGTTGATAACAAAGTTTGATGCTCTATTTATGTTTAGAGCATAGTAAATTCATTGAATAATTTTTCTTAATCATATATGAATTTATTGATGTAGTTAAACTAAATTGAACTGGATCACATATGAGATTTAATTAATCTTAAAATAAATGTCATACTTATTAAATCTTATAGGCATTGATTTTATTGCAATCTTAATACCAATGGACACAACATACATTTGTAGTTAAGATTACCTGGTATCTTGGCGGAAGTAATATGAATAGTAAGATTATAGATTTATAATATAGAATTTGTATAACACATCTCTTGACTAGTTTTCGGTACTTAATTTTAAAATTCTCTTAACAGAGTGTGTCAACATAATTAGTATATTAAAAATAATTGTTAGAGAATGCTAGTAAGTGTCAAGAAACAAAGTATAATTAAATTGATTAGACAGTTGAGATATTAATTTAATTAGTGATGTGGTATAAATGATTGTTCAGTAAAGAAATCAATGTAGTATGAGTCCAATTATTATTTCATAGATAGCATACAATTATGGAAGTCAAATCTAATTTTTTAATAGAATATATTTGGAATTAAATAATTAGGCTAGCTTAATTACATGGCTAATTATTGTAGTCACTATTATATGTACCCATATGATCTCAGGATTAACTTGTTTAATTGACTGCAACACTAGTGGATTAATAAGCAAGATAACTAGTTATTTTGATTAAAAGCCTAAATATATTATTTGGTGAGAGGCTCCATTTAATATATTTATGTGCAAGAGAACTTGTGTTATTTTACAGAGTGAGCCCCTATAACATGAACTTGCTTTCTCTTATCTTTTAATTATAATCAAATATTTTTTATTTAACAGAAATGAAAAAAAAAAAGAGAAAAATAAGGAGCCTATGGTTTTCACCAATAGGATATAAAAAAACTTGTTCTTTCACAAAAGAACATGAGAGGCACAATATACAGATTAGAGAAAAGAAAATTTTTTGCTCTCTAACTTTGAGAGAAAAATCTTTTTTTTTTTTTGTTTGTTACTTTCAGTGGTGATAAAGGCGCTCACATGTCAAATGCAAATTAAACTGTGTCATAACCTAGAAAATCATTATCATTAGTGATGGATCGTGATCTAGTAGGAATGGTAGTGATAGATCGTAATTTAGTAGGATTGGTTGTGACAAATCATGATTTAGGAGCCTTAATTGCTATAACGAAAAAGTAAATATATGATTTCTAGATTATAATAATTCTATATGTTGTACGAGAAAACAATTCTATTATTTTCGTTGCAAAATGTTTTTAAACCAACAATATCCTTTTAATATTATTCGTCGCTACTTTGTATTTCTTTTCTTTTTTTTTAAATAGAAAAATAAAAAAAATCATTTTGAAAGATTTCCCAAACACGATAACCAATATATAGCTTGTCTTATCAGTCATAATAAAGATAATAATTATCTGATTTTTTATCTCACCAAATACACTTATGTGATTGATAGTTGATAAATGAAATATAATAAATAATTAAATCTTGTCCATAAATAAATAAAAGTGCATTATTACATATAAGTTAAAAGACAATTCAAAACACAGTTATGCTCATATAATGAGAGGATTTATATCTTCCATATTATAGCTCAAATTATCCATTCAGATCCCACGACTATACTCAATTTATTTTGTGGTTGTTTTTAGTACGAAGCTTTATAGAGTACTGTTGCTTCTATTCAAATTAATTTTTCAAACCCCATGGCTACACTCATTTTATTTTCAATTTCTTTTTTGTACAAGGCTTCATAGAGTACTTTTGCTTCTGTTCAAAATATCCATATTCAGTTTATTTTTCAGGTTTCTTTTTAGAGTAATACTAAGCATCCTAACTTTCAAGTCCCAATTTGAGTTGCAACTGATGTGGTATTTATATGTTAAATAGTGATTAAGTAATTTTATAAATTATGAAATCTATCATCCAATAGATAAGTGACACATAGCATTAGGACTCAAGTTATGAATCAAATATTGGGATTCCTAATATTATTGTTCTTTTTAATACAAGGCTTCATTGAGTACTTCTATTTCAATGAGTGAGAAGTTGAATGAAGGCAGAAGTGGTCTTCTTATGACCAATAATTTTATGCTATCCTTAGAGTATTTAAGACTTAAGAGCATTACTTGATTAAAAAAAAAATGTGCTCTACAACAATCATTAAGCATTGAATTACTTTAACAGTCAACAGAACTTGAGCAAAATGCATGTGAGATGGGCGAACTATATACAGAAATTCACTTTTATTGTAAAGCACAAGTCTGGGAAGCAGAATAAAGTGGCGAATGCACTAAGTAGGCGAACAACTTTACTAGTAGCTATAGTCAATGAAGTTACTGGTTTTGAGTACTTGAAAAGTTGTACGCAGAGGATGGCAACTTTGCGCACATTTGAGATTACTACATTAATCATCAAAATGTAGAGGATTTCCTCATTCAAGATATGTATTTATTTAAGGCTAATCAATTATGTGTGCTTTGGAGCTCTTTACGAGAACAAATTATACAAGAATTGTATGGAGGAGGATTGGGCGTACACATAGGTCGAGACAAGACAAGGGTGCTTGTAGAGGAGCGTTATTATTGGCTGTAACTAAATAGGGATATGCGCAAAATTATATAGAGGTGTCAAATTTGCCAAGGTGGTATGAGACATGCGCATAATACATATTTATACACATCATTACGTGTTTTATAAAATATTTTGTTAGATTTGTTCATGAATTTTGTGTTAGGGTTGCTGCTCATAAGGACGGGTCGAGATTCTATGTTGGTTATGGTGGAAATATTTTTGAAAATAGTGCATTTTATTGCGTGTAAAAATACTTAAGATACTATTTCAGTGATGCATTTATTCTTTCGAAATATGGTGTGTTTGCATGGTGTTGCAAAGACTATCACTTCTAGCAAGGATGTGAAGTCTATCGGCAAGTCTTGGTGACATCTCTGGGAGGAGTTTGGTACCAGTTGTAGTTTTGTAGTGCTTTCCATCTATAGACAAATGGAGCAGATAGACGTGGTCAATTGTACTTTGAGCAACATATTACACCGTGTTTGTGGTGACAAGCAAAGAAATTGGAAAGCTGCATTGCCTTAGGTCAAGTTTGCATACAACAACATAGTGAATCAATCTATTGGAAAGACCTCTTTTGAGATTGTCTACGTTAGTTCCCTATGCCATGTTTGTGGCTTGGCTGTTATGCCAATAATAGTTGCGGTTGGAGAAAGTAAGACAACGAATAATGTGGCAAAGAAGGCTTTAAAGATTTAAGCCATGGTTCGAACTCACTTAGAGGCCGCTAATGCAAAGTACCTAGCTAAAGCGAACACCATCGTAAGAAAGTGTTTGCAGGAGGTGATTTGATGATGTCATATTTGTGGCAGAGTCGATTTCCTAATATTCGCACTAAATTTGATAAGCGTAAGTATTGTTTGTTTCGCTTGGCTAGAAAAATTAATGATAATACTTATGTATTTTAGCTGTCCGACAATTGGAATATCTCATACACTTTTAACGTGGCTGATTTGTTTGAATATCATCTAGATAATGAGGAGTTGTATGAGTCAAACTCGATGACGAGTTCTTTTTCAAGTGAAAGGGACTGATGTAGGGTATTGTATATCGTGAGCAGAATACTTTTTGGAGGGCATAATTTTGGCTACATTTATCTTTTTGGGCATATGATATATCGTTTTGAAGCTTGCGATGAGACGAACAAAATTTAGAACAGCTATTGCTATTATATTTTTTGTTCAGGCTGAAAATTTCATTTCTTTCTTAGTCATTTTTAGGTTTTAAGATTTTTTTTCTTGATTCTTCTATGATTTTTATCTTTTTTTCTACTACTTAGATTTAGATTCATTTTTTTCCTTTCTTAGTATAGATAGGAGAATTTTATTGTAAAAAATATTTTAAGTTTGCCTATTTTGATAAATTTACGATATTTAAACTTGTTATAAAAAGGCTGCAAAATCTTAGTTTTTATTTATTTAGTCTTTTAAAAAAATTTGCATTATTCATAAACTTTTGGATCTTTATCAACAATCTTTTACGTTTTCATTTCGTCAAGGTTTAGCTTAAATAAAAAGATCTTTAGGTCCTATTTGGTATTGAGGTGCTGTAACTTTTAAAGTATAGTTATTATAGAAAAAAAATTATAACTTTGAAATAAAAATTAATATTATGTAGTAAATACAACTTTTAAATAATAATTTTGATAAAATTAGTAAAGACATAATATATTTTTTATCATACAAATATAAAGTCAAATTAACTTAGTTTATAAACTATAAAAGTTAGTATTTATCGAATACTTTAATGCCCTAACTTTTAAGTTAAAACTTTCTAACTTCAATTAAAAAATGGGCCATAATTTGCAAATGATTTTACTATAGTGGAAGAGAAAATCAATTAATGCACATACCTATCAGAAAAGGATTATATGGGTGATTAAGCTTTGGTCACTAGTCAAGTAAGGTGGCAATCTAGGTAAGGCTTTGTTTTATTCCATACAAATTTAATGAGTTTGGGTTTTCAAAAAATTAATTAATTTAATAAATAAGTAAATTCAATTCAATTAATTAAATAAACAAATTGAATCTTGATTTAAGGACAATTATTCATTTTTTTTGTTTAACAAATGGGGTAATAAACAAATCAATACGGTTAATTCGTTTAAAATTTATTCATATCCGTTTAATTAAATTATTTATTTATCTGTAAATTTGTTTTAAAAATTTAAAAATTTATTTAGTAATTATCAATGATAATAAGACAAAATATACTAGTGAAAAAAAATAATTGGGGCTGAGCTGGCCCTAAAGTTTTACCTCATCATTTCCACTCTTTTCTTTTTCTTCTCTCAGCCCTCTCTTCTCTTGGTCTCCTCCGTCCGCGGTAATTTCTTCTTGTTGTGTTCGCAATTTCCTTTTATTTTTTATTATTATTATTTTTTTATTTTATTGCATAGAGAAGGTACCACTATCTCATCTATTAAGAAGCTCTTATTATTGTTAAATTTTAGAGCTACATATTTATTTTTAATTTGCCTAGGTAGCTTCCCAACTCTGTCAAGCTTTTGCTGGGTAAATAGGCTTGTAAAAATGGCACTGCTTACAAAAAGATTTATGAAATTGAATAAGCTCTTTTTCGATTATAAGCCATTTTTTGTTATGGAATATTGGGATAATGGGGTTATAAAGAAGACGCGATCAAGCAAAAGCAAAAATAGTAAGTCTGAGTCGATGATGTTCTGAGATTTTTTTTTTCCTCAGCAAAAATTTGTATTTTAGTGTTTAGATAACCATATATTTTAATTTTAGAATATAGTTTGAATTATTTATATTTTGTAAGATGTTAAAATTGTGGTGTTTTTTTTTTATATTTTATGTAACTTAATTTTTATTTGTTAATTATATTTTGTAAACAAATTTATATTCATGTTCAATTTGATTCATTATAAATTCATTTATTATGGGACAAACGAATAGTAAATGAATTCAGATTTAAATTTATTTATTTATTAATTTTATTAAATAAATTAAATTGAATATTCGTTTAACAATCAAATCAAATCTAAAACCTGAAATTTGGATTCAATTAATAAATAAACTGAGCTCGAGTCATTTATCCATTTTGATCCAATTTGTTTAAAATTCAATTCGAATTTGCGTTTATCGGTCAGGCATTAATTTTATACAACCGCGCAATTAGTATGTCCATATTTAATAAAATGTAAGAATCCGGGGATTCATCTGCGATTTCTACAACATAGGTTTCTGGGCTATGGGCCTTATTTTTGTTTGGGCCAGCAAGGCTTCAATTGAATTAGGCCCACTCACGGGGTTTTGGTCACCTTCTTCCTCATTGCTGAGTGCTGACACAATTCTAGGGTTTTATACCAACAAGTATACAAATTTGAGTATTCGCTAGACAATTAAACCCTAATGATTGAGAAGAAAGATGAAGGTAAAAGTAATATCTCGTTCCACAGATGAATTCACTCGAGAACGAAGCCAAGACCTCCAGGTGGCTCAAAATTTACTATTTTGTTTTTTTAAGTGTTCCTCCATAATTAAATTCACTAATTTTGATTTACATTTCCATAATCAGAGGGTTTATCATAATTACGATCCGAATCTTCGACCGCAAGAGAAGGCCGTGGAGTATGTTAGGGCTCTTAGTGCAGCCAAATTGGACAAGGTAAAAAGTGTGTGCGTGTGTGTGTTTGTTTTTTAATTGAATTTTTGTCAGTTTAATTTTTTGTCAAATTTAATTTGTGAATTATGTTAGATTTTTGCAAGGCCATTTATTGGAGCAATGGATGGTCACAGAGATGGAGTATCTTGTATGGCAAAGAACCCCAATTATTTGAAAGGATTTTTTTCTGGTTCTATGGACGGAGGTAGCATTTGCCAAATTTTATTCTCATGATTTATGTTCGCTTGAAAATTTTATTTCAATGTAAAAGAGAAAAAGGGAAAGCAAGGAAAGAAACAATATATATCTTAGTGAGGCCCGTATATTTTATTGAACATAACTGGTGTTTTTTTTTTTTTTTTGTTTTATTTAACTTTAATGAAAGCGAGACTATGATTTTAATGAAACTGGAGTTTCTGATTTTTTATCCTGTTTTGTTTTTGTTTTTTTTTTTTTGGGGTTTGTGCAAATTTGCAGATATTCGTCTTTGGGACATTGCTAACAGGTAAATCTCACACTATGATGAATGTGGATATTTGAACTATTACAGATTAACTAGAATCTTGGTTTTAGGATCTTGTCTATGTGGACATACTTTCTTTTCCAATTTACATGCATGGAATACTATAGCCATTTATTTTTTTATGTTCTATTTTCAAATTTATGGAGGATCATATTTCACATTCTGTGAGACTGGACTTGACATTTCATGTGGAAATTTTGAAAAGAGGCAGGCATGCATATCATGTTTGAAACTGTATCTCAGTATCCATATCTAAAATTGTTCTGGATTGTTTGGGAAAAAGTGTTATGTGTACTTTTTCACATCTTATTGATATTTATCCTTTGTTTTTGTGAATGAAGGAGAACAGTTTGTCAGTATTCTGGTCACCAAGGTGCCGTACGAGGTTTGACAGTTTCAACAGATGCACGTATTTTGGTATCATGTGGAACTGATTGCACGTAAGGCAAAAGTTCAATTGTTTAATCCGTCTCTCTCTATCTACATATGAAAACCATAATTTTCGGCTAACTTCAGTTGTTAACCTGGAGTTTTGAAAATGAGAAGTAAATAGACTATTACTTGGATGCAACTTCTTTTCTTAAGCTCTTTGAAGTTGCATATCTGTTTTGATGATCTATTCGTAATTTTTCTCACTTCACATCATTGGACTCTTTTTGTTCAGTGTCAAGCTCTGGAATGTTCCTGTTGCTACTCTTGCTGGTTCAGATGATTCAACTGATAATTCATCTGAGGTAGTGCTTTCGTAATGTGTACACATGGTATTCAATGCTTGAATCTTCACATCTAACTTTCTTAACGTGCAAACCAAATTTGCAGCCACTGGCCGTTTATGTTTGGAAGAATGCATTCTGGTAAGGATGAGAGCATCTCAAGCGTGTTTTGATTCTGAGATCTGTCTTCGTTCGTTTCTCTGAGCCATTTTTCCTTTTGCAGGGCTGTTGATCACCAGTGGGAGGGTGATCTGTTTGCCACAGCTGGTGCTCAAGTTGATATATGGAATCACAATAGGTTCTTATCTAAGCTTTGTTTTTTCTTATTTTTTCAGCCATGTAAAACTCAGAATATGTTATGACAATCTATGTCCTGTAATCAGATCTCAGCCTATCAACAGCTTTCAGTGGGGAACAGATACGGTAATATCTGTTAGATTTAATCCAGGAGAACCAAATGTTTTAGCAACAACAGCCAGGTATGCTTAGATATAATTGCTGGATCAATCGTTATTTATTTGATGATAAGATACATGGAATATATCAAAAGCTTTCATTTCATTGTTGGTGTGTATTTGTGGTTGAAGATAATTGATATTAACTGGTACAGTTACATTTTATCTCCACTTCTTAAAAGGACGGTAAGCTGCACCTTTGGTAAAGTATGTGGAAATAGTAACTAGTTTATGTATTAGTTTGCAGGAGACATTTTGAATGCTAGAACATGATTTTTAAAAGATGCAGAGGGCATGTTTGCCCATGAAAATAGCTGATTCAACTTTAAATTTGATCCTTCTTCTACTAATGGAAATAGGAAATAAAAATTTTGTATCTGTTCTTATATTCATAGCATGATAACTACCTAATTTTGATACGAGCTTTCTTTGTGTTTATGAAAAAGAAAAATAATAATAAAAGTTGGATTTTATGTTAAATAATCTTATATAGAAAGACATTATTCAAATAGGAGCTGATGCTTTGTTAACAAATCAAACTTGGATTTTATGTTTGAAGATACACTGAGCTGGGCCCTTTTCTTATCTAAGTCACAGATGCTGCATATTCAATGTGCATTGACCTTTTTCCTATTAAGCTCAAATGACTTATTGTTTCTAAATGTGTTATAAATGGATGTTGTTCTCCATTAGTTCCCGTTGTTTCTTTTAAGAAGTGATAGTGTAATATTTTGTCCAATTGGCATATGGTTTGTGTAATTTTTTCCCCCCTAAATTTATCTTGTAGTGATCGAAGCATCACACTATATGATTTGCGCATGTCATCCCCGGCAAGGAAGGTTATCATGAGGGTAAATACTGACTCTCCAATGCCTTAAATGTTGACTCATGGATTTAATCAATTAGATACCTTTTAAAAAATAGCAGATTAAGTTGAAATTGCAGAAACTAGAATTTTGTGCCTACAAAAGAGCCACGAAAATATCAAATAGACATCGTCGTGATCCCAACTATGTTGGAATTCATTGCATCATTTATAACCTCTTCACGAAAGAAACTACTTGTGATAGATTAAGATACTTTCTTGAGAGATTGTGCATGGTAATCAAACCTAAAATTGAGGTGTACAGTACACAAAGGGGCTGCTTTTTAGAAGTGATTTCAGTGCTTGGCACATGAGCCTGTCCTTCCTATTGTATGAGGCCAGGTAAAAGATGCATATTTTGGCAGGCCAAAAACAATATGCAGTGACATACTGCAACCGTGGATCTATACTGAATAGGTTTTCTCTAATAACGTATGAAATTCTGAAGGCATTTCATTGTTGAAAGCAGATGCTAAATTTTGTATGTTGATCTTTTATTATTTAAATAATTTATTAAAATGATATAAAGGTGCAAAGGCTTAAGCACATAAGGTTTGTTGAACAGTCCTGCTGTCAGTGGCCAAAGAATGATTAAAATGAGGAGAATTTAAGAAGTATATAAAAAAAAAAAACAAAGGGAAAGAAAGAGATAAAGACTGCATAAAAAATAAAAACTGAACCCTTTTGATGGAAGAATAAGAACTATGTACATGAGATTGAATGTGCGTACAAATACTCTATAGTTTAAGAGGCAATTTCTACTAATGTTTACTTTAAAATGCTCTGGTTTCTCCTTTATGTATTCTGACATGTATCTTCTTGTGACAGACAAAAACCAATTCTATTTCTTGGAACCCAATGGAGCCAATGAACTTCACCGCTGTAAGCACAACAATTTAAGTTTATTATGTTTTAACCAGAGTTTATTGTAGACTTTTCGGATTGTTTCTAAACATCATTGTTGGGACTCTTGGATGTTCATCATTGTAAAAGGATTTCACTTAAATGGCTAGTTTCAATTAAAGTAGTCCCCTTCCAAAATAGTCTGAAACAAAATGTATTTAAAAGCTTCACAAGCTTTAGGTGTAGCCATGGCAGCTGCCACCTTATATCAATTTACTAGTACTTGATTAATGTGTCAATGGACCCCTTCTATTTGATGGTATTATTATTATTATTATTATAAATATAATAATTCTCTTATTTATTATCTTTCATTGAGTTTGATCTTCTGGTCCTCTATTCGTGAATTGCACACCATTTGGTCTGTTTGACTGTGTGATTGGATGATATGTAGCATACAATTTGTTAGATTGTTTGAATGTTGGGCTTCTGTACTTAGCCTATTCTTATTCTTCGCTTGAAACACTTAGCCTATTCTTATTCTTCGCTTGAAACACTTAGCCTATTCTTATTCTTCTCATTAAGTAGCTACTTTCCATGATGATGCAGGCAAATGAGGATTGCAATTGTTATAGCTATGACTCTAGAAAGCTAGATGAAGCCAAGTGTGTACACATGGGTCATGAATCTGCAGTGTACGACAGGATCTTTTTAGTTTTTTCGCTTATAGATAGTTACTGTTTTAGCTATCGTTATTTAAAATATTTGTTCATTTCATTTCCAGGATGGATATTGATTACTCACCTACTGGTCGGGAATTTGTTACCGGATCTTATGATCGAACAGTGAGTTTTCTTGGACTTGCTTTTGTTTCATCTTTTAACATGTTTCATTAATGAGGATGAGGCTGGCTGTAGTGCTTAATCAAATGTTTTCTTTACAGATTAGAATTTTCCAGTACAATGGGGGTCGAAGCAGGGAAATCTATCATACAAAAAGAATGCAAAGGTTTTGCCTAGTTTAACATGTTTTGTTGACCTCAGTGTCTTTTTATTGATTATCTGATTTATCTGATTCATTTATGATTAACTTCCTTGAGCAAATTTCTATTGTTTCTGTTTGGACTTGTTACCTGAAGCAATGGGGCTGTTGTATGCGAGATTTGTGTTGTTTTTGAGCATATCTGATCGAAGTTGTGCAATTTTCATAGAATAATGCTGCATTTTCTGACTGCAGTTTTTTTCTACTTCTCTGTTATTAGGGTGTTTTGTGTCAAGTTTAGCTGTGATGCAAGTTATGTTATCTCAGGAAGTGATGATACCAACCTTAGGCTTTGGAAGGCAAAAGCATCAGAACAATTGGGAGTTGTAAGTCTCTTTATTTCACGTCTCTTTGCTGTCACAGTAAGTTGAATTGTGGCTGTGATGTTATTTTGTTCTATCAATAACTTATGATAAAATACCAATTTGTATCAACGGTCTGATTGACCAATGATTTTGACATCATGAAACTTGTGATATTACACTATAGTTACGATTTCCTTGTACATTAGTGATTTCTCTGCCTTTATCCAGCTGATTCCTCATATCTGTGGACTTCAATCTTGGCTTCCTAACTTTAACATTGAGATATTTTTTGCTTGACTACAGCTTCACCCAAGGGAACAAAGAAAACATGCGTATCACGAAGCTGTCATGAATCGTTACAAGCATCTTCCTGAAGTCAAGCGTATAGTAAGGTAAGATGGTAGTTGAAACATTCGCATAATGAAGTTATTAACGTGTGTTTGTGTGTATATAAAGCTCTTCAACAATATTTTTTTGACTATACTGAGTAGGGATAACTGAAGTGCAAGTTTATGCTTTACTCATGTTTTTGGTACGCATGTGATTGTGCAGGCATAGGCACTTGCCAAAACCAATATACAAGGCGGCTGCTCTGCGACGCACTATGATGGAAGCTGAGAGAAGGAAAGCAGAAAGAAGGAAAGCTCACAGTGCCCCTGGAAGCATTGTTACTGAGCCTGTGCGTAAAAGAAGAATCATTAAAGAAGTTGAATGAGTTATATGGTTGTTAAAGGTACAACTGGATCTGAATTATTCCCTGGCTCAAATGCCTGGTCCTATATGGCATCGATGGCTGAATTGTGTGATCCCCCAGTTGTCATGCCTCATGTACCAACTTAGAACATGTATGCAACAATTTTGACAGTCCGCCCAATTCCATTGTTATTATTTGTAATCGGTTGTTATATCAAAATTCATTTTACTTTCTATGAGAAGCAAAATTTTGGATCTCATACAATCTGCTTAGCAGTGAGACTGCTGTAGTATTTTAGCCTAAATGAGAAATGTCTTTGATCTCACATTGACTTGATCATCGGTCTATGACAACCATGTTGACTATTGAATAAAGATTATGGCAAGCAAGTATAAGTATCATTGCACAAGATAAGAGACAGATTAACAAACTGAACAGTAATTTGAGTTTTGGACAAACAAGATGGAAAAATTATAGAAAGATTAACTGTACAATAATTTCATCCAAGGTCAGT
Source organism: Murraya koenigii (assembly GCA_025617385.1). Classification (NCBI taxonomy): domain Eukaryota; kingdom Viridiplantae; phylum Streptophyta; class Magnoliopsida; order Sapindales; family Rutaceae; genus Murraya; species Murraya koenigii. Next base: position 14,604,922 of record CM046815.1, on the reverse strand, counting down.
AGTTACGGTTTATTTCTGTTCAGAACAACTGAACCAGAGGTCCAACCATTAACTCCTAATTTCCAACAATCAACTACAAAATTTCCTACACTTGCACGATGCTCCCCAGAAACAATCTTTTTGCTTCCTCAACCGAACAAAAATGCACTTAAACCGGTCGTCCTCGAAGGATTTGTCAACAGCCACCACAATTATATTGCACTAAAAAATTTAATGATTGAGGGTTCATGAAAAATCCATGAGCTCTCTCCCCTAAATGCAGAAATGAGTAGGGATTTCAGCAGAACTATTCGAGCCTTCAAATCATTTTTACCCCATTAAAACACTTTGTAGCTTTCGACATAAATCTTAAGTCTCTACAGAATATGTACGTAGACATACAACATGCACAATCAACATGCTTGTTAATTGAACTGTTATTTCTTTGCATACAACTTAAAAGTCAAATATAAGATTTTGACACCTCTGTTTGAAAAATCATCTAAAAAACCTGTCAAGGTATAGCATAATAGTTGCCCAAATGCTTTAAAAGAAAAGTCAGTTGCATTATAGTTGTCAAAGTACAAGTTTCATAAAGATGGCCGACTGAATAAAAAGCTATAGCAATAAGACTAGTTAAGATTGTCGCTTTCTATCATCATCCTCATCATCATCGGAGTCACCGCTTTCACGGAAACGTGGATTCTTCTCCTGTTGCATCGAGAAAAATGTAAGATTATAAATCACATCATCATCTTTTCCAAACTACCATTTTCAATATTATATATATATATATATATTAAAGAGTATATAAATATAAATCAAAACCCCTTCTAACCTTGATGTGCGTGGGAAACTCTGAACCTCTTACACTACCCCGAAAGATCTAACCCGATGTTCAAACAATAATGTGAAGAAGCATAACATGATATTCTTGCTTTCCCTATCACCATCTAATGGAATTTCATTGTGATTACGTTGAAACTAATGTAAACTCTTTATTATTCTCTATTCCACTAACCAAAATTTATGACTATAATTATTCCACTCCTGCCCCAACCGTTTTACATTTCACACAGACCCTAGCAACATACATAGGAAGCAACAAGATGGAAAAAAGAGGCCATTCAGGATTTAACATTTACCGGTCTTGAGTCATGATCAGGATTTCTCCTAGATTCAAAATCTGCACTTCTCTTTGACGTCTCATGTGCATGGCGATCATCTTCCCGATGTCGCTTCCGATGATAATCTGTTTTCTCAAAAGGAGTCAGCAATAAAACAAAACTTCTCATTGAAAGCAGATCAAACGTGTACAAAATGAACTAAAATACTAGGCAGTAAAAGAAGCACCTCTGCCATGCCGATGAGAGCCCCCATGACCATGGCCTCCACCATTTCTACCAACTGCAATACCATTTAGTTTTCAGTAGACAATTGAAGTAGTCCTTCTCTTTTAGCTTTATTCCACATAAAATTATCAGAACATCTTAAGTTAGGCTTGACAACATCCATAAGTTCAGGGTTAGGTTAATATTTCTAGGTCTGTAATAAGGTCAGACAGGACTATATCTTGCCAAATTCAAGCCTTCGTATTTTTCCCAAATTCAAGGTAAATTGAAAAATATTCCACTTCAATAAATATGAACAAATGAGGACCAAAAGAAAAAATAGAAAACAAGCATATTGTGAACTGCATTAAATACTCTCAGAAACAAAGATCCACATAAAATGGCACTGAAAACTTACAACGAGGTGGCATAACCGGCTGGAAAGAGTTCAATGAACCAGTACCATAATCTACAAGCTGTCTTTGTGCTTCTAACTCTCTCTGAACTAATTTTCCATAACCACCTCTGCGTGTAACACATTAAGGAAACTGAAAACTGATTGAGCATCTGAATTTTTGAACTAACAATGAATATCACCAACCCCAAATCAGATGATTGACAGATTTATAAGCATCACCACCGTAACTGTTGAAAGCCTCTGTTCGGAGAAAACCAATACTAACCATTATCAGAACAAAAAATTAAATTTGTAGAATTGACAAAAGGATATCAGGATCATAATCTGTTCGGTATTCATCCCGCACCTGGAAACGTATGTGAAGGACAAAATAAATAAATAAATTGCCAAGAAGAGTAGACTTCAGGCAGTAATTAGTGATAGGGACAATTAACTCACCTGCCCACCACTCCGACCACGACCCCATTGCCTTCCATCCTGAAATCCCCAATCAAAATCAACTCTAATGGGACGGTCATCAAGAATCGTCCCACTTATATATTTGACAGCATCCTCAGTATCTTCTCTAGAGTAGAATCTGGCAGGAACAGAACATATAATTCAATAAAGAACTAGTTTAAACAGAAAAATCCCATGAAAAATTACCATTACCTCATTAAACAGCAAAATCCAAACTACCAACTATTCATCCAAATAAATATATTGCAATGCAAAAGTAAAACGTTCAATAAATAAAAATAACCCAGAAAAAAAAAAGCACATTTGAAAAAAACCTAAGACAAGACATACAAGACAAAACAAAAGCCACAGGGCGTTTTGGAGTTCTTGTCCAAACCCATGATTATTTTCTTAATTTCTCCAGCTCGTGAAAAAAGCTCATAAATTTGCTCTTCCGTCGTGTAAAACGACATGTTCCCGATGTAAACAGTTGTTGAAGCTAGCAACGCTTCCTCGAATTCTTCTTGAGTCCCTGGAAACCTTCTGTCACGATAAGCTGAAAGCTTCGTTTGATCCTAAAATTACCAAAATAAAAAATTTAAAAACAGAAAAGTACAAAAAAAGTTTAAAAAATTTCCTAACAGCGCAAGTGAAGTGCTTTAAATTTTTGTTTAGGGTAAAGCCAGTGGATTGAAAATATTACCTTGAACAGAGAAGCCATAGCCGATAGCCCTCCCTCAAGAAACTGCGAGAGTTGCAGGGGAGAACTAATAAAACAATGTCGGGTCCGCTTCTGTCTATTTACCAACTAAAGATACTGTTTGGTAATAGCTAATTCTTTAACCCTGGTTTTATAAATTATCAATAATGGAGACACTTCGCTTTTGGGTTTCAAGTCAAAACAAGCGTTTTATGTAATTAGCCCATTGCCACGATCCATGGATTCAAAGCGCGAGTTCGAATGCCCCCGATAATGTTTGGAACTCGATTTCATTTTCAATTAAATTGAACAATGGAATGGAACAAATATCTCTCAAGCATCATATGAGATGCGCCATACTTGACTTATCAAAGTTAGTGTTAATAAATTTTTAACTGTAAGTATAAGTAAAATTTAGATTATAATACGTCAATGTATCAAAAAAAAAAAAAAACAAGGATCGTTTATTTTAAAAAAGTTAAAATAAACAGATAATAGAGATTAACAAACATTGAAATACTAAATTCATTTTATTTGTGACAAAAAATGTTGAAAAGATAACAACAGGAAAATGACGCTTCATCCTTTATAAAAATTATTTTAATATTTTACGCCACGGTGGTTTTTCCTTTACTTCATATTTTGTATTAAATTCAGTGTCTTAGCGTAGGCTGGCATTGTTATCAAGTGTCGATTGCGAGAATAACATTACTGTTGTGAAACAATAAATTTATTATTATGTCTATTTACATAAAATTATATTAAGGGGTCATTTTATAATATCGTGATTAAAATTATGACATCAATACAATAATTTAACATAAATATGTAAATGAAACATAAAATTTGTAAATTTAACATAAAACTTGTAAATCAACATTAACTGTAAAATAAAACATAAATTTTAGAAATTAAACATAAGACTTGTAAATAAAAGATAAAATGAGTAAATTAATATAAAACTGGTAAACTGAGATATTATTAGTAAATAAAATAAAAATTTATAATTATAAAATAAAACTTGTAAATCAACATTAAGTACAAAATAAAACATAAATTTTAGAAATTAAACATAAGACTTATAAATAGAAGATAAAATGAGTAAATTAATATAAAACTAGTAAATTGATGTATTATTAATAAATAAATAAAAAATTATAAATATAACATAAAACTTGTAAATCAACATTAAGTACAAAATAAAACATCTAAAAAATTTGCCATTTTTACCAATGGGCTTATAGTTTAGTGGGAGAGCCATTGCACTTACAATGTTGAGAGCAAGGGTTTGAGCCGCTATAAAAATATTTATAGGGGTTATTTAAATAAATATATATATATATATATATATATATATATATATATATATATATAAATTTTAGAAATTAAACATAAGATTTGTAAATGGAAGATTAGGGGTGGGCAATTTCGGATTCGGATCGGATTTAATCAGATTTCAGATAATTCGGATTGAGGAAAAATCAATCCGATTTCAATCCGAACTTTAATCCGATTCGAATAATTCGGATTGGATATATATTTTGGATTAGTTCGGATTCGGATTGGATCGGATGAATTCATATTTCGGATTCGGATTGAATTCGGATGTGGGTCTTTTTTGACAATTTTCTCAATAAATTTATGAAATTTATAATTAATGCAAACCATAACAAGCTCACAAGAAAACAATGCAAACACATGTAGACAGATCCAGCAGCTTCAAACTTAGCTCGTGGCGGCAGCAAAGATGAGCTCGTGGGTAGTGGGTTCGTGGCTCGTGGTTGGCGGCTGAAATGGGCTCGCGAGTAGTGGTTGTGGCTGGGTTTGGGTTCGTTGGTCATGGGTAGTGGCTGAGCTGTCGTGGCTCGTGGTCGGCGGTTGAAATGGGCTCGCGGGTAGTGGTTGCGGCTGGGGTTGGGTTCGGTGGTCGTAGGTAGAGGCTGAGCTGGGTTCGTGCCTTCGTGGCTCGTGGTTAGCGGCTGAAATGGGTTTGTGGGTAGTGGATGCGGCTGCCGGGTGGGGTTGAGTGCATTGGTCTTTGGTAATGGCTGCCGGCTGGGGTTGGGTGCTAGGTTCGTGGCTCACTGGATCGTGAGCAGATCATGGTTGCTACTCGATCGCCGAAAGTGCCGAGGTCGGATTCGTTCGGTGGTCGTGGGTAGAGGTCGAGCCGGGTTCATGCCTTCCGACTCGTGGTCGCGATGAAATGGATCTGCGGCTCGTGGGTAGTGGCCGCGTGCCGTACGGGGTTGGGTGCTAGGTTCGTGGCTCACTAGATCGTGGTCGAGACCGAAATGAGCAGATCGTGGTTGGCTGGTTGCTGCTGACTGCTGAGTGCTAAGGCTGGGTTTGTTCGGTGGTTGAGCAGATCGTGGGTTGAACGGATTGATTTCTTTAGCTTAGGTTTTTCATTTTTGGTTTTGTGAATTCTGAACTGATTTTTTGATTTTAAAATTAAAAGTAGTGCAAATCCGATCGGATGGTTCGGATTAATCCGAATTCGAACCGATCTGATTCAAATCCGATTGGATTGCATAAATTATATCCGATCGGATTTGATGCTAAATCGAATCCGATCTTAACAAATTCGGATTACATTGGATCGGTTCGGATTCGGATAAATCCAATCCGATGCGCCCTATGGAAGATAAAACAAGTAAAGTAATATGAAACTAGTAAATTGATGTATTACTAGTAAATAAAATAAAAACTTGTAAATATAACTTCAAACTAGTAAATCAACATTAACTGTAAAATAAAACATAAAATTTGAAAATGAAATAAAAGACTTGTAAATAGAAGGTAAAACAAGTAAATTACTATAAAACTGGTAAATTAATGTATTACTAATAAATAAAATAAAAACTTACAAATATAATATAAAACTAGTAAATCAACATTAAATTCAAAATAAAACAAAAATTTTGGAAATAGAACATAAAACTTATAAATAGAAGATAAAACAAGTAAATTAATATAAAACTAATAAATTAATGTATTATTGGTAAACAAAAAAAATTTACAAATATAACATAAAAATAGTATATCAACATTAACCGTAAAAGAAAATATAATTTTTAGAAATAGAGTATAAGATTTGTAAAAAGAATGTAAAACAAGTAAATTATTATAAACTGGTAAATTGATGTATTACTGGTAAATAAAATGAAAACTTACAAATATAACATAAAACAAGTAAATCAATATTATGTGTAAAATTAAATATAATTTTTGTCGACTATGCCTAAAACTTAAAAATTAAACTTAGAGTTACTGTAAACAAAAGAGTTCAAAATTATAAAATAAAAATTTATTATAATGTTTATTATCTAATATATTTATTAATTTTTTTATTTAAACTAAATAATGCTAGTTTTGCATTTATTAATACATACGATGTTTTATTAAGGATGCAATTTATTCTCAAAATCAGATTTTGAAAAAAAAATAATTTTAATATCTTTTATAATTATTATAAGATAAAGTTATTCTACATCTTTATACGATTTCTCAACAATAATCTTAAATAATATCTAAGTCAAAATAAAAAGTTTGAAACTATATAAAGTATGTATAAGACTCAAAATCATATCTAATTTTATTAATATATATATATATATATATATATAAGAATATTTTTATTTTATTTTTGCTTGATCCACACTATGATAAATAATTATGCTTAATTAACTTGAGTAATAAATATATATTATTATAGAAAATAGGAAAACAAAGTCAACATATGTCATATAATGAATATATAATTTGTGATTAAACTAATTCAATAAAATTTATTTCAGTTTCTTTAGGATAATTTTTTTGTTTAATTAAATAATATATATTTTTTTATAAATGAATCAAATATTTTTCACTAAAATTATATAGAAAATTTATTAATTTTTTAAATAATTAATAATATTATATGAATTTATTGATTTTACTTTACATTTACTAATTCTATGTGTAATTTATAATATTTATATTTATTACGGTATTGATACCGTAATTTTCATTACAACATCATACAATTTTCTTTACAATAATATTCCTACATATTTTTATATAAAAAAATTAATAAATAATAAAGAGATTAATTTCGGTGGCAATATTCTCCTTCGTCTTCATCTTTTATCACTTATATTTTTTCATTTTTAATATAAATTCTTATTATAAATAATACAAATATATATATATATATATAAAATAGAAAAATCATAACACATTATAAGTACGATCGTGCTTAAAAATAATAATATATTATATTAAAATGAAGCTATTGATGAGATGGTTACAAGTCTAGAAGAATCATCTCGATTGTAGTCCAGACGAGATAGAAAACGTAATCGGAAAATTCTACATTTCATGAGAAAATTGGGTCAGATCGAACCCAAACACGACTCGGTTGCGTAACCCATTTCCGGCTATATTGCCGGCAACATAAGACACCATTCGAACCAGTAAACGCTGGTGATCATCTCCATGGCATCTAAAGCCACCGAAAATAGTCGGAAAGCTGTAGATCGGAGAACGAACTATAGCGGAAAAATGGGTGTCGAGCAGTGTGATTTCGCCGAATTTTTGTCTCACTGTCACTGTGGATTTGCTCCTCATGTCCTCCCCTTCAAATCCCGACTGGCCATAGCCACCAACGGGCCACCATTTTCCGCTAATGGAGCCACCAAAACCCATCGGTTTTATAGCTAGATTCTCCGCCGTCACAGCGCATGAGCTTCCAACACCGGCATCGTTGGATTCTTCATGGCATGAAGATTCTATATCGACCTTCCCGGTCACCAAAGGTCCATTTTTGGTCACTGGTTAATGACAAGGGTATTTTGGTAATTTCTGACCTTAAGGCTATCCGCATAATTTTGATTTTTGACATAAACAACTTTCTAGTCCCTAAAGGTTATTTAAACTAATACAGAACCTATACATATTAATTTAATTCATATCATTGGTGATACGGCCTAAATTTTGTAATAAATATGCATTTTATAACCTAAAATTATCTTTGAGGCTTAGAGCTCTGAAACTTTAAATTGGGACCTGAAGTTCTTGATTTTTATATTAGAACCTGAAGTTTTAATTATGTAATTTTATGTATTTGGAATCAAGACATGTGTATATGAATCAATTGTACATAAAATAATTGTGGAGATTTTGATTTTGAGATCTACGGATCTAATACAACTCTACATGAAATAATTGTAGATGTTCTGACTTCGAGATATGCGGATTTGATACAATTGTACATGAAATAATTGTAGATGTTATTTGATACAACTGTACATGAAATAATTGTAGAGAATACTTGTAATGATAAAATTGTGTTTATTAGAAATAGATGTGTAAATGTGTATACCATTGATATTGAATGTTCATCTAAAAATTATACATATTTTTTTATATTACATGATGATGGTTGGCTATGACATAGAAGATTGGGTCATGCAAGGATAGATTTAATTTCAAAGATTTCTAAAAACGATTTAGTTAAAGGTCTTCCTAAAATTAAATTTCAAAAGAATAAAGTTTGTGAAGCATGTCAATTTGTTAAACAAATCAAAGTCTCTTTTAAAAATAAAAATTATATTTCTATCTTGAATGGTAAGTATTATACATTTGTGATTGTTGATGATTTCTTTATATTCACGTGGGTATTATTCTTAGCTAATAAAGATGATGCCTTTGATGCTTTTAAGGTGTTTTATAAAAAGGTTCAAAATGAAAAGGATTATGGCATTGCATGCATTAGGAGTAATTATGGAGGAGAATTTGAAAATCATGCATTTGAATATTTTTACAATGAGCATGACATTGAACATTCTCATCACCTATGACTCCACAACAAAATAGAGTTGTTGAGAGAAAGAATAAGTCTATTCAAGAAATAACTAGGATTGTGATGAATAAAATAATTTGCCTAAATATTTTTGGACTGAAGCTGTAAATACCACATGTTATATTTTAAATTGTGTATTGATTAGACCTAACTATGAGCTTGAGAAAGATCGAAAATCCAACATTGGCTATTTCAAAATTTTTGGATGTAAATATTTTATTTTGAACTCAAAAATGAAAATCTAGGTAAATTGATCCAAAATATGATGTTGGCAACTTTCTTGGATATTCAAATTCAAGTAAAGCTTATACAATCTATAACAAAAGATCTTTGGTTGTGGAAGAATCTATGCATGTTACATTTAATGAATCTAATCCCTCCTCTTTGAAGTAAGTTGTTGATAATTATGCAGATGAAGAGTTATATGGAGAGCAATTAAAGGACATGCAAAATGATGCGCCACCTGAAAATCAAGAGAAACAACAATAAGAAACAAGTGCAGAATAAAATGAAGGTATTTCTCAAATATTTGCCAAGGAATGAAGAAATGTTTCTTCTCATCCAAAAGATTTGATTTTAGGTAATCATTTTAGAGGAATAACTACTAGATCATCATTTAGAAACACATGTAAACATGCTGCATTCATTTCTCAAATTGAACTAAAATCCTTCTCAGATGCTGAAAACGATGAATCTTGGACTATGGCAATGCAAGTGGAGTTAAATCAATTTAAGAGAAATAATGTGTGGAAATTAGTTCCTAAACTAAAACATCAATCTTTCATAAGCACTAAATGAGTATTTAGGAATAAGATGGATGAAACCAGTATGATTGTAAGAAATAAAGTTAGATTAGTGGCTTAAGATTATAACAAAAAAGGGAATTGATGTTGATGACACTTTTGCACCTGTAGCTAAATTAGAATTTATTAGAATGTTTTTAGTATTTACACGTCACAAGGATTTTATCTTATATCAAATGGATATTAAAAGTGTATTTTTAAATGACTACATTTTGGAAGAAGTTTATGTGAAACAACCTCCTAGTTTTGAAAATGAAAAATTTTCAAATCATATCTATAATTTGACAAAAGTTTTGTATGACTTGAAACAAGCACAGCATAGTATGATAGGCTTAAGAATTTCCTACTGAAAAATGGATTCTCAATAGGTAAAACCGACACAACTCTTTTCATTAAGCATAGGAACAAAGATATTTCTATATTTCTATTTATATTGATGATATTATTTTTTGTTCTACTAATGAGCTATTGTGTAAGGAATTTTCTTCCTATATGAGCAAAGAATTTGAGATGAGCATGATAGGGGAGTTAAAATATTTTCTCAGATTATAAATAACTCAAAACGAGGAAAAGATTTTTATAAGTCAAGTCAAGTATGTAAAGGATCTACTCAAAAGGTTTGGTTATGAAAATGGAACGGCAAAAATACTCCAAGAAGTATAACCATCAAGTTAGACAAAGATGAAAAAGGTAAAGAAGTTTATATCAAAATATATTGAGGTATGATCGGATCCTTACTCTATTTAACTACTAGTAAGCCTGATATTATGTTTAGCATGTGCTTGTGTACTATATTTTATTCTTGTCCTAAGGAGTCTTACTTACTTAATTGGTATTATTGATCTTGGTCTTTTATAACCTAGGGGAACATATATAGATTTAATATGTTATTCGGATGCCGATTTTGCTAGCTATAAGGTTGATAAGAAAAGCATTAGTGAAACTTGTCACTTCCTAGGACACTATTTAGTCTCTTGGTTTAGTAAGAAACAAAATTCAGCTGCTCTCTCTATTACTGAGGCAGAGTATATTGCAGCTGAAAGTTGTTGTGTACAAGTATTGTGGATAAAACAAACACATAGAGACTATGATATTATATTAGATTACATTCTTATTAGATGTGACAATACTAGTGCTTTTAATTTTTCAAAGAATCCTATTTAGCACTATAGGACTAAGCATATAGAGATTCGACATTATTTTCTTAGAGATCATGTTCAAAAGGGCGATGTTGTGATTGAATTTGTGTCTACTAAAAATTAACTTGCCGATATCTTCATAAAACTTCTTAGTGAAGAACAATTCACTAAGATTAGACACTAACTTGAAATGATGAATGTTGCATCTTAAGTAACTATTTCTCTTTGTGTAACTTCTTGATTGAATTAATTATTTTTATTTGTATGATCATATATGCATTCTTGATTCTTACATTAAATGGCTTATTAAAAAGTTTTGAATCCTAAAATGATTTAAAATTAATTAAGCTTTAAGGCCAAAAATAATGTGGTGTGCAAAACATAGAAAAATTGGTATACTGCTTAGCGTAATCGGTTAGCCAGTTATGTCAACCGAAAAGCGAATTCGTTAAGGTACTCATTGGACCAAATCGGTGAGCCAGATTTCTCAACTGATCATCTGAATTTCTTTTAAGAGCTCATCGGAATAAATCGGTCAGCCAGTTAATTAAAACCAAAAAGCTCACTCATTGGACCAAAATCGTCTAGCCAAATTTTTAAAAGTACTTATTATACTATAATTGGTTAGCCGATTAATCACAACTGATATGCAAGATTCGCAAGATTTATAAATAGTCTTCACCTTCCTCATTCATCTGGCATTCTGTTTCTCTCTCTCTTTAAACTATTTTTTCCTCTCTCATTTTTACTCCAAAATCCACTATTTTCACTCATTTTTTTAACCAAATTAAACTGTAGAAATCATTCCCTATCCTTTCTAGAATACAAAATCCTTCTCAAATCTCCTTTTTTATTCACAAAATTAAAAATCCTATTTCCAACCTAGGTTTTTATCCGTTTCTTCTCTATCTAGATTTCTTCATTTTGAGTTAATTTTCACACAAATTGAACCTATACATCTCTCTTATAGTTCATATTCTTCCCTTTAATCGGTTTATTTCTTTTCAAATTACTTAAAAATCATCATGACTAATCTAAGGCCACGCAACAAGGGAAATGAACTTGCTTAGCCAACCAAATGGTCACAGCAAGAGGAAGCATCTGAACAACAGCTTGATTTTGAATTAAAGCATTTTCAGAACTTGTTCGTTTGGCCAAGCGTTTTTTCCAATCCTTCATGACCCGAACGATATTTCCTACCTTTTACCTGATTGGGTTCGTAGTCTTAGTATAAGTAATAAAAATTTGTTGGAATTGTTGGAGGAGGTTGATTGGATTAGTGCACTTTTGGTTGAGGACAATGTATATCCCGACTTGGTTAGAGTCTTTTACTCAAACATAGATACTTTTGCGTAGAAAAAGAATCAATTTATCGCTAATGTCGGAGGAGTTTTGATTGAGTTTGATGATACCAAATTGAATTCCCTCCTAGGCACTTTTAATATGGGGTTAAAAATCTTATCAGCTAGAAAAACCCTTGAAATTTCTAATTTTCTCATGTTGGTGCCATTAGAAACATATGTAGGCGTATCGGTTTTTTTTTATTTTTTATTTTTTATGAAGTCTGCAATGTTCACTTTTGTACTCAATGTTTTTGCCTTCAATCTAGGATTATACATCGTATCATTCAGACCATTATCCTTCCGAGGTCAGGACACTTAGATGAGCTCTCACATATGGATGTTGCTTTACTTAATTCCATTCTTAGGCATCGTCTAGTCATCTTTGGTTATATGATCATCCGTAATCTGCTTACCATACCTAGCTTGATTTCCAGATCACTTCCTTATGGTCATTTTATTACTCGTATTCTCAAATACTTTAGGGTACCTATTAATGAACCCTTCTATAAACTCTCAAAAAATATTGGAGATAAGGTTGTTTGTGCTTTGGGATTTGAGTAGTGCAATGAGAAACCAGAGAAGTTCCAACACAACAAACCACTCTTCTTACTCTTAGTGATGATCACCCTTTCAATATTGTGGTACAACTGATCAATTTTCTGATTTTTTAATTCATTTTTGAATTCAGCATAGACGTCAAGTGCCTCCTCCAGCTACTCATGACACTGGTGCATCTGCATCTACTATAGCTTCTACTGAGCCTCATGTGATTGAAGAGGTTACTCTTCAGCAGCTTATGGATGAGGTGTGAGCTCTTTTTGTCTAGCAGGCCAGTTTTTAGCAGCATGATCTTGAGGAGCATCAGTGCTCTCTCAGCAATGGCAGCAGCTTCTTTAGGGATAACACATTCTCTTTGAGCATTTCGATATTCTATATCCGTTTCCGCCATCATCACCACCTCTGCTACCTCAGTAGCTCTTTATGCTTTTCTTTTAGCACACTGAAATTTTTTTGTTCTGACATTTCATATCATTATGTTGGATATTTATTTTTGGGATTATTATATTTATACTTTTAGATGTTGTTAAAAGATTATTTTGGATCACACCATGATTTTTTAGCTTATTTCAATTTATATTGCTTTTCATATCTTGATGATTTTGATGCTTAAATTGCTATTTGGCTTGGTTAATATTAATGCAAAAGTTGAGATGATTTATTGAGAGTGTTTTTGGTATTGATGCATTGGTAATTTGGAAGTATTGTTTTAACCTTTTGCATTTTGGATATCTTTAGTTTTAAGGGGAGGTTGTGCCAATTTTTTTTTTTTTAAATCTCATGTCACGCCCCTAAAATCCTTTGCAACATGTTGGCATCACTGATTTATTTGAGGGGGAGTCTATTTTCAAGGGGAGTACAATTTTCTTTTTAAGGATATTAGTTTTCTTTTGATGATGAAGAGAGAGATATAATCTATTTTTAAAATATTAATATGTGTACATCTAAATTTGTTTTTATGCATACATTAAAGGGGAGCATTTATCAAAATCTTCAAAATACTTGATGTGTTTTGAAATAATAAAAAACATGGAGATTATATGATCTATTTTGAAGTATTAATATGTGTAAAGCTAATTTTTTTTTTTATGCATACATTAAGGGGGAGCATTTATTAAAAACTTCAAAATACTTGATGTGTTTTGTCATAATTAAAAATAGAGGAAATTGTTAGCCTATATGGCTATATAATTGATTGTGATGATAACAAATCACATGTTCTATATAATAAAAGCTCAAGGGATTTTTTATAATATCTTAAATTACTATATAAGAGTTTTTGTTTTCAAGGAAAACTAATTTAATCAAATTAATTTATGAACTAAATTGAAAATATTTTTGAAAACTTTGAAATCTTGAATATAAATATTTTTGAATGATTTATAAAGTATTTGGACTATAGAATAATTTCTGAAATTTTGGGCCAATTTTATAAATTATAAAAAGTTTTCACTGTAGCAATACTGTAGCAAGCGGCTAACCAGATTAAAAAAATGGCAAACCGATTTTAAGGTAGTTGCTCCCTCAAATGTAAACGGCTAGCCGGTTGTAATAAACGGCTAACCAGATAGTGATAAGCAGTAAGCCAGTTTTACAAAATTTAAATTTTGACTTTAACGGTAACTTCAAGCGGTAAGCTGGTTAGCATAAACAGTAAGTTGGGTATCACCAGAAAGTCAATAATGGTTAGTTTTGTTCTCCAACTATAAAAAAAGACTTATTTAAATAAAAATAAAAGTTGGAAAAACTACAATTATCATTGAGCATTCAAAAACAATCAAAGCTTAAAGTCTTGTAATCTTTCTCGTTCACACATTAAGCATTTATTTTTTAATCAAACATATTATGTGAGTGAAATCTTTTATATTCTTCATTGTAAAATTAAAGTTGAATGATTGTAAGTGTTGGAAACACTTGAGTTAAGAGATTGAGAATAATCTTTTGTTGTAAAGGTTTATTGATATCTTGGAGGTCAAATATAAGCGTTGTTGAAGCCTTGAAGGCATACTTAGCGAAATTCTTAAGCCTAATGAGTTTAGAGGCCTGGATGTAGGCACTGTTGGCCAGATTACGTAAAAATCTTTTGTTTGTACTTCTCTTTCACTTACTTTTTCATATTTATTGCACTTTAAATTTAATTATTTTAAATTTTGTTTCGTTATTGAGACTAAACTAAGTTTTAATTGCTTAAATACTTAGAAACCCAAGTCACCCCCCTCTTGGGTTGCTTTATTAGTATTTCACCAACTTGTTATGAAATTGCATTGATAACCTGTACTCGTGTCGAGAGAAATCATATTAATAATGCCCACTGAACCAGTTTTTTATGGATTCCTTCTAAAATTCCAAAAGGGTTTATGTCTTAATTGGTAGTTAAAAGATTCTATGCTTTTAAAAAAAAAATCTTTTATTTCATTCTTAAGAAATAGAGATGTTCCGTGATATTGAAAAATGGGTCTTAAATTATAAAAGTTCAAAATTGTGAATTGTAATAATTTGTAAAATACATATGCTTGTGATTGTGAAAAAGACGATAAATTACAAGAAATCTTTGAATTCTTATTACTAGTCTTAGAAAGTGATTTTTAGATAGTCGAAAAGAAACTGTATTTAAAATGGATTCAAGTTTTTGCGGGAACATATCAATATTAATAAGCTAGACCCATGCTTTAGGTTGTTTCATGCTATAAATAAAATCAAACACTCAAGAAATCCATTAGATAGACGAATTCACATAGCTTACAACCAACACAGTCCTTTGTTCTTAGAGCAGAAGAAATTCAGAATTAAGAAAAATAAATATTCTAATTTTATAATTTAGTATTTTAAAGGTCTAAAGTTTTATGGCATTCAGTTTTGGAGAACTTGTGGCAGGTGGTTGCCATTGTCGTTATTGTTCATGGCTAAGGTATCAACAGCTTGAATCATGTATTTATTGTTCTGAATATCTTGTGAGATTCCTTCAATAAGCCTCCATGAATTAGATTGATCCCAAGTTGCTTGAATCAGTCCATTAAGTCTTTTTTTGAATTTCTTTACCCGAGTTCTTATGACGAGTGTCATGGGAACTTGCATAGGATCTGAATATACCTTATTCCACGTGCTTGTGCCATTTTTGTGCATAATCTCATCATTCCCCTCATTTTGAAGAGGATTTATCCTCAAATCTTCACTTACGTCAAAATGACTTAAATCAAAACATTAATTGTAATAATTACATTGTACTCACTGGGCAAATCCACCTTGGATACATTGTCGTTGATCCGTTCCAAGACTTAGAAAGGTCTATCCCCTCGAGGTAGCAACTTGGATCTCCTTTGTTTTGGAAATCATTCCTTGCACATATGTAACTATACCCAATCACCGAGTTCAAAGACTAGCTTGTTTCGCCCTTTGTTGGCTTGTTAACATATTGCTCAGTTTTTTGTTCGATGTTGAGCTTCGCCATTTTATGTATCTGTTTAATAATTTCAGCGATTTTCTTTCCATATAAGTTAACATGCTCAGAAACAAGTAATGAAGTTAAATCTAATGGAGTTAAAGGATTAAAATCATAAACGATTTCAAACGGTGAATACTTAGTAGCAGAATGAATAGAACAATTATAAGCAAACTCAACATGTGGCAAACAATCCTCCCAAGTTTTAATATTCTTTTTAATGATTGCTCGCAATAAGATAGATAAAGTTCTATTTACAACTTATGTTTGACCATCAATTTGAGGATGTCACGTAGTTGAAAACAACAAGTTAGTCCCCAACTTAGCCCACAAAGTCTTCCAGAAGTAACTCAAGAACTTAGCATCCCAATCAGAAATTATTGTTCTATACATACCATGTAACCTCACAATCTTTCTAAAGAATAAATCAGTAATGTTAGAACCATTATCTGTCTTTTAGCATAAAATAAAATGTGCCATCTTAAAAAATCTATCCACGACCACAAAAATTGAGTATTTTCCTCGTTTGGACCTAGATAAACTTAACACAAAATCCATTGAAATATGAGTATAAGGTGCACTAGGTATTGGTAATGGGGTGTATAATTCATAAGGCTGTACATTCGATTTGGCTTGCCTACAAGTGACACACCTACCACAAAGTATCTCAACATCTCGTTTTATATGTGGCCAATAGAAGTGTTCCTACAATACGACTACGGTCTTTACAACTCCAAAATGTCTCATCAATCCTCCTCCATGGGATTCTCTCACCAATAAATCTCTTAAAGAATAATTAGACACATACAACTTATTTTTTTTGAAACAAGTAATCATTATGCCTAAAGTACTTGCCAGCCTCAAACTTTTCACAATTATGATATTCAGCACTAAAATCATGGTCATCAGCATACAATTCCTTAATATGTTCAAAACCAGACAATTTAGCATTAAGTGTTGAGATTAAGGCATACCTTTTAGAAAGTGCATCTGCAACTATGTTTTCCTTACCTTGCTTGTAACGAATGATGTATAGAAATGTCTCTATGAATTCCACCTAACGAGCATGCCTTTTGTTTAGCTTGTGTTAGCCTTTAAAGTATTTTAAAGATTCATGGTCAGTGTGAATTACAAACTCCTTAGGCCATAGGTAGTGTTGCCATGTTTGCAATGTTCGAACTAACGCATATAGCTCTTTATAGTAAGTAGGATAGTTTAAGACTGCTCCACTTAATTTCTCACTGAAATAAGCAATTGGTCGTCCCTCTTACATAAGAACAGCTCCTATGCCAATACCTGAAACATCACATTCAATTTCAAATATTTTGTTAAAGTTAGGAAAGGATAATAAAGGGACTTTGGTTAACTTTTCTTTGATCATTTGGAAAGTCTTCTCTTGTTCTTCTCCCCACTTGAATCCAATGCTTTTCTTGATTACTCCAGTAAGCGGTGCGGCCAATGTTTTAAAGTCTTTCACAAACCGCCGATAGAAATTAGCAAGTCCATGGAAGCTTCTCATGTTACTTACACTTGTAGGACTCAGCCATTCTTGGATTGCATGTACTTTCTCTAACTAGAACTCTCTCCCTTCCATGTGCTTAAGGAACGTGTTGCGGTTTCTGTGCACACGCGTTCTCAACTTGATCCAAACGCTTATGTATGTGCTCTAATTCTGCCCTCATCAATCATCTCATCTCCCTCATCAAGGCTTGAATTTGAAAATTTTGAATAGTTAGTTTTTGATTCTCTATATTTGCTCTTCGTTCTTCGTCTTGAGACATAGTTGAAATCTGCAAAAATAGATTAGAAATAATGTGGAAACGACCTCACTTTACTCCCTTACGTGGTTCACTCAAGAGAATGATTCACTTAATTTCACTCGTGTTTCACTCAAATTTATTGGCTTTTACTCTCTAATACGCTCATACTCTTTTTACCACTTGTAATAATTCTCTCTTAATTCTTATAAAACTAATCAAACCAATATCAAGATTCCATCAGCAATTCACAAAAATTATATTAAAGAGATTCGAGTTTTAAGGGTGAGAATACAACGAACACATATGATTAGGTTTTTGAAGCACAATATAATAATATTTTGGGAATAAATTTTCACGCAATGAAAAATTGGACTTGGATTATGTAAGACACCAATAATGAAAATTGAAAGATTTTTTTTCACTATTTTTTTTTTGCTTTGCTTTTTTTTTTAAACACTGAATAACTGAAAATTGAAGGAATTTAGGGTACGAAATTAACAAAATTTGTGGATTTAAGGAAATAAATCATAAGGATACAAAATTAATAAACCCTAAATACAGTTCACGATGTACTGTTCATACGTCATTGTTCATGTGATACTGTTCATGCGATACTGTTCACGAATACTGTTCACGGATTTTTTTTTTTGTTTGAATTGAAATAAACAAGACACGAAATCTAAATAAAGATAGGCAAAACCTGATTAGAACCTTTGTTCTGATACCAACTGATATGAACTTCTCTAAGAACTGACGAGACCTTAATCAAATTAGGCTCCAAGATTGTTTCTAATTTCAGGAATTGAATGGAATCGCGATCCGTTGCTTAATGAAATAAGAACCTTAGTATGTGAGGACGCCACAATCAGCTATGGATGGTCTGATTGATAAATCAAGGGTTAAACGCTACGGAAAGTCCGATAAGTTCAAAGAGTTCATTAGAGAACTAAAGAAAATTATACTCTCAAGTAAATTGTATGAAAAACTTCTTCTCATTCCTTATTGAATGCGAATATATATATAGGTTACAAAAAATCCTAATTAGAAACAAATTCTTAATCCAATTGAAATAAGAAAAGAATCCTAAATAAATCAGAATCTAATCTAATAAAAAGGAAAGAATCCTTAATAAATTAGGATCTTAATATAATAAAAAAAGAAAAGTATCTTAAATAACTAAATAAAATCAAAATATCTGATTTGTTGGCTCTTTTAAAAATGGAAACACTATATGAAAAGATAGTGGCATAACTTTCATCATTAATATGCTGATTTCATGGATTTGATTGCTCATAAAATTCAAGTGCTTGAATCACGCATTTATTGGTCTGCATATCTTGTGAGATTCCTTCAATAGGCCTCCATGAATTGGATTGATCCCAAGTTATTTGAATAAGCCCATTAGTCTTTTTTTGAATTTTTTTGCACGAGCTCTTGTGACGAGTCCGATGGGAACTTGCATAAGATCTGAATATGCCTTATTCTACGTGCTTGTATCGTCCTTGAGCATAATCTCATAAAAATTTTATCACGGGACTGCGTATAGTAAATAGTATTGATAAGTTACTAAGATTATTTTATAATAATAAGTTAGCAGTGCTATATTCTAATAACAATGAGAGTTTGACGAAGTCGAAGGACATAGACATCATGTTTCTAGTTGTTAAATAATGAGTTCAGAGTGAACAGTTGTCTATAGAGCATGTTGGCACAAACTCCATGATTGCTGATTCGTTTACTAAGGGATTGCCACACAAAATATTTCATGAGCACACTGATCGTATGGGTGTTATGTCATTTAAGGATATTTAGTTTTAGTGGGAGTTTGTAATTTTATATATAAAATTTTTCAATTATTTCAGTTTATGGTTATTTAAGGTTATTTTTTTGTAGAAATAAAGTTTTGGTTTATTCAAACTCTGATTTTAGTATGGTTTGATCTCTCTAAGGTTTAAGGTGGATCAGCTGGAAATAGGCATGTTAAGATCACATTATATAAAATATTTAACCCGCGCTTTTTTACCGCGCTTTAACCCACGCTAATAACCCTTGCGCGCGGAATGAATTTTTTATTTATCGTACATTATTTTCTATTATTTTAGTTGTAAAAAAATGTAGTTAATGATATACTCAAAAAATTTATTTATTCTAATATTTTTATGTATAAATTTCATAAGACTTATTTATGTTTTCATTTTCACGAATTTCATATTAAATTGAGTTAACAAAAAATTTTAAAAAAAGTTATTTAACTACACGCAAACGTTGTTATTTAAATAATAATTTATGCAACAAGCAATTCAATGTTGTCTTAAATAACTAATTACAGCATGCAAAGTTTGAATGTTGTCAGTACATACTCTATACCGCATCAAATGATCGCTCATTGTAATAAAGCCAACACAACGGTCACTTGTTGCGTGTTGCTAAAACTTTATATTCACCAACACGCAGTTTATAATTGTTGTTGAATTATAAATTTGACAACAGTTCATGTGTGCACGTTGTTAAAATGATGTTGGCTTATCCCAATTTTCTTGTAGTGCCTCATCCTCAAGAAATAGCAGCCAAGAAAATATGATTTATGGTATATTTAGTTACTTTTCAACACAATATACTTTCGAAGTAACGTTGGTGATGAGCTTGATTATATTGATCATATAATCTTCTTGGTACTTCCTCAATTTAATTAGGCTAACATACCAAAGACAAAATATCGAACAAAACTTAATTTAAGATCCCGTTTGGTAGCTATAACATGACTAAAGTATTTGGTAAATATTTTCTGTTGTAATTTAGAAGTTAATTTAATTTATTCCATACTTATATTAAGAAAAACCTAAAACGTTTGTGTTTTTTTTTTTCTTTAAATATTATTTAAAAATCATATTTATCACATTATTAATTTTTATTTCATAACTAAAATATTTTTTTAACAGCAGCAGTACCTAAATGGCCAAACTTTAACTCTTCCATTTGTACATATGTTTGTTCCCAAAAGTTAAATGCCCATAAATTGAAACTATCAAGATGTTCATGCTTCTAAATTGTGTAGTATAATGTTTTTCTCTAGCTTTTTTATGTTCTATGTAAATCGATTGTACATTGTACATTAGGCCACTATAGTGCTATGCTTACAAACCAGTACTCTTGTATCAAACATTGTGATAATTCAGGGGGCGTACCCAAGTACTTTGATCATGTCGAATTAAATTTAAATTTAGTATATATGTTTGCATGAATGTTAATGCATAAAACACATACATAAAATAATATAACATCAAGAATTGTTCTAATACATATCTATTAGTAAAATAAGTTTCTTACTCGAATTAAATTGATAAATTATTCTTTTAATATTGAATTTTAAAGCTCCCAATGTAAGAATAACTTAATGATAAAATATTCAAATTAATTATAGTAAAACCCAAAAGAATAACTTAATGATAAAATATTCAAATTAATTATAGTAAAACCCCTCTATAGTGATACTCAATATAGAAATAATGTCTAGACAGTTATAAAAAATTCTAATAAGTTATAAATAAGAATAAGAGTAAACTTCATATTATAATAAGTTATAACTTTTCTCGATTTCGTCTTAAGAAACTTGCCTCTGTATAGTAATAATTATATGTATATATCAAAGAATATATGTTATGTTACATTAAAGGTTTAAAATAAAATAAAATATTTTTCTGCAGTTGTTTAAGACAATAATTTATTCTTTATACTTTTAATAAGATATTAGATATTCCTATAATTAGGTAGATGATAAATATATATATATATATATTGAAAATACGTCAATCTCTTTTATTAATATCCGTATATTGGATTTGGCATGCTCCATTAATTAATTGTCAATACGCTTGATCTCTATATTATTATTTTGTAATTATACCTCTACTAAGTTACGACTTATAATAATAAAATTAGTTGGTCTCAAAAATATAATTATAGAGAGGTTTTATTGTATTTCTATAGACATTGATCAACGGATATATTTGAGGAAAAATTAAAACTCTATTTTGAAATTTAAAAATCATAAATTTAAAGGATCTATAACAAAAATTTCTTAAGGACATATTTGATATAAATTAATATTCTATACGTAAATTAAAATCATAAAATTTAAAGAATCCTAAAGAAATTTTTTGAAGTTATAGCATGGTTTAACCACCTAATAGGTCCATCCAAATAATTATAAATTCATAAATATATGGATAAACTTCAACTCATCTCCTAGATAAAATGATAATATTTAATTTATCTCTCAAAAGTATGAAAATCTCAATTTACCCCTATTTTCGTTCAAAAGATGTTGGTAAGTAGAGATTTTTTTTTTCTCTTCTTAATAACAAATAGGGGTAAATTGATATTTTTACACTTTTGAGAATTAAATTAAAGATTGTCATTCTAGGTAGTGGTCAATTGAAGTTGACCATAAATACACATTTGAGGTGTCAAGTAAATAAGCATATTTAAAAAGTATCACTATAGTGAAAACTTTCTACAATTATAGTTTTGATCTAAACTTTCAAAAACTATACTATACCTCAAATACTTTATGAACTCATTCTAAAAGGTATATTTTTAGGATTTTAAAGTTTTCAAAAATTTTTCAATTTAATCCATAAACTTGAAATAACTAACTTAATAAAATCATTATTTTCTTTAAATATAAAACCTTTATATTATGAAAATAATTATTTATTTAAAATTTCATGAAAAATAATTTGAGCTTTAAACGCCTAATCATGCATAAATTTAATCATGCTGGCTTTATAAGAAATATAATAATAAAGATTATCTAAGCTAGTAAAATATATGCATTTTCTATTTTATTCATGACATGTAGTTTGTTGTTATGCACCTACATTCTCATATGCATATGTTATTTCTTTTCTTAACTTGTTGCTTGCTCATTTGGATACTTTGCTTGGATGGTTGTTGTTTAATCTTTGGATGCTTTATACTTGGATGCCTTCAATATTTGGTTAATTACTTTTTTATTTCTTATATTTATTGTTTAACTATTGTGGTCTTAGCATGGTTTGATAGTAATTTTGATGATGAAGGGCGAGAAGTAATGTATTTTGAAATTCACAGAGACAAGAATATGTATTTTGAAGTGTTGATGCATGAATTTAAAATATTTAGGGGGAGTTTATAATTGTTATAGATCATGTACTCAAGGGGAGCTTATATTTGATTTATATGTTAAAGCATGTGTTTCATATATTAAGGGAGAGTATAAATGTCAAAATACATGATATGTCTTCATCATAAAAAATTGGGAGATTCTTAGCCTAAAAGGGGTATACATATTGTAATTTTAATGATAATAAACACGTGTCGTAAGTAAATTGATTAATATTGTATTTCACATTTTTTACTAGTTCTTGAAAGATAATATTTATACAAGTGAATCAAGTGAAATTAAGCTTAAGACACTTGACGGATAATAGCTCATTCAAGAACAAAGTTTAGGTCAACACTCGGAGTATACCAAGTACACTTGATAAGTTGAGAGGGTACATGGGGTACCATATAAAGACTAAGGTGGTCAAAGAATTTAAAAAAATATCTGTCATGTGTGATGTCTCTATTGCCAAAAGGAATATTTGATTTGATAAAATCAAATAGAAAATATCTTGTCAAACATTAAAAGACAAACAACTATCATATGTCCCAAAAAGCCAAAAGTAGCACACCAAGGATAGTGGTTTTTGGCTGATATGCCTAGCCTCCACTGTTCCCCATACATGATTCTAACAGCTTAAAAAGTATAATAGAGACAAAAGAACGAGTAATATTCTACAAATGATAGCAGAATTACCATT
Organism: Murraya koenigii; assembly: GCA_025617385.1. NCBI lineage: Eukaryota > Viridiplantae > Streptophyta > Magnoliopsida > Sapindales > Rutaceae > Murraya > Murraya koenigii. The sequence goes on along the minus strand of CM046815.1, from coordinate 14,581,323 downwards.
AGAAATGTGCCACATGGTAAGGTACTGATGCTTGATATACTATATAAGGACAATAATGTTCTTTCTTTCACACATCATTATACACACCTAAACGCATACTCCACATAAAGGGGTTAATGTCTTCTTCTTCTTTAGCCTCCATTTTAGAGAGCACGCAAGCTTTCACCTCTATAAAAGTTCAAGTAGCTGATTTAAGTTTTAGAGTGCAGTCACCCCAGTCACCTCTAACCTCATTTGCATTATTTTGCAGGTCTAATGAGCTTTTCCAACCCTTATCACCTTGAATCCAAAGCTCTCCTCATTATCACCCTCTTTCATCCTTTATTTTCCCCTAAAAAGCCTAAAAACAGCCAATAGTCCTTAACCCACTAGGTACCTCACACCTTAAAAACTAAATCTATTGTTATTAGATAGTTTTTGGCCATTACTCTCCCCCACCTCCTAAAATCTACCTAAAACAAATAGTTATCTTAATATCTTAAGTTTTCCTATGTAATTTTTAAGTATGCTTAATTAGCTTACTGTCACAAGATCTATTTTGCACAATACATTTGTGTGGCACTTTGATATCTCTTAGTTGAAATTTGCTAAGTAAGCTTAAGCTCCTCGGCTAGCTAAGCTAAGTTGGTTTCGAAAGAACTACAGATATGATTAAGTAATTGAGCCAAAGAGAATATGCAAATTCAGAAAAGAGTGTGTACAAGAGAGCTTGAGAACTTGCTTTGAGTTGCTTACAAGTCAGCTTGCTTGTTGCTTTTACATCCAATGACAAGTGCCAAGCATTATTTATATGGAAACTTACCAAGTTCTAAAATAATCTAAGACTAGAGAGTTAGAGCATTGTAGAGGATTGTAGCATATAGCTTGTATGAGTGTGGAAGGTGCTAGTAATGGAACTTTCAAAGGACAAGCCAAACTAGCATACCTTAAACTTGTCAAGTTAGCTTATTTGACTTAAAAATTTGGGCAGTTCGCAACATGAATGTACATGAATACTCTAAATTATTCCCTATTGTTTAAAAAGACTTGATGATGTTGTTTGTGTGTCAAAGCGCACTTCCTTAAATCCTAGAGTAAACAATAAAATATATTTTTTTTTATAGTATTATCAAGACTATGGGAGAAGTAGCAGACATCTTTTGCTGTAAAATCAAGGAGGTCCTTTGCATTTTAAGCACCTACTATCTTTTGGGATAGTAGGTGCTTAAAATTTTGTTAATAAAAATAAATAAATAAATGAGGATTCGATTACCTAACAATCAGTTAATCATTGCAACTTGTAGTGAAACTAAACCTGTCACTACTTGAAGGCATTAGTGATGATACAAACTTCTGTCTCAAGTCGGCCAAAGAGGAATCTGTGCTTGTTCTTCCATGTAATTAACTCAAATGATCTACAACCTTCTCTTTATACTAGGATGAAGATTAGCCATAAATATCTCTTGCAATCTGAATTGAAACTATTTGAATTAAGTTTTGATCTCGTACTAATTTGAGTTGTAGGAAACTTTTAAATATTTTTATTTCACTTGTACATCTATATAGTTAGTATTTCATTACTTATACTTTATTAAGCAATAACCACTAAATTACAATATTGTATTTTGTTCAACACAACATCAAATCAGCAGGGAATTCACAAAATCCTCTTGAAATCTCTTATTTATGCTCATTACAATATCTCGTTAATTCATAGTTGTAATATTGTTCACATAGTTATAATAGTGTCATATGTTAGTTACTAATGCATTGATAAGTAAAGTTGTTCATTTAAGGACATTCATTTAGTTTTATTTTCTGGCAACCGTAACTTAAATTAATTTTATTCCATAATTATTTTATGAAAAACTCATGCTATTTTATATGGTAGTAGTCTATGCCTAGCTCAAACTACAACAATATCAACAATATTGTTAATGGTTTATTAATTAATGGATTATTATACAATTTATTTAATCTACAACAATATCAACCTTTAGCGACAAAAAAAAAAAAAATCGTGTAATAAGTGCTTTATAGCGAGAAAAATTAAGTTTCGTCGCTAAAATCAAAGCATAAAAAATAATATTTATTTTTATTTTTAGCAATGAAGGATTTGTTATTAAAAAGTACATATTGCAAACAAAAATTTTGCTCGTCGACAAAAAAATTTAGAAATAAAAAATATGTTGGTGCCTATACCTTTAGAACAGAAAATTTGGCATATTGTGACCAAAATTTTCATTGTAAAAACCAAATTTAGCAACAAAAATATATTATATAACGACGATTTTTTTTCATTGCTAAAGACTTTATAGCGACGAAATATATTTTGTCAACGACAGTTGTAACAAAGATTGCTTTGATCCTATGTTGATATGGACTGGATTGATTATAGATATATTTTGGTAATGACAGTAAGGTTGAGCTTATATGATTATTTTTACAAAGCATAATTATCAGGTTTCACATATAGCACAAGTGGGAGATTGTTGGATATTTAATTTAATATTGTTGGATCCTTAATCCAATATTGGGCTTATATATAAATAATTATGTTTTGCGTATTGTCATATAAGGTTAAGCCGAATTAAAAGTGATCTAATTAGATTTTTAGTATGTAGAGACCTAAAGGTATTCTAATTCTATGATGGGCAAAATTAGGATTACCTAATGTCAATTAGAAAGGTTATCTATATAAGTATTTATGGTCCCCAGGTCACACTATCTTTTCTATTATTTATGATATCTCATCATTATAAAAAGTACACAGAAAAACTAAAGAGCTTTTTAGGATATACGTGTAGATCTCGATGGCCAACCACACGAACCACACGACCCTAAAGGATAATTCAGCATTAAAGATTTAAGTACGCTTCCGCATATTTAATTATTAATTCTTAGTGATACAACATGAATGTTCTTGAGTTTTGGGTGATAGATTTCACCATACAAAATTTAATTATTCTAATAAATACCCTAGGTATACTAAGTAATCACTTATAATAGCAAAGCTTTATAATTGACACGTAACGTTTCATAATTGACCTGCCACTTCTTCCTCAAACACTCATAATGCTGTCCACAATCTGGTCATAGCAAAGCGGAGAAACTCTTGTTTAAAAAAAATGGAAGAATCTATCCTTGAGAAACTGCAACGAATAAAAAACAAGCTGCTGAATAGTAACTTCTCAACTATAGTCCAAGTGAAATTATCTAATAGAGAATGAAAAATGGAATACCAACCTCGGAATTTTTGGTTATCCTATTAGGATCAATTGCCACAATCCAACCGAATCTCCAACATGGAACAATACATCTCTTTAATATAGATCCTAGTGTACTTACTGGCACTATCAATCCAAAACTCTCCCATTTGTACATATGGTTTATTCCCAAAAGCTAAATGGCCATAAACTTCATCAGTAAGTATTCCAAGCACCTATAGTGGTATGCATATAAACCAATACACTGGAATTGAACATAATGATGGCCAAACACATGTAAACTCATTAAGACATATTTGAGTTGTAATGTAAATTCTAAGCCTCTCTTTTCTAAATATCAAATTTACTGAAACCTCATTGAAATCCCTGAGATTTGTTGAAAAAATCCTCTGCAGAAGAGTTCATTGATAAAAGATTAACAAAATATGGCCTGTATTTTAGCCATATCTCATATCCGTTTAATGAAATATTCCTAAATATAACTTGTAAAGGACATGAGACTATGCTACCTTTTTCAAATATTAAAATGTTGTATCACAAAAGAAAAGGTATAAATTTGTAATTAAAAAAACAAAATCATCTAGAGCAATAGATTCCTTGCCAAGTTTGCCAATAAAAAAATATATACGACGAAAAAAAAAAAAATCAAAACGGTTGTACTTAGCGGATCAAATGACATCAACAATGGAGGTGTTCGGCTAAAAGAGTAGTCCGAAATCAAGGAAAGGACAAGGAGTCAAAACGGCTAAGTGGGATGATAGACCAATTGATTTTAATATTATCATATTTTTGTTGTTGTTATTGTTGAGGTTTTCCATTAACATATCGAGAACTGCTCTGATCGAAATCATTGATGCTGCATATGGTCCTCTCCATTCTTTTGATCCCTTCTCCCTATTTGCTCGGCCTTGCTTTCGCTATGTCACAGTTATTCCTTTAATTATTTGTAGATTTTTTTTTTTAAGTTCATTGTAAAAAAGAAATACTAATTTGGTGAAGATAGTTTTTATAAATTGAAATATAATAGTTTTTAACTTAAAATGTTTTTTCAATTTTAGTTGTTTTTTTTTAAATGTCAACTGTATGAATACTCAATAGATTTTATTTTTAGATATTGTAAGTTAAAAACCGAATACTAAATTAATCAAAAGTGGTGTATCAAGAAATTTATGATAATCTACTAATGCATTTGGAATAAAATTATGAATGAATTGACATATGAGAATGAATTCATGCATGTAATCTCTAATACAAATATAATACTGCAGTACATTAGTATGACTTATTTTTTTTATAGGATCCTAGCCAAGTCCTTGTTTATATTTGAATTGAGAAAATTAAAAGAGTTGTGATTTATTCGATTACTATCACAAAAAAAACATAATTTTTTTGGACTCACTATTTTATTTAATTAGTAAAATATCTCAATCTAACCTTCTTTAAATGAAAAAATTCTTTTTATCCAATAAATTTTGATATTTTACTTAATTTTAATTAACTACAATGAACCATTGGATCGCATCCAATGGTTCACTTTTATCTCATTATTGAGATTTATTTTACTTAATTTTAATTAACCACAGTGACTCATTGAATCTCATCCAACGGTTCACTTTTATCTCATTATTGATATTGAAGTTTTAGCCCAACACTATAGAAAGACTCTAGTAGTAATATATATTAATCTCAAAAGTGTAATAGTCTTAAATTTACTTCCCAAAAGTGTAAAAATATCAATTTATTCTTATTTATCATTAAAAAGACAATAAAAAATAAGTCAACAAGCAGCTTTTAAATAAAAATAAGAATAAATTGAGATTTTCATCTTTTTTTTTTAAAGTAAATTAGAATGACTAAGAATTGTTATTTAGGGAAAAAGGAAGTTAGCTTTTTTTTTTTTTTTTAATTGTGGCACTTTTTCTATTAATCGAGTATGCATATATAAAAGTTTGTAATATTTTCATAATGATGAATTTAATGATAACAAACTATATATGTCTCCTATTAATTTTGTTTGAGTGTTTAATATTGTATTTCAAAGGATTATGAGTATGAAAATTATAGGATTACCAATAATAAAAAATGACTAACTGATTTCTGAGGTGTTAAAGTGGTATAACATTCTAAAGAATAACGGTGAACCGTTATTAAGGTAACGACTAACCGACAGCACCTAGAAAGTTTGTATTTGCAGACAGGAAATAATAGTGAACTGACATTGACCTAACAGCTAACCGATAGCATCCAGAGAGCAGGCATTTGGAAGATGAATGATAACGGTGAATTGACGGTATTCAGAAAGTGAAACAATTTTTAGCAGATCAATAACGGTGAACCAATATCCAATAACGATTAATTGACATTTTAAAATTCTTCACGGATAGTCATTCAAGTTCGAATTATTGTTGGATAACTACAGTTACTACTAAGCATACTATTGTAAGCTGAGCTTAAAATTTGTGTAATCCTTTTTATTTTTCATTCACACATTGAGCTATTATTTTTAATCAAACACATTGTGTGAAATGAATCTTTGTAAATTTAATTGGAAAATCAAGTTGAGTGGTTATAAATATTAGGATATACTTGAGTTAAAATATTGATGATAATCTCTTGTTTTAAAGGTCTATTGACACATTGAAGTCAAGTGTAAACATTATTAAAGCCTTGGAAGTGCACTTAGTCTTTTACTCCACTGCATTTTAGCCTTATTATTTTGAATTTGGTTGATTTGATTAAATTGTATTAAGTTTTAATTTAGTAATATTTTTAAAATCCTAATTCACTCCTTTCTTGGGTTACATAGCTAGTATTTTATTTGGCATCAGAGAAATGTACTATTGTTTTTGTCTTAACCGTCTAGAGCTAAAGTTCCATGGCAACCTAAAATGATTCTATATTTAGGGAAGAGCAATCTACAATTAGGCTATCATTCTTTGATGGTAATGATTATCCTTATTAGAAAATTAGGATAAAAATTTACCTACAAGCTCTAGATTACGAAATTTAAGAGATCGTTAATGATGGACCATTCGTGCTTATAATGAAAAATGAAAAATAAGAAGATATCCTCAAATCGTCCAGTCAATAAAGTAAAGATGAGAAGAGAAAGTTGATTTTAAACTTCAAAGTTATGAATGCTTTATTTTGTGCACTTGATAAAAAAGAATTCCATAGAGCGTCTAATTTTGAAATTGCACAAGAAATTTAGAATAATTTGAAGTAGTCTGTGCAGAGACAAACTAAGTTAAAAAGTCTAAAATTAGTTGATACGCTTGACAATATTAATTTGTTCTAAATGGAACAAAATAAAAGTGTCTATTATATATACACTAGGTTTATAAACATTGTGAACACTTTAAGAGCCCTTGCAAAAACTTTTTCGAATAGTGACAATGTTAAAAAAATTTTAGATAATTTTCTACTGAATTGAGACCTAAGAGAACAATCATAAAAGAAGGAAATGATTTAAATACCTTATCTGTTGATGATTTAATCGTTCTCTTGTTTCCTATGAAGAAGATTTGGCAACTGAAAAAGGAAATAAGGAGGAGAAGAAGAAGTTCATAGCACTTAAAGCCTCAAAATATGAGAGTGATAAAGAAAGCGAGTTGGATGATGAAAAAATGGCTATATTGTTAAGGAGATTTAAAAAATTCTATAAAAGGCTAGTGAGTGAAAGAAGTTTAGAAACTACAAGAGTTCAAAGAAGAAGAATGAGCCAATTACTTGCTATGAACGTAAGAAGTCTCGACACATAAGATCAGAGTGTCCACTTACTTCTCAACAAGTGCAAGAAGAAGATCATGGTGACAATATGGGATGATGGTGAAGAGAAACAAGTGATGATGAGGAGCACCAAAAAGTGTCAAACTTAGCTCTCATGATATTTGAGGATGAATCATTTAATGAACTTGATGAGGTAAGTGATTCCTCTACATATGATGAACTATATAATTTTTTAAGGAATTGCATGATGATTGGATAAGAATAGGTAAAAAGAATGCATGCCTTAAAAAGAAAATGATTGAGCATTTTAATGAAAATGATTATCTAAGTACTAAGATTACATCTTTAAAATTATAGAATAAAAAGTTGCACAATAAACTTGTATATTGTAAAGAAAACATTGTTCTTGAGCGTGAAAATTCTATTATTGATAATTTGAAAAATGAAAATGGAATGCTTAAGAAGAAGAATGTTGAGCTTAATGATGTTGTATTAAAATTCAATAATGAAAAAAAGATGTTGGATAATTTGCTTAGCTCACAAAAATGTATGTTTGACAAGGAAGGCAATGCTTATAGTCAAATTTGAAACAAAAGCATTATAAGAATTACTTTATAAAGAGTATTTCCATTAATAATCATATTGCATGTTCTTTTTATAATCAATTTGATCACATTAAAAGTAGATGTCTTGTCAAGAAAAATTTTTATTGTGGAATGAAATGTGCTTGGGTTCCAAAAGAAACCACTACTAACACTCAAGAACCCAAAAAACATTAGGTATCTAAGTCTTGAGTTTTTCTCTACAAAGGCTTAAGAAGAAGAAAATTAAAGAGTACATATATAGTGGTTGCTCAAAGCAAATGACAGGAAATTATTATTGGTTCTCAATCTTTACCAATATTCAAAATGGTGAAGATGTTTCTTTTGTAGATAATTTAAAAAGAAAGATTATTGGAATCGATAATGTTTGTAAAGTTTCCTCTACTGTTATTGAAAATGTGTGTTTGGTTGAAAACTTGAAACATGACTTGATTAGAATTTGTATTATATTTTTTATAAAAATAGATGTGTTATTAAGGATGCATGTAATGGCAAAGTTTTATTTGTTGGAAATAGATGTAGTAATGTTTATACAATTGACATAGAATGTGCAACTACTCATGATGATGGTTGGTTATGTCATAGAAGATTAGGACATGCTAGTATAGATTTGATTTCAAAGATTTTCAAAAATGATTTGGTTAAAGGTCTTCTAAAAATCAGTTTTCAAAAGGATAGAATTTGTGAAGCATACCAATTTAACAAATAAACCAAAACCTTGTTGTTAGTTTGAGTGGCAAGTATTATGCATTCAGGATTGTTGATGATTTTTCTAGATTCATATAAGTATTATTCTTAGCCAATAAGGATGATGCCTTTACAGTGTTTTATAAAAAGGTTCAAAATGAAAAGGGTTAATGCATTGTATACATTAGGAGTGATCATGGAGGAAAATTTAAAAATCAGACATTTGAATGTCTTTGAATGAGCATGGCATTGAACATCAACTCTCTTCACTTAGGACTCCACAAAAAAATAGAGTTGTTAAGAGAAAGAATATGTTTATTCAAGGAATGGCTAGTATCATGCTAAATGTAAATGTATTACCTAAATATTTTGAGACCAAAGCTGTCAACACCGCATTTTATGCTTTAAATCGTGTGTTAATAAAATATAGTCTCAATAGGATTCCTTACGAGATTTAGAAAGATAGAAAACCTAACATTGGATATTTTAAAATTTTTGGATGCAAATATTTCATTTTAAGTATAAAGGATAATCTTGGTAAATTTGATTTAAAATCTGATATTAGCATCCTTTTTGGGTATTCAAACTCAAGCAAAGCTTACCGAGTTTACAATTAAATAACATTAGTTATGGAGGAATCCATGCATATTACATTTGATGAATCTACCCATCCTCTTTAGAGAAAGTTTTTATTAATAATTATGCATATGAAGAATTATAAAAAGAACAATTAAAGGACAACCAGAAAGATTCACCACCTAGAAACCAAGAAGAAATATGAAGAAACAAATGTAGAGCAAAATGAAGGTACTTCTCAAACATTCCCCAAGGAGTGGAGGAATATTTCCTTTCACCCAAAAAAATTTAATTTTAGGTGATTCTTTTAAAGGAATAACTACTAGATCATCATTTAAAAACACTTGTGAGCATGCTACATTCATTCATGCCGAAAGCGATAAATCTTGGATTATGGTAATGTAAGAAGAGTTGAATCAATTTGAGAGACATTATAGGAGAATTAGTTCTTAAACCAGAACACCAATCTATCATAGGTACCAAATCAGTATTTAGGAATAAGATGGATGAAATTGGTGAGTTTATAAGAAATAAAGCTAGATTAGTGGCTCAAGGTTACAACCAAGAAGAATGAATTGATTTTTATGTGATACTTGCACCTGTAGCTCGATTAGAGTCCTTAGAGTATTATTAGTATTTGCATGTCATAAGAATTTCATTTTATATCAAATGGATATTAAGAGCACATTTTTAAATAGCTATATTATAGAGGAAGTTTATATGAAACAATCTCCTAGTTTGAAAATAAGAAATTTCTAGACCGTGTTTATAAGTTAACAAAAGCTTTTTATGACTTAAAACAAACACTTAGAGCATGATATAATAGGGTCAAAAATTTCTTACTGGATAATGGTTTCTCAATAAGTAAGGTTGACACAACTCTCATTATTAAGCATAGGAACAAAAATATTCTTTTTGTTCAAATTTATGTTGATGATATTATCTTTGGTGTTACTAATGAGATATTGTGTAAGGATTTTTCCTCAAGTATGAGTAAAGAATTTGAAATGAATATGATGGGGAGAGAGGCTATCACTGTTCTAGGATTTGATAGGCAATATGGGAAATGGGTCAAACATCTTTATTAAAGAGCTGTGATACTTTGGTTGCTGCTGAAGATGATTAGATACTGAACGATATTTATCCCATTAATAAGCTTCTTGACTTTCGCTTGGGAACGAGAGCACAAGCAGTAGTACATCCTACCAAGTTGAGACTTTGACAGCATGAGATGTTGATATGGAGATAGATGAGGCGCCAGCTACTGAGTGCCTTATACTCAACCTCTTGACTCTAAGAGACCTATGCAGTAGATTTTGGATGAGATTTGATCTCGACATACTAAGCTTCAGATTCAGCTTGCTACTTTTTAGGCTCAGATGCAATGATGGATGCCCAACAGAGACTTCTCTCTATCTTGTATATTCCTCCGCTTAGTTCTCCATCTTATTCGCCACATTAGCTTTATAGTATCTACATCTTCTATATTTTACACATACATGTCTGCATGTTGCACTTATTTATGTTATGTTTTATTTGGATGTTTATGATGTTATTTTGGATAACCTTTTATTTTTTATTTTTTATATTGATGTTGAGGCTTCTTTATGGATGGATGATTTTGGATGTTAAACTTCAATGTTGGTATGGATGATGGAGATAGGATGATATGATTTTGGAAGTATTTGGAATTGATGTTGGATAATTTTTGCTATTTTAGAGTGTGCTTAATTATTTGTATTTGAGGATATGTCCATTTTTAAAGGGAGGTTCTGCAAAAACTTTTCCTCACTCCCATCCTTTTTTTTTTTTTTATGATGAAGGGGAAGAAATATGTATAAGAAAAAGTAAAACGTGTTTGAAGTTTTATCTTTAAATTTTGATACTAAATGGCTTTGGAACATTTAAAAAAAAAAAACAAATGATTTATTTAGGGGGAGCATATTTTCAGCTGGAGCACATACTTAGGAAAAATACAAAATTCTATAAATAATTTTTAAGAGTTGGTCGTCATAAAAAAAAGGGAGAATGTAGCGTATAAATTTTTATAATGATGATTTTGATGATAAAAAATTATGTATGTCTCTTATTAATTTTGTTGGAGTGTTTAATAATGTGTTTCAAAGGAATATGATTCTAAAAATTATAAGATCACCTCTAATAAAAAACAGCTAACTAATTTTTAAAGTGTGGAAGTGTGTATAACATTCTGATGAATAACGGTGAACTGTTAGTAAGATAAAGACTAATCGACAGCAGCAAAAAAGCTTGTATTTACAGACAAGAAATAACGGTGAACTGACATTGACATAATGGCTAATTGATAGCATCCAGAGAGCAAGCATTTGGAAGATAAACGATAATGGTGAACCGAAATCCAGATAATGATGAACTGACAGAATCTAGAAAGTGAAGCAATTTTTATCGGATCAATAATGAATGAACCGATATCCAATAACAATTAACCAAAATTTTGAAATTTTGCATAACAACTAGTTTGATAAAGATAACAGTGAACCGATAGTGCCCAAAAAGTCAATAATAATTAGTTATCTGCTCTAACTATAAAATAACTCATTCGAGTTCGAACAATTGTTGGACAACTACAGCTATTATTGAACATACTACTGTAATCTGTGGTTAAAATAAGTATAATTTTTTTTAATTTTTCATTCACACATTGAGCTATCATTTGTAATCAAATACATTGTGTGAGAGAAATATCTGTAAACCTTATTGTAAAATTAAATTGAGTAGTTGTAAGTGTTGAAATACACTTAGGTTAAGAGATTGTAGATAATCTCTTATATTGTAAGAGTCTATTGACATCTTAAAAGTTAAGTATAAGAGTTGTTGAAGCCTTGGAGGTGCGCTTAGTGAAATCCTTAAACCTAATGAGCTTGGAAACGTGAACGTAATCATGGTTGACTGAACCACGTAAAAAAACATGTGTTTACATCTCCATCCCTTACTCTTTTATTCTACTGCACTTTAGCCTTATTATTTTGAATTTAATTGATTTGATTGAATTATGCTCAGTTTTAATTTAACAATATTTTTAGAATCTCAATTCATCTCTCTCTTTGATTACATAGTATTTCAAATCTCTCTTTGATTACATAGTATTTCAAAGTTATCGAGTAATAAATCTTCATAAATGGAGCTAAGAAATGCACCCTTGCATTTATATATAATAATGCCATTAATGATAAAATCTTTAACTGAACAAGAGTCGAACACAATAATTTATAACACCTGGTGGTGATAATGCAACGAGAAGTTGCAAAGTCACATCTCTTCTTAAGTCTTTGATTTATTTCCCACAGAACAAGATGGGGTTTCATTTCATACGTCACCAGTATCAGAGAAACGGAGACTGGAAAGGAGCATGAGATCAACGAGCCATAGTTTATCGCCATACTCAAATCCTTGATAACTTCATATATATTAATAATCTTAATGCTTCTTGGCATGCCTGTTATAAAAGGTTTCTATCCTCCCAAGGCCATCATCAAGAGCCGAAGGCTCAATGGCAAAAGTTATGCGTAGCCAGTCTTTCAATCGCACGGTAATCCCTATTATTTCCAGAATCAAGGGGTGGGTTAGCAAGAAATCTCTTTAGCACTTGCTGCAAGCACAATTAAGGTTTAGTGTTTCCATTATTTTATACCTTTCCTTCCAGGCCGCAAATCTCATAATTAACCATAACAAAACTATTAAGCCAGATACATTTTTACTGAAAATGTTTGAAACTAGTGGGGGATAAATAAAAACAGCAATTTCCTCAGAAATATCTATTTTCATGATGCAATAAATTTCGAAAGTGCATAGATAAAGAAAAGTATTATACTAGTTGCACAGATAAAGAAAAGTATTATACTAGTTGGTAAACATAGATTTTATGTATCTTGCCTGGTAAACAATGATTGATTCCTCTTTAGCCAGCTTGAGAGCGAATTCCACGTCGCTGTTAATGCCTTCCAACAGTGAATAATTCCGCTTCACCTACAGAAGCAGGAAAAATTATTCAGGATATGTACATTTATTTTCAGAACCACAAGAGTACAATCATATATATATATGATGCTCTTAAGTCTTACCATTGCAAACATGGACCCTTCTGGTTTCTTAGGGCAAATTATACAAGGGATATCCTTAAGTCGATCACAGTATATATCTGCAGCCTCTTAGAGTGTCAGTGATCTTAGAAAAGAATTCCTCTTCAGTTTTCTCAAGGATTTGAGGAACTGCTCCCTGATGCATAAAGCACATCGTTATATTTTCAGGAGGAAAATCAAGAAAATAACATATGAAATCTATGTGCTTATGGATGCCAGTTTGGTTCAACTAGAAAATTCCAATGGGTAATACAAGAAGTTGGGGTTCAAACACTGCTCACAATGAGGAGGGGTTTCCCTTGATGCATTACTTACAAAAACATAAAATTAAAAATTTACGGTGCTTAATGAGTTATGCGCGCGCGCACACACACTGTAAGACCTAAATTTTCTTCCATTTTTTTATATATGTGTAATTTATAAAGTATAATATTTTATGCTTATAATACGTAAGTGAATGATTAAAGTTTGGTTAATTGGAGAATTGGTGGAGTGGAGTAATTATGTGGAATGATTATGTTTGGTTATATTTTATTTTATTTTATTATTAAATTTAGTGTGGCTTATGTGTGCTTTTTGTTATAAATACCCCCTCTCATTTTGTATATAAAATTTTCCCAGGAAGTGCTGGATTGTTCTTTGAGGTAAGTATTTATAACTTTTCAAATTTCTAAATTTATGTATGAATTCATATAATTGATTTAATGATTTTGTGTGTTATGTTGATAAAGTTTTGCAAGCATGATCATGGTTGATTTTATGTTGTAAGTGAAAATAATGTTATTGTGTATATATGTTATCCTGGAATTTTGAACAGTGTATATTAGGGCTTTAGAACTGACATTTTCTTTAAGTTTCACGCAAGAAGCTTTACAGATTATTAAACTAGACATTTTTATCTTTCTATCTATATATTTATTGTTCAAAAACTCATTGTATGTTAATTGTTTTGATTTTTGAAAGTTGGAGCACTGGTGTTAGAAAATTCTGATTTCCAATAGCAGTTCCTATTTCTATATCTTATTTCATAATTTAAACGACTTCTAAAAATTTTGTTATTTTGATACATGTATATTTCTAGTTTCTGTATATTTAAATTCATAATTTTTAGCCTTATATTAAAATCATTAAAAATCTAAGAGTTGGCCTGATGCAATTCTGAAAACTATTTTCGAGAATTCAAAAGGCTGATATTGAAGCTTGTTTGGGTTACTTTTTCATTCATAAATTTTAATTCAGAATCCATATTGTCTCCACTAATGATCAAAACTTGAATCACTATTTTTGAATCAAAACTAAAGATATGAATTTTTGAATCAGCATACCTCTATTTATATTGCCACTAGGTAGTTTCAATGTATTTATAGATGGTTTTGTATTTGGATTAATTTTGTGAAATTTTATATTGAGTGCCAACACATTAACAGTAGTTCTTTGTTATATTTATAGCTTATTATAAATTAGCTCCTATAAAGTTATTTAAGTTAGATTTAATGATTTAAGGACGTTTGGGTATCATATTGAGGATAAAATTCGATATAATATTGATGAGAATCTTATCTTGGTAATTATAGGCCAAGATTGAGCTCATGTGTTTGGGATTATTATTGGTTGTTTTGGATCAAGGTAAGTAAATTTATGTATAATGTTTATTATATGTATATATATAAATAAGTATGGAAAGAATAATATTGTTCTTATGGATTGGCATTTTATTGTTTTGAAGTATTTTATTATTATAGTTCATAATAATGAGTTACATTTTGGTTTAAAGTTTATTTAAAATGTTTTCTTAAATTTTTTAAAAATGACTTTAAAATATTTGTGTTTCCATAAATTATTTTCCTTAAAAATATTGGTAAAAATTTTCCAATTAAATGTCTAACAAGAACAATTTATTGATTGATTATTGAATAATTGATATTGAAAGATTGAAAATTATTTTAAGATTTTTGTCTCATTGTCCGTAGTTACTATTATTGATATGACCAAGAATAGCTAGTTATATTGTGCACACCTAATGATGATTATTGCAAGGTAAAGTACCCTGATTAAATTACTAGCCGAGTCACCGGGATTACAGGCAACATACTAAACTTCTGGCCAAATCACTGAGAACACAGGAGACACTAGGAATACAGGAGATACTGTATGACATGAGCAAATCAAACGAAAGAAAAGTTTTATTAATAATGATTTCTTAGAAGATTAATTAATGAAAACGTTTATTTTATTATGACTTGATTGATTATAAGTTTTACTGTATACATATATTAGATTATAAAATGATTACTGGTTTCTGATTTATGATACGTTATAATGATTAGTATATACTATATTGTTATTAGAAACCTTATGCATGAGTTTACTTACCGAGTTAACGACTCACCCCTCGTCTCCAACATTTTGCAAATCGAGTTTAAAGATGTGGGCTTTTTGGTTTAAAGAAGATGTTTTGTTAGCTGAAAACTTTGGGCGTTGTTGTAATGAATAAGTTGTTGCTACTTTGGTTATTATTTAGAGCTGAATTTGGTATTGGAGGGTAATTGTTATATTTGTTGTTTTAGAGACTATGTTTGGACTATAAACATTATTGGATATTATTGATTTTATTATGGGAATAGTAATAAGATTTAATATTATGAGGTTTCATTCTAAATTCCTCTTCGGATTCTTAGGGTGATTTGAGGTGTCATACACACTATGAAGTTAAGTGTCACCATTATGTACTTTATGAACCTATACATCATTATGATGGAGTTCACTAGTATTGATGCATGACATTTTCAAGAAACTCTTAAATTCCAAAGAAAGAGTTCATGCATGTCACGAAATAGAAGAATTAATTTAACAAAAATATAAAATTAAGACTTGAGTGTGAAAGATAATTGTTTCTCACTGTATTAATTATTTATGGTGAACTTTTGTAGAAGTTCAAGGTAAATCTTTGTAACTCTATTTCAATATAATCATGCTTCTTTCATAAAAGCATCATAATCACAAACTTGAATAAATGTTGCAGGATCGAAGGAGATATTGAGAAAGCTCTCAATGGAATCAACAATTTGAGAAGTACAAATCAAAAACAGATCATTATCATTGTTGTTGGCCTACAAAAATAGTATAGAGGCTTTCACTTAAAAGAAGATAATCATATTAAGAGAGACAAGAGTGAAAGAAAGCTACTCCTGGGCCTTGAAGGGTGTTGTTGGGATCAATTGTCACAAGCCAACCCAGCTGCCAGCCAGGAACTATCCATCTCTTTGATATATATCCAAGTGTAAGGACAAACACTCCCATTGGTATAAAAAGAGTAGTCCCAAATGCAAGATGGTCATAAACTTCATCTGCAATTACCATTATCCTAAGTCTTTCTATTGTCTTTGCAATCTAATATTCAATGTATTAACATACACCAATATTCTTACTAAAGCTTTAGAGCCACTAAGTTATAGGTTTAAAACTTCTACTTAATAAGGCTAAGCATTTTAATGTCAATCATTAAATAAAATAACACTTAGTCTACATATGTACATGTAGAAAATGTTGTATATGCAGCTTAATATAACAGTTAACAGTCTTTTTAAAATATATCCTCTGGTTTTCAATAATGCCACAGTTACCAAAATAGAAGCAAAAATCATGTTTCTAAAGCCAGTGCAATTTTGGTCTCTTTGATTAGTAAATTAAAAAAATGGCAAAAGAGGAGGAAGGGATTAAGAAGGAAATAAAAAAATAATATAAATTTTGCTACCTTCTGTAAATGTTTACAATCGAGCATTTTGTTCTTGTATAAATAGTCATTATCTATTCTTCGATAATGAGAGGCGTTGATTAGGGTTTGTGCCTTTCCTTAGCCACTTTTGGTCAAAAATATGTCATGAATGATTTGATTCTTCTTGGAATAGCTTATGGACATACCTTTCTCTAAACCCTTACTTGCGTGGGTTCTCCTGCACTTTAGAGATGAGAAAAACCATGATCCGAGAGGTCATATTGGTGGTTTGTATAATCTATAACCATGACCTCCTGATTAGTAAGAGATAAATCCGTTATATAAACAGTAAAGCTCTGGGTTTAAGCTTAGGCAATAAAAAACTTGTTCAACATAAAGAACAATACTGGGATGCTACAGATCGCTCGGAGGAGACTGAGCTTTGATGAATCGTCAGCCAGAATGATTTAGTTAGATCCAGCCCCACAGCTCTACTGGGTAGACACCCCACTACTATCAAGTTTCCTGCACATGAAAGAAGAGGACTAGACCACTTATCATACGATGGAGTATGGTCAAAGTAGAGAAGGGAGGCCAAGTGCCAAACTCATTTATTACAGTCGATCGAGGGCATTACAGCTCGGGTACAGCCAATCGAGGGGCTTGAATGACATATGGTACCAACAAGACATCCAATTAGGCGCGTCTTCTATTTCAGGAGCATCTAAAGCCTCGTTTTCTTCTATTTTAACTCTCTTCCTTGTAAGTATAGCATGACTTGAGCCTATGCCCAATGAGCCTGTACGGCCAGTAACTATTGGCTATGAACAGTGGGAAGAATAAAACATTAAACTTTTGAGAATAGAGAAACTATATTAAAAGAAAATGAGTATTCTTTCTCCTTCATATATTAAGCTTTAGCGCATAAGAGGGTGGTAATGAATGGATCATACTTAAGCCGAGGTTGAGAAAATTGTTGGTAGATTGATATGATGTCAAAAGGGGCCCTTACTCTCAGAATTGAATTAAAAATAGTAACCTGTGCTCAAGCTCAAAGAGATGTCACAATGACATTGTTCCTGCTGAAATTAAAAACTAAGCATGGGCTTTGCGCATGGAAAATCTCCTTAATGCAGTAATTCCTAGGAGGTAGATTAATATTGAGGTGCAATTCCATAAAAAAATAATGTGGCTGGTGGCCCGCCCTACAAGTGATAGGCGTAAACCTCAAGTTAGTCTTGTATTCAAATTAGTAGTTCAGGGATTTACTGGTTCCATTGACCTGGTTAATCTCCCCAAAAAGAATCAAGGATAACAAATAAGAAAAAAGGGTATAACAAAGACTCTATTTGGTAATCAGGATAATCAGTCATTTCTCAAGGGTTTCCGAGATTGTTAGGAGAAGGGCCCCTCTTCAATAGGTAGGCTTGCTTAAGCATGTCGAGTTTCAGTGTTGAAACCGCTTTATGTAGGCTCTAGTTAGTTGTCGTTGAATCTGGGTGAATCTGTAGACCTGTGGCTACAGGTCTACTCTTCGTAGATCACTTGAACAAGACAAATCTCGGGTTTTCATATGAACACCCTTCCTTACTATTTGGATGGTAAGATTATGGAAAGGTTCACTTAGCTCGAGATCTTCGATCGTTTGTTTATGTGCAGATATGAAGGCAATTTCCTTTACTACTATGTTTTTCGTGGTCGTGCTCAATCTTTTTCGTTAGTCACTACAAAAGGTCTTTTGTATTGATGGTTATCTGTATGGTTAAGAAAGAAAAGAGAAAATAAGGTGATTGATATGACCTTACAAAGAATTCTTTAATTTAAGTTTAATGAGAAGAAGAAGGGTTGGTCGTAGATCAGCCCCTAAATAAAGGTATTCAACGGTTCAAGGGCCGATCAGAGAAGCAATAAACTCTGTCTATCCACTTTCTTAAATTTCCTATTACACTAGTCTTAAAAAAATGATTGAAAAGGCCCTTTAAAATCTTTATTTCATTTTGTACCTGAGCCCATTTCGCTAGAAAGATCTAGTAAACGAAGGTTAGTACATCGGTACTACAGAGAGTGGTCAAATTTCCATTATTGGGTTATAAATTGGCCTTCCCACTATTATATACAATGAATATGTAGCTAGTAGAACTACTACTTCTGAATTTTCTAAATTCAACAAGCTGACTAGTTTACTATTAGCTTTCAACCCTTGGACAGTTATCCTTAGCATGGGTACTGCTGGCCCGCCTACTGAACTTATACTGTTCTGCTACCAAGCATTCTCTCTTTCCTGTAATGTAATACACATGTATTGCAGAAACATTAATAACAATCTCCTTAAAACAGATTTACCACATACTATAGTCCTGTAAGGTTTGTCAATATTTGTTTCCCAGAATATAATGGGAACTAATTATTCACTAAGTACAAACGAATAATTCTGATGAACTGCAACAGTGCTTAAACTTGATCAAAATAGAACGTAAAAGAAAAGAGAACAAATTTTGAGTGCTACTGCTGAAGCAATATTCAATTCATAACAACAAACTAAACATTCAAACTTGATCAAAACGTATTCAATTCATAACAACAAATTAAACATCAAATTTGATCAAAATAGAACGTAAAAGGAAAGAGAACAGGTTTTGAGTGCTACTATTGAAGCAATATTCAATTCATAACAACAAATTAAACATTCAAACTTGATCAAAAGAGGACCTAAAAGAAAAAGAACAAATTTTGAGTGCTTCTGTAATTGATTTTTAACTGTGAACCAAATCACAGTATTGTGATTTGCACCCCTACATATATACGCGTGGAGAGAGCCTTTATTATTAATATTCTTACTCCTGTATGAATGAGCTTCTATATATAAATACAAATTTTTTATCTTGTTTTTTTTTTGTGTGAGATAAATTTCTTTTCCTTTAAAATTTTTAATTTTAATGATGTACTTTGAGAGTCAATTTCTCATTCATCCAGTATTATTTTAAGTATATAAATATATTATCTCGAAGTATTTACGAAATAAAATCCACGCCTCTTAATATCTTTTACTTTGATTAAATAAGTCTCATTCAAAATGTACACAAAAAATAATATATTAATATACTACTTTTTCAGTAACATAAATATAGAGTTGAGGACAACTGATACTACTGCAATCATCCAACACATTAGCCGATCCAGTAAACAACGGCATGAGAGATTTTTAATTATTTATATTAGAGATAATTTCCCTCTACTCCCATAATTATTGACAAATTTCAAGGAGCACCTACAAGTGATTTGGTTACATGTCGAAACTTGTGGCTCTGTATTGACCATTTTGTTTTTATATGAATTTGATTTACTGCTCGAATTGACTATTATGCCCTTCTCTTTGCAATTATAATGACTAAATTTGATGGTTGGGTGTGGCTTGATGAGTAGGGATGGCAAAAAAGCCCGGCTCGAATTTTGGCCCGACTAGCCCGGCCCGATTTTTTCGGGCTTTAGAGTGAATTTAAAAATTAAAATTCGGGCTCGGGCTTAAATTTTTAGGCCCGATGAAATTCGAGCTCGGGCTCGGGCCTTCTGTGACCCAGCCCGACCCGCTCATTTAATTAAAAAAAAAAAATCAGAACCACCAAATTGAAACCCTAAAAGTCTAAAACAACCACAGTCGCGACTCCACCAGCCAAGGCCAACGACTCCACTGCGCCCACAACGAGTTCACTGCTGCCACGCTGGACCACGTAGCGACTCCACCGACCTGCCACGACTCCACTGCCACGCCACAGTGCATGACTCCACGCCAGCCACAGCCAGCGACTCCACCGACCAGCTAGCGACTCACACCAGTGCCACACACTGCACTGCTCATCACGCCAGGACCAAGACCAAGCCTCCCGGTCGAGGCTTCGCTGCGGCCTTCCCGGATGGTTGCTTGTACGACGCTGCCTCTGGTGATCATCATCATCAGCTACTGCACTACTAGCTTGATCTGTTTGATTTAGAATGGGTGTTCGTGGAGGATTGGCACCCGGCAGCTGCCCACGGCTACGGGGGTTTCCAAAATGTTTTCCCCGTGAAGCGGCGACGGAGCAACTCAGGTGGTCAACTTTGTTGATTTTGATTTTGTTATTTCTTCATTAAAACATCCGTTTGATATAATTATAATTTGATATAAAAAAAATTATATTAGTATTTATATATTGATTTTGATCCTAATGATGTATGTACATATATCTCGCCGACTGATTTTCGATTAAATGAGAAGTCTTCTAACTTATAAGTCACTCTTAACCAATATGTATGTATGTATATGCATATATAAATAATAATATAAGAATTAATAAGTTGGCTCGGATAATTAATGTTCCCTATGATAAATGATTACTCATATCTAGCTGCTGTACGAGATAATATTTCTATGCCACAGAATTATGATCATTGAGGTTCCTGTGGACATCGGAATTCAATGTTTAGTTAAGAGGCTGTGATATATTCAACTGATAAAATCAACCAGCGTGTAGTTATGAGTTTTTATTTTTATTTTTAATGTTAGGTTGTGTTATTGAATTGTGAGATTGTGTATTCTTATTTGTATAAGACATGAGCGTTATTTTTTTTCATGTGTGTTTATTTAAGTATTAAATTTGAACTTGAAAGAGAAATAAAATAAAATTTATTGTGCTGGCCCGGCCCGGCCCGACCTTAGCCCGAATCAAGTCCGACTGAGCCCGACCCGAAATAAAATCATCGGGCTTTTTATCGAGCCGGGCTTTCACTTTGAGTTGTCAGGTCGAGCTCGGGCCTTGCCCGACCCGACAAATTGCCATCCCTATTGATGAGTTTATGCGTGTGTATTAAAATACATTAAAATTTATGTGTCCTGAAAATTAACCTTTTTCTTTTTTATTATTATTATTTTATGAGCGTCGATATTTTTATTCAACAATTTATATAAATTTTACTTATTTTATTAAAATAATTATTTAAAAATACAGTATTTTTAAAATTTACATAATTAATCAATTAAATTTTTTTTACAACTAACATATTGTGTCACAAGTATATTTTATTTGTTTAATTAAAGTTTAATAATCATAACAGCAGGAACTTAATTAGTTAATTGTTTAAATTCATTCTTAATTTGAAATTGTTAAAAGTAATTTGAATTTTTTATAATTAATATTTTAAAGTAGGGTTAGTACAGTTACCCGGCAGATGCTGGCTGCATGAAAAGAACTATGAAGATACAAAGAAATGGGAGACATAACATTGGGTCCCTGAGTTTACCATATGCAACAGACAATTAAGGACATTGTTTGCAAATTTTTCCCATGAGGGCCCTATCTGTTTGTACTCGCGGCCATCTCCCATTCGGCCTAATATAGAATTTATTTAAAATTAAATTTAGACAATTACAATTTAAAAATTATAATATTAAAATACTTAATAAACATTAATTATTATAATTTAAAAATTATATTGATATATTTTTTATTTATATGACAAAAATATATATTATATTTTTTTGATAATTTTATCAAAATTATTATTTAAAATTTATATTTATTATATATTATTTATTTTTACTTTATAAGTGTAATTTTTTTATAACAAATATAACTTAAAATTTACAGTACTTCAATATCAAATAAATCTTTAATGGGATTTAGATTTAGTATTAACCTAATCTGAGCTCAACTCTTCATAATCTTCTATCACACACATATTTATATTAATATACAATTAAAATTTAATTAATTTTTTTTATTTTTTATTCAATAACTATTAATTATATTTTTTTTAAAAGTCAGCTCCACACAAAATTTAAAACCAATTTGATGTCCTTAAAAATCAATTTCGCTGCCTGATAGAAAAGTTTCAACTATGTACTTCTTGTCTTCTTTGTTGTAAAGGGATCTATAGGCCATTTTTATTTGATGACCTCTATTTAGAAGTATAAATTAAAACTTTAATCCACGTGCAAAACGTGGCCATGCACTCGATCCTTCTTATATTTTATTATAGGAAAAAAAATACATATATACCCTCAAAATTTACTTAAATAATAACGAAGATCTATAGAATTTCATAAATAATTATGTAGACACCTTTAATTTTTTAAATAATTATTATATTATTGAATTATAACAACTCAAATAAATATAAATATAATAATAAGATAAAAATAATAAATAAATATCATGTGACACAAATAAAATATTATAATAAGTATAATTAATAAAATAATATGTATAATGAAAATTATTTTTAATATTAAATTATTATTAGTTTATCCCAATAGATTTTATTAACACTAAAATTTATTAATCCAAAACTTGACTTTAAGATTTATACTAATATAGATATAATTAAAAATTATATTGTAAATAAAGTAATATAAATTTTAAAAATTATTGTGAATGTTAGGTATAACTATTTTAGTATTATTAATATATCAAATATTATGTATTATTATTAAAAGAATATGGCAGATTAATAATGTTAAAATAAATTTTCTGATATTCTAAAAATTTTATAAATTTTACCATATTTTATATATTATCTTATTTTAAATTTAATTTATATTTGTTATAGTAATTTATCTAAAATCAATTATTGTGTTATTGTAATCAATAATATAATAGTAAAAAAATATTGTACGTGATAATTTAACAAATCTTGGGTATGAATACCTTTTTCCTTTATTATATTGATGATGAGTGTGGTAATCTTCTACCTCAGGCTCAGCTTACCGACGTATGATAGTCTTGATAAGTTAACTAATTAATCACCCAATCTTTTGATTTTGGAAGCTATTTGCGAAATCTACGAAAATGTTGTACCTACCAAACTCGAAAGTTCGAACCGACAGGTTGGTCACTCTAATTATTAAAATATTGAAACGTAAGGGTTTACGTTTTCAGTCTAGTTAACAATTTTTTTTAATTAATAATTATAATATTAAGTTTCGTTAAAATTTCTTTATAATAATACTCTATATAAGAATAATTTTTATATAGTAATAAAAAAATTTTAGTCTCAATGGGTCAGTTAAAAATAATACTAAATTCTACATTGTAATAAGTTATAATTTTTCTAAATTTCGTCTAAAAAAACTTATTTCTAACATAATAATTATTATTGGTCTATATTACAAAGAATATATGTTGTGTTAAATTAAAGGTTTTAGATGGAAATTTTTCAAAATTATTTGGAACAATAATTTATCTATTAGACTTTTAATAAAATGACTTTGTATATTCTCAATACTATGTAGATGATAGATATATATACTAAATTTTTGTAACTATATCTATCTCTTTTATTAATGTTTATACATTATATTTCACAACGAAACACATAATTTACTTCTATAGCATAATAATCAATTAATTATCAATACACTATGAATATTTTAGTCAAAACAATAATTTATGTAACTACATTTCTATTAAATTATAACTTTTTCATGGCTCATAATAATAAAATTATTTAGTCCCAATAATATATCGTCCACTTGATGGATGCATCTAAGGATGTCTAATAGGTCGTGCCGACTGTCAAAATGATACCCACAAGTGCTTGTACTCGTGCCATGACTTAGGTTGTGCCTAAAAAAGTTCACAACTTTTTTTTGTTAGAGCTTGCTTGAAAAAACTTATTTGCCTAATGTGTTTTCATCAAGCTCACGTGTCATTTCTTAAAGCTCATCAACTTATGAAATTATAAATTGATAAATAATAATAATAATAATATAATTTTTATTAAGAGAACAATTAACATTTCATTAAGACATTAACACAATTACAAAATTATATTATCTAATTTTAATATTATTTTACTTTATTTTTTATGTAAATGTGAAAAATATTTCATTAACAAATTAAACATATCTCTTTTGATTAATTTATGATTTCATAAATAAAATATTAAAGTTATAAAAATTTAGATTTATGATTTATAAAATCATGATATTTATAATTTTATTTATTAAAATCATGAAATCATTTATTTATTTAATAAATTATAAATATAAAACAATTAGAATTTTTTTTTGAAAATAAGACTAAATTAATTTTAAAAAATCTACGCTAATAAAATATAATAAAAAAATTAATTTCATCTTATTTATAAAATTATAACATTTTATGTTTATTTTTTATTAAAAGAATTTTACAAATATATTTTGACCCACAAGCCGTGTGCTAGCCTACTAATAAAATATATTTATTATGTATTTTTTTACATACCATACTTTGACGTATCGTGCTATACTTTAAAGCCCACGTGTCTAAAGTACTAAGCTCGGCCTACCCCATGTGTGTGTCGTGTCGTGTCATGTTGCTTGTCTTATTAAAATTTGCCATATCGTACTATATGGATATGTGCCATATTTGTACTATACCACTTGCCGTCCGTCCCATTAGTCATCTTTATGCATAGTAGACAGAACCAAAAAATAACACAATTTTAAGCACTAAATAAAATAAAGGGTTTGCGATTGCTTGATAATTACAACAAACTAACATGTCTCATGCATAGACATTACAGAGGGTCAAATCTTTAACTAGGTGAGGAGATCAATGCACGGTTGATCGATTCACATTATTTGACCACGTAGCTTCTTCAATCTTCATAAATTTGGTGCTTCTTGGCATGCATGCCTATGATAAAAGGCTTTCATCCTATGAAGGCCATCCTCTAGAGCTGAAGGATCAATTGCAAACGTTATTCTGAGCCAATTCTCCATTCCCACAATTATTCCTACAAGATTAATTAATTTGTCATCATATTAGCAATCTCCCAATACAACTTTAAGTTTTTGGATTTGTCCCTTTCCCTCCATTCCTCAATTCTTACTTGGCCATTAAGTCATTGGAATCAAATGCTTATTGATAAAAGTTTACACAGTTTTCCCAAATGCTGGGGCGGTAATTTTTGTTCATTTCTCCGAGTATTTGTTGTGATTAAACAAAAAAACTCAGTAGATCATTTTGGTATATTTAAAGAATTCTATCTACCTAACCCCAAAAACTTAAAGAAATTTTATATCGTACCGGGTAGAACAATGACTGATTCCTCCTTAGCAAGCTGGACAGCGAATTCCATGTCACTATTGATGCCTTCCAACAGTGATACGTTCAGTTTAACCTGCAAACAGGAGTTCATATATAACTAATAAGAGTGTCAATTTAATCTAGGATCTTAAACTTTATTAAAATTTGAGAAAGAAATTAAGTCATATGATTTAACAATATTATATCATTATACTATTAAATTATATGGATTAACCACTTTTAAGAACAATATATTATTAAACTACATGGCTTAATAACTTTTTTAGATTTTAATAAATTTATAATCCAAAAATTGGAATATTTCTATAATTAAGAATACGTGCATTCTTTCTTCTGTAACAATATATAATATGATCACAATAATATATATTTGAGGCCAAACCATTAGAAACATTGACCCTTCTGGTTTATTTGGGCAAGTGATGCAAGGTATCTCCTTAATTTTATCATAGCATATGTCCGCAGTCTCTCGTAGTAAGCCAATGACTTTCGAAAAGTATTCTTCATTTGTTTTCTCTAGGATTTGAGGAACTGCTCCCTGATGCGTACAGCACAGCACATGGTTAGTTATATTGTCAAGAAGAAAGTTCAAGAGAATCAGATAAAAAGTTTTTATTTACAGTAGCTTTATCCTATATGCACGCACACAAACTGTTGACCTACATTGTTTTCACAGCTTAGGATAAATATTTCCAAGTGTTACTGCACTTGAAAGATGAAGTTTTTGCCATTTATTAATAAAACCATTCACAAACCTGAATTAAACTTGAAGGACCGCCACGGACACCAAGGCAGGCCTTGATGGAACCAATCATCTGATAAATATAAAACAAAAACATCAATATCACAGGAACAACACAGCTGGTCAATATCCAGGGAGCGAGAGGGAGAGACTAACCCCTGACTTTTGAAGGACGCCATTGGGATCACTTGTTGCAAGCCAACCAAGTCGCCAACCAGGAACAATCCATCTCTTTGATATAGATCCAAGTGTAATGACTGGCACAATTGACCCAAACACTCCCATTGGTATGTAAGGTGCACTGCCAAATGCTAGATGGCCATAAACTTCATCGGAAATTACCAAAATCCCAAGCTTTCTAGCTGTCTCTGAAATCTAATATTTAACAAATCAACAAACGCTAAAAATGTTGCAACACTTTAAGATCCATTTATATACCAGGGATAGCAAGTCTTGGAGAATGACAGCACAGTTGAGAGAAGTTAATTATTTTAGCTATATATACCTTCTGCAAATGTTGGTATGTGAAGACATTTCCACAAGGATTGCAAGGGTTTATGATAACAATGGCAGCAGTATTCTCATCGGCGAGAGCTTCAACAGCTTCAAGATCAACCTCCCAACCCCTTTCAGGAAGAAGATCAAAATGGCGAACTTCCAGGTGGTTTCGTTTTGCAAAGCCTTCGTAGAATGGCCAGCCAGGTCTTGGAAGCAAAATGTTGGCAGCACCAAGACGGGTAATTACTGTTAATATAATTTCAACTGCTTCCATGCATCCAAGTGTAATATAAACATCATCTGCTGATAACTTGTATGGAAGGTCACGATTGAGATATTCTGCAACAGCCCTGTCAGAGTTTAACATAAAACATTAATTATTAGTTAATTTATGCACCAACTTGTTAGTATATTGCAATAAATGTATGCCTTTACAAAATGCACACAGGTCGTCAAGTTGAATTGAACTTTTATATATGAAAGAACCGCAACTCTACATATATACGGCATTTATAAAAATGTTTTTATATAACTAGGACAAAAGTGAACCAGTTTCATCATTCTTTTGCTAAGTGTCGTTTATATACATTACTGAATGATGAATCAATCCCTGTGTTTCATATTTTTTTCAAGTAAATTTATCCATTTGTATCAAAAAGGTCCGGATCTCTATTGAAATAAAAATATAAAATCACTACTACCACAAAGGAATGAGTCCTTAATTTTGTATTTTTTTTTTCAAATACGGAAAAATTTTCCACTCATTTGCATCAAATATAATATAGGTCCGGATCTCTATTGAAATAATCACCACAACAGATTTTTAAATTTAAGAGGGCTAGTACATTTGAGTCACTTATGTTATTCTACATGTATCAAATAGGTCGCTGATCATCTGATCTCTGATGAAATAACCAAGCACATGTAAGGTAGGATTCTTTACCTTCTAGCTGGGGGAAGACCGAACATTGGGGCATAGCAATTGAACATGGCTGATCGAACGGAGTCAACGATGGCATCTTCAGCTACAGCGGCTGTACGGAAGCAGGGAAAGGCGGCTGGGTCGCCGTGGCCGAGAGGAATTACTGGTCTTGGGTCGTTTTTGTTGACATTTTCCATTAAACTGACGACGGCGTGTCGAAATGCAACTACTTCTGCTTCTCTTGCTGTGTTCAGCTCTTGCTTCACTTCAAAACCCCATTTCTCTCCTGCTTCGTTTTCCATTTTGTTGTTCTTTTTGTTTTCCTTTTGTGTCTTAATTGATGCTATTATTTAGACAGAAGGAGTTGGAAGTAGAATCAGAAGCCACAGAAACAGCCAAAATCCATTGACTTTTGTATACCCACCAACTTTTTAAAGGATCCACCTGCGTTTTAACCGTTATACTACACCACACTTTTTTATCTTTATCTCACATAACCATTAGATTTAAGAGAACCAGTTATTACGGGCCGCATGATTTCAATCCAAAATGGCCTAAGAAAATGAGCTAAGATGTGCTACCTTGGCCCAATTCTAGATTATTCCACACAATTTCAAAGACTTCTAAAGACATTCAGTACATATCCCAGATTTTGATACACGTATCGATCTAGATTCTACTACGTAATCCGAATCGCAAGCTTCCCTATAAATACTGGATGAGCTCTAAGATTAGTATCATCCAAGCAAAGCATCAAGCATCAAACACTTGTAAGCTCTCTCGTAAGCTTTCTTTCGATTAATACACTTCCGTGATTCGGCCACATCGCTCACTAGCTCTTCCTTCTCTTTAAGCATCTCTGAACCTCTCGACTTAGCTATCGAGAAGTCGCAGCGGCTTACTTAGCAACATCCCGACCAAGGTTGTCTCAGTATCAGCATCGGTTTGTCACGCAAAACATCCATCCCGTGACAAGTGGTATCAGAGCCAAGGTTTGCACTCACGCATTCTAGTAGCAATGACCAACCTCCCAACCTCAAGTGTGACACAAGAGGGTGTTGTTGGTGTGGAGACCATCCCAAAACCAAGCCGGGGCCGCGATGACACTCGCGGGCACGCCAAGACTCGAGGCAAGTCAAGGCCGCATCCGTCGATGCTTTGAGCCACGATTGGCTACGCTGAAAGCACAATGTCCGCCGCCAGACTCCTCGAAACATCGGAGGAAAGTGGTCAAGGCCTCGAGGCGAATATGCCGACTTCACAGCGGCAACGAGCGCCCTCATGCAAGAGCAAGCCAACACCCTCCGAGGGAATTTCAAGCATTCCACGAAGAATTGCCGTCCGCATTCGAGTAGGGAAAGTCCGCCAGATTGGGCATGGCACAAGCGCACACTCTTCGCTAGCCCACCTCTACAAGCACGAGTGATGCGTCACAGCATCGACGTGCTAAAGTCGGACACCCACGATGGCACACGCAATGCCACCATCGTAGACAACTTCTTGTTCGGGCTAGATCAGTACTTCGATGCCATTACGAGAAGAGGCATCGAAAGTGGGCACTGCACCCACGTTCCTACGAGGCGCTGCACAACTTTGGTGGCGTCGCAAGCATGGCGAAATGGGCAAAGGCATCTGCGCCATCAACACATGGGCAGATTTCAAGCAAGAACTCTAAAAGCAATTTGCCCCAAGCAATGCCGAGAAAGAGGCGAGAGCACGCCTACGTCGCCTCAAGCAAACGGGTAGCGTCCACGACTACATCAACGAGTTCACTACCCTTATGCTCGAGATCAGCGACATGTCCGACAAGGATTCGCTCTTCTACTTTGAAGATGGCCTCAAGGATTGGGCCAAGACGGAGCTCGACAGGCAAGGCGTCCAAACACTCGACGACGCCATTGCCATTGCGGAGTTGCTGCATGAGTACTCCACCCAATCCAAGGAGAAAAGGCCTAACCAAGGCAAAGGTGGGGGAGAGAGTCGCAAGGACAAGGGCAACAATCGCAAGGATTGGGGGCAGAAAAAGCCTCCAAGCGGCAAGAGCGCGCAAGGCAAACCGGAAGGCAAGAAGGAAGCTTCAAAGCCCCGCAGCCCATGCTTCATTTGCAATGGCCCTTATTGGGTTCGCGACTGTCCGGAGAAGAAGTCGCTGAATGCTCTCGCTGCCCAGCTCAAGGGCAACTCCACACCATCGACGGATGAACCCTGACCCAGCATGGGTTCTATCCAAAGACTTGGCGCACTCGACAACCCCCAAACGGCACTCAAGAAAGGGCTGATGTATGTTAGCGAGGATAAACGGACACACCGTTCGAGCGTTGCTAGATACGGGAGCCACACATAATTTCGTATCCGATGATGAGGCCAAGCGCCTAGGCCTTAGAACTACGAGACAAAGAGGCACAATGAAGGCGGTGAACTCACCCGCCAAGCCCATTGCGGGCACCGCACAAGGAGTTAATGTTGTACTTGGTACATGGAGCGGAAAGCTCAATTTCTATAGGTATCGATGGATGACTTCAAGATGGTCCTTGGCATGGAATTCTTCAACCAAGTCCATGCCTTCCCTCTTCTAGCCACTAACTCCCTAAGCATCCTCGACGGGAGCAAGGCATGCATGGTTCCCACGGAGCGAGGAAAGTCCGAGGAGAAGACACTCTCCGCCATGCAATTCAAGAAGGGTTTCAAGAAGGACCCAAGCTTCTTGATCTCTATCCGGGAGCTCAACGAGGGAGAAAATCCAGCAAGTACTCCAGCCCAAGTCCCTTCATCGATACAAGCCGTCCTCGAGGAGTTCAAGGACGTGATGCCTCCTCAGCTTCCGAAGAAGCTTCCACCTAGACGAGAGGTGGATCATCAAATCGAGTTGGAGCAAGGTTCAAAGCCTCCAGCTTTGGCGCCCTACCGCATGGCGCCACCCGAGCTCGAGGAGTTACGAAGACAGCTCGCGGATTTACTGGACGCAGGCTATGTGCGCCCGTCCAAAGCCCCATTCGGTACACCGGTCCTGTTCCAAAAGAAGAAGGATGGATCGCTGCGGATGTGCATCGATTATCGGGCGCTCAACAAGATCACTATCAAGAACAAGTACCCAATACCCTTGATAGCGGATCTATTTGACTAGTTTGGCAGTGCAAGGTACTTCACCAAACTTGACTTGCGCTCCGGGTACTACCAAGTGTGCATTGCCGAAGGAGATGAGCCCAAGACAGCATGCGTCATAAGGTACGGATCATTCGAGTTCTTAGTTATGCCTTTCGGACTAACAAATGCACCGGCTACATTCTGCACACTTATGAACAAGGTGCTTCAACCATTCCTCGACCGCTTCGTGGTCGTGTGCTTGGACGACATAATGGTGTACAGCACCACACTTGAGAAGCATGCCAAACATTTGCAGCAAGTGTTCTAAGTACTTTGGGAGAACGAGCTCTATCTCAAGTTGGAAAGTGCTCATTCGCACAAGAGGAGGTAGAGTTCCTCGGGCACAAGATTTCAGCCGGCAAACTCATGATGGAGAACTCGAAGGTGAAGGCCATACTTGATTGGGAGCCTCCCACAAAGGTACCCGAGCTTCGATCATTCCTTGGCTTGGTGAACTACTACCGCCGGTTCATTCAAGGCTACTCAGCCAAGGCGGCACCCTTGACGGATTTGCTCAAGAAGAATCGGACATGGCATTGGTCCGAGGATTGCCAACAAGCATTCGAGGGTTTGAAGCAAGCAATTTCGGAGGAACCCGTCCTAGTTCTTCCAGACCACACAAAGCCCTTCGAAGTGCAAACGGATGCCTCCGACTTCGCCATTGGCGGAGTCCTTATGCAAGAAGGCCACCCGATAGCGTTCGAGAGCCGAAAGCTTAATGACACGGAACGCCGCTACACTGTACAAGAGAAGGAGATGATAGCCATCATCCATTGCCTAAGAGTGTGGCGACACTACTTGCTTGGCTCACACTTCACCATAATGACAGACAACGTAGCCACAAGCTACTTTCAGACGCAGAAGAAGTTGAGCCCCAAGCAAGCACGGTGGCATGATTTTCTCGCGGAATTCGACTATAAGCTCGAGTACAAGCCAGACAAAGCCAATGTCGTTGCGGACGCACTAAGCCGCAAGGCAGAATTGGCCACTCTAAGCGTGAGCCAACCGAAGTCCGACCTTGTCTCACGCATCAAAGAAGGCCTCCAACAAGACCCATTGGCAAAGGACTTGCTGGAGAAAGTGCTTCAAGGGAAGACAAGGAGATTTTGGCAAGAAGAAGGCATCCTCCTCACCAAGGGAGATCGGCTGTTCGTTCCTAGGTGGGGAAACTTACGCGGAGAAGTAATCAAGGAGTGCCATGACTCCAAGTGGGCTGGTCACCCTGGAATTGAGGGCACCACCGCACTAGTCCAAGCCTCGTATTTTTAGCCAAGTATGCTAGATGACATCGAGGCATATGTGCGGACTTGTCTTGTGTGCCAACAAGACAAGATTGATCAACAATTGCCGGCAGGATTGTTGCAGCCCCGCCTCAAGCATCAAGGCTGCGGAGAGTGTCTCGATGGATTTCATAACTGCCTTACCAAAATCCGAGGTCATGGCAAAGATCATGGTCGTGGTAGACCGCTACGGCAAGTATGCAACATTCATTGCCGCACTGCCAGATTGCAAGGTGGATGAAGCTGCCTGCCTCTTCATCAAACACATCGTGAAGTTTTGGGGTGTTCCTGAAGCATTGTGAGCGATCGAGACCCATGCTTCACTCGGAAAATTTTGACTGGAGCTCTTCAAGATGTTGGGAACCGACCTCAAGTTCTCGACAAGCTTTCATCCACAAACGGATGGTCGGACCGAGCGCATCAACGGCCTCCTCGAGATGTATTTGAGGCATTACGTGAGCATCATCAGCGAGATCAGCGAGTTGCTTGATGTCGCCTAATTTTCTTATAATCTCCAATGGAGAGAGGCTATCAGCAAGAGCCCATTCGAGATCATCACGGATTCCAACCCATGACCCCAATGCCATAGCCTTAACGTACGGAGGAAAAGCCTCGCAGCACACAAGCTCGCCTCGTGAATGGCATGAAGAAGCGGACATCACGCGAGCATACCTCTACAAGGCCACGAGGAAAATGAAGAAGTGGGCCGATACAAGGAGACGGCACATCGAGTACAAGGAAGGAGATCGAGTTATGATCAAGCTCCTGCCCTAACAATTCAAGACATTTCGCAAAGTCCACAAGGGGTTAATGAGACGCTACGAAGGACCCTTCCGCATTGTACGACGTGTGGGCAACGTCTCATATCACTTAGAGCTTCCACCAAGACTCAAGATTCATCCGGTCTTCCATGTGAGTCTTCTCAAGCCATACCACGAAGACGTGGAAGAACCAACACGCGGTGAATCAAGGCGTGTCCCAACAGCCGTTGTCACCGCGTTCGACAAAGATGTGGACTACATCCTTGCTGATCGCATCATTCGAAGGAGGGGCGTGCCACCATACTACGAGTACTTGGTGAAGTGGAAGAACCTCCCCGAGAGCGAAGCCACTTGGGAACGAGAAAACGAATTGTGGCAGTTTGCGGAACACATCCAAAGGTACAAGCACGAGAGCTGACGAGGATGCCGTGAGCTTAAGTTGGGGAGGATGTTACGGTCGCATGATTCCAGATCTCAAAATGGCCCAAGAGATAGAGCCAAGATGTGCTAGCTTGGCCCGATTCTAGATTATTCCACACAATTCTAGCACCTCTAGCACATTTGTACATATCCTAGATTTTGACACATGTACGATCTAGATTTTGACACATGTACATAGAATTCTCTAGGACTAGCCAAGCTTCCCTATAAATATGGGTGAGCTCTAAGCATTTGTATCATCTAAGCAAAGCATCAAGCATCAAACACTTGTAAGCTCTCTTGTAAGCTTTCTTTCGATTAATACAATTTCTGCATTTGGCTACATTGTTCGCTAGCTTTTCCTTCTCTTTAAGCATCTCTGAACCTCTTGACTTAACTATCGAGAAGTCGCAGCGCTTACTTAAGAACATCCCTACCAAGGTTGTCTAAGTCACATGACGGGTTCATTGCAAGAAACACCCATCCCGTGACACGGTGCTCAATAGATGGCCACGTTTTTATCAAAGCAAACCGGGGAAGCCGGTTAAGAAAAGCTATAACTATTTGTAACAAAACTCAAGCCATGGTGGATTACTCAGATTTGTGGAAACGTACGGTTAGTATTGACTGTTGCATGAGGAATGTAGAGATGTAAACCGATGGTGACTGTGACTGTACTCACCAACACCTCGAAGTCATCAACAGACCTTCTCCTTCCCAGTCGTTGCGTCGAACTACAGAAGACCAAGTTCTGTCGGCGCTCTCATATATCACTTTTGGAATTGGGTTTAATGGGTTTCAATTATTGAACGAACATAAGAAATTTTTGTGAAGAGGGAAAAATTTTTGGAAATTAGTCAAGCATGGAAGGTTTAATATTCTTTTCTGAAATCTTAAATCATTTTGGATATTTGACTGCTTATGAATTTTGTTTTCTCCTAATGAATTTATGAGTACTTTTATTTAGAATTTATCTTAGTGAAAGGTTTAGTTTATTTTATTTATATGTGGATCATTGAAGTTGGTGTTCTTGGTATTATAAAACTGGGTTGTTTGCAGGCATTGCAAGAATATTGACATTTTATGCCATGTTTGTCAATTTGAATGAAATAGGTGAAAACCCATTTGTCTGGTCTGTTCATGTACCTTTAAGGTTTGTGAGTGATTTTGTAGTAGATTTGCAGTATGGTTTGTTGCTGAAAATACTTTGGTTGTAAAGGGTGAAATGGTGTCGAAGATAAGTTGGAATTGAATTCATTAAAAGGGGTTTGAGCACTGTGATGATCATCCACTCTCTTTTCCCTTTTTTTTTTGTAAGTACGTATAAAAAAGAAAGAAATATAAAATTTGTTTACAGGTTTACTTATTTTTCGTAGCTTATACTTTGTTTCGATGTCTATTTTTTAACATTATTTATAAATAATCTAACCTATCAATAATACTGATGCATCTACATTTCAGTGTTTCGGTTTTGTGTCAAAGGTACAATCACCAAAATTTTAGGCACAAGGATGAAGGGATTGATTTAAAAAGTCTCCTCACAAACTCTTATAACATGCATATTGCGTAGAGTTAATTCAGTTGATAGATCTTTCAACTGAACAAAATCAAACACAGTAATTATGAGCAGAACAAGCAGTGACACCTGTGCTGCAACGCAAAGTTGCAAATACAATCACTTCCATCTTTTGTCCTTGATTGAATCACACTGCAGAAAGATGAGAAATTTTATTTCGTCAAATACAATCTGAGAAGAAACAACACTTAACGGTGCATGAGGTCAACTCGCTGTTGTTGACCACAATTCTCAGCTGCATAGTTCCAATAAACTCATTGCTGCTTGGCATGCCTCTGACAAAAGGCTTTCATCCATCCAAGGCCTTCTTCAAGAGCTGAAGGCTCGATGGAAAAAGTTATCCGAAGCCAATTTTTTATTAACACAGCCATTCCTGCAAAATTTATCATTGTAACCTTCAAAGGCCATGGCTTAGCCAGCAAAAAATCTACCTATTTAGCATTCCCTATTACAAAAATTGGACCAGACATAAATTCCTTTTAGTTATTAAGACAAGTCTATGAACATTTGATGTTGATGTTGTTATCATTTTCTACACACAACTTAATAAACCATAAGAAAAATATAAACTATCTTTACACTGATACAATGCTCGGACTTCCATGACTTTTGGGGGAAGTTTTAGTCCATTTCTTAAGAGTATGTTTTGAATTATAAAATGAACTCAGAGAAACTTACACCCCATTTTAAACAGAGAAGAGAAGCAAGGAAGAATCACATCGGTTAAAACTTAGGATGTTAATCAACTCAACACCAGAAACTCCACAATTGTATATATTTACAGGTAAAACAATGACTGATTCCTCCTTAGCAAGCTGGAGAGCGAATTCCATGTCATCACTAATGCCTTCCAATAGTATTCAGTTTAGTTCCACCTGAATAAATAGTTCATAAATAAGAATATATACATATATTTGTAGAAGAATAGCTAAAAGTGATTGTATATTCCCTTACCATTGCAAACATAGACCTTTCTGGTTTCTTTGGGCAAGTTATGCAGGGTATCTCTTTAATTCTATCATGACGTGTCCGCAGTGTCTCTTAGTATGTCAATGATTTTTGAAAAGAAATCCTCCTTTGTGTTATTGAAGATTTGAGGAACTGCTCCCTAATGAATAAGACAAATATTTATGTCAATGATGAAAATTCTGAGTTTTTTGCATTTAGATAAAGGCATGCAAGCACAATTCTAAGCAGATTGAATCTCATTATTAACTTCATGAAACCAGTGCATACTATATTCTAGTGGCAGTCATTATTTTTGATGTAAGCCCTTTTCAAGAAATTGGTACTTTCTTCAAAAGTATTGCTCTTCTTCAATATCATTATGTTCTTCAAAAAAGAAGCATTAAGAACAAACCTGAATGAAAGTTGCAGGGCCAGAGAACATGTTGAGATAGCCTTTGATGGAATCAACAATCTGATGAGTGCAAAGAGAGCATCTCATGACTATTATTTTAGGTTTATGATTACAACAGTTGTATAAATTTTTTAAGGGAGAAAGAAACCAACCTTCAATTCTTGTAAAATGCCATTGGGATCACTTGTCACAAGCCAACCATGTCGCCAACCAGGAACTATCCATATCTTTGATATAGATCCGAGAGTAATGACAGGCACGGTTGATCCAAATACTCCCATTCGCACATAAGGGGTACTCCAAAATGTGAGATGGTCATAAGCTTCATCAGAAATTACCATAATCCCAATCTTTCTTGCTTTCTCTGCAATCTAATATTCAACAAATTAACAACAATAAATTGCATAATTGTAGATCAACTTGCTTCATGAGGATAGCAAGTCTAAAACTTGTATTCACAAGCCTAACTTACACATTTTTGCACACAGATGCAAGTGAAAAAGCACCTAAATACAGCAGCTAATAAATTTTCTTGTATATACATTAACAGCCTCTGGGTACCTTCGGCAAATGCTGGTAAGTGAAGACATTTCCACAAGGATTGCCAGGGTTTACGATCACCATGACAGCAGTATTCTCATCTGCAAGAGCTTCGAGTCCATCACGATCAACCTCCCATCCTTTATCAGGAAAAAGATCAAAATGGAGAATTTCAAGACGGGTATGTCTAGCTTTAGCTTCATAGAGTGGCAATCCAGGTTTAGGAAGCAAAATGTTGGCACCCGGACGGGCTGGGACTGTTAATATAACTTAAACTGCTTGCTTGCATCCAGCTGTAAGACAAACATCATCTGGGGATAACTTGCATGGTAGGTGACTACTGAGATCATCCGCAATAGCCCTTTAACAAATCATACAAAAATAAGCTGATCATCTACTTCATTTCATATTTATTACGATAGTTTTGGAATTGAAAAAGGCCTTAGAAATTGGAAGTTTACCTTCTAGCAGGAAGAATACCAACTGGGGGAATAGCAATTGAACTTGGCTGAACCGACAGCGTCTTCCGCCACAGGTGTAGCTCGAAAACAGGGAAAGGTAGAGGGGTCGCCGTGGCCCAGAGGAATAATGGATCTTGGGTCGTTTTCGTTGAGATTTTGCTTTATGATGGCGAGGGCACTTCGAACTGTAATGGTGGCCGTTGCAGTGATATGCTCTTGTTTATCTCGAAAACCCCATTTCTTCTTCACTGCTCTGCTTTCCATGATGATTTGAGAAGAGGCGGAGTTGTGTTGGGTATTATTGAAGTTGAAGAGCTTGTTTGGTTGAAGAGAAAACAAAAGAAAATGTACACGAAGCATCTGGAGATATCTATAATTTTATTGAATGAAATCTTAGATTACATTCTGAGTTAATTTTGCTCTTTATATATAAGTTCACGTACTGAAAAACTAACTTGTAAACACTTAACTGAATTACTAGCAAACTAATTCATTAATCCAATTATAATAAGCCATCTGGCATACATATAACAACTTTATACACCAGTATAGATTCTATTTGTCATAACAGCAGGAATCACGAGCTGTACCTGCACTCTGCATCAGCTCGAGCTACACCTGCACGAGCTGCACTCATCAGCTTGAGCTGCACCTGCACTCTGCATCAGCTCGAGCTGCACTCTGCTGTATAACCATAATATCTAACAAGTATTGAGAGTAGAAATGGAAACAGTGACTCAGTGGGCATTACAGAGCCTAAATTCTGATGATATTTTTCTTCATTCACATCACATTGGGGTCAAAACGACATTCTTGTCTTAGCTTGTGTTTTCTGTGATATATTTGTTGATCGCTTGTAACTATCACATGAAGGGATAATATAATATTTATTCATATATTTAATAAATATGTTTTTATCCCATCCATATTTGATCTTACCCGTAAACAAATAAATAATAATGGGGTGATGATGATGTTTATACTTGGCAGCATTTGGTAATGAATTAGAAGACATGTCGAAACATTCAGTTCCACAGATCTCATTTCATCAGATAAATTAGTGAAATAAGCAACATCGAACGCAAGAAGAATGACCAAAAGCACTTGTGATCCGACGCGAAGTTGATGATCAACAGCCCCGCATTGATTTCGTTTATTGAATTACACGTACAGGAATACAGGGGATCTTATTTTTGAGGAAAAAATGTAATGAGATTGATCAGGAAAAACAAGTAGTTGTTGTTTACACACTCAATCTCAGAACTTCAAATACAGCTAATGCTTCTTGGTATGCCTTTCACAGAAGGCTTTCATCCTCCCCAGACCATCTTTACGAGCTGAAGGCTCTGTGCAGAAAGCTAATCAGAGCCAGTTTTTGAGCCCTACATAGATCCCTGCAGCATTTGTTGTTATTAGCATCAAAGGGTAGGCTAGCAAGCAATCTTTTGTAGCAATCACAGTTACAAAATTGGTCAGCCCATGGTTACTTGAGCAATGTTTGAAAACAAATCCCTAGTTCTTTGATCAACGGATAAAAAATAGGATAACCTCGGAGCTGTAATACCCATAAATAGGACAGCCTTAAGTATAGGTCAACTAGGCAGTTGCCTATGGTCTCATATGTAAAGAGGGTTCTTTTGTAGTAGCCTTGTCCTCCTATATTAGGAAGACTCAATATTTTTTTCTTTTAAGATCTAGAAGAGGGGCGGTACCTGACATTCTTTTGGTATTTCCTTGAGTGTTGAAGCTGCTTAGTGTAAGGACATCTCATAAAAAAATTTTGTCTAAGGCCCCAACACTCTAGAGCCTGCTCCGTGCAATAAACTTAGGAATTCAATCTACCAAAAACCCCCGAAACTTGAAAGACTTTAAGCACCTTACCTGGTGTAACAATGACGGATTCCTCTTTTGCAAGCTTGAGAGAGAATTCTATGTCATCATTAATGTCTTCCAACAGTGATAGGTTCAACTTCACCTGCAAAGAAAACAATCCCATTGGCGTGTAAGGAATACTCCCAAATGTGAGATGGTCATAAACTTCATCAGCAATGACCATAGTCCTGAGTTTTCTTGCCATCTCTGCAATCTAATAATATTCGACACATCAATAAACACCCTCTGATAGAAAAATGTCAGAACTGTACCCATTTTTAATTCATCATGTTTACCTCTTGCAGATGTTGGTAAGTGAACACATTTTCACAAGGGTTACTGGGGTTTATAATAACCATGGCAACTGTATTCTTATCGGCAAGTGCTTCAACTGCATCAAGATCAACCTCCCAATTCCTTTCTGGAAGAAGATCAAAATGCCGAACTTCAAGTTGTTTACGCTGTGCAAAACCTTCATAGTATGGCCAGCCAGGTCTTGGAAGCAGAATGTTGGCACCAGGCCGTGCAAGTACTGATAGTAGCACTTCAATTGCTTGCTTGCATCCAAGTGTAACATAAACATCATCTGCTGATAATTTGTACGGGAGGTCACGACTGAGATAATCCGCAATAGCCCTGTCAGAAATTTTTTTTTTTTTTTGGGGTTATACATCGAACAAATTAAGCAAGTTTAGGTTATGCACCATCCACCAAATTGTAGTTACTGCAAATTCCAAGAAACTCACAAATCAACAAGAACTTACCTTCTAGCTGGGGGAATACCAGAATTGGTGGCATAGCAATTGAACTTGGCTGATCGGACAGCATCAACGATGGCATCTTCAGCTTCAACAGCTGTACGGAAGCAGGGGAAGGCAGTTGGGTCACCGTAGCCAAGAGGAATAACAAGTCTTGGGTCGTTTTTGTTTTCACTGTCAATAATGGATGCAATGGAGGTTTTAACAGTAACTGCAGGGGCAGCTTTATGCTCTTGCTTATCTTCAAAACCCCATTTGTTTTCTGCTCCGTTTTCCAATTTTTTTTTTTTTTTTGGTGGTGGGAATGAGAATGAGAATCAAGGTGAGCTGTGTTTAGCTTGCTGACGTTGATTGATATCTTATTGCCATATCGCATACTTAAATAATTTTGCCGAATGTTTGGGTAATATCGAGCAGGCCTTCTCGAGGCCCTTCCAGTTCGAATAAAATACTCCGAGGTCAATCCAGTTTGAGCAGAAGTCCCGACCACTGGCACAAAGATGGTCTCACTAGACGTCAAAAGCTAGTTAAGGTCGGGGAATTCAGAGTCATCCGAGCTCCGAGCTCTCTTGCCTGCTCGAGGTCAACAGGCCTGGTCAAGACTGTTCAAGGTCGATGAATCTAGAGGCCGATTAAGACCCGAGCTCTATTTTCTGCTCGTTGTAGTCGAGCCCTCAAGCACAACTGGGCTACGCAAACCATTGACCAGACTGAACGCGGGCCCGGCCGGACTCGGTCCGACCTGCTCCTTCGTAATCCCGCACACCTTTTTGATGTCAGATTAGGGCCCACATAGTAGGGTGGCGGTATTGTTGCCGATGGCCGGCACATGCCCCCACGATGTCATCATTCCTTGCGTGCACGCCCGGCGTGATGATCCGCAATGCGAGCCATGTTAACCGCATGACCACGCATCCCTGTAGAATATCACGCTAATCCCTACCGCCGAGGGACTCGACACCACCAACGTGGATATAGACGACTGGAGATGGAAAGAGCGGGAAAGATCGGGATAAAAGGAAACAGATGAGTAAGTCATGGGGTTGGCAAAATTTAATCCGAGTTCTCCTTCTTCATCGAGTTCTTTGTTTTAGATTTTCAAGGAATACTCTTTATTTAGAAAAAGGAGACAAAAACATCTTTCCCACCCTTCCTGGCCTCTAACTAAGAGGGATACAAAAGAACAACCCGATTATCGACTTGAGCGTCGGAGGGTTTTCACGAACAATACCCGACGACCCCGACCTTGTTTCACGTGAGTACAGGTCCCGGATACTCTCATTTCAGATGAAGATGAGAAGTCTGAAATTGAGGACAATCCTACTCGAGCTTGAGTTAGCCACGAGCGTAAGGTTCTTGACATCGCTTGAAGATACGCGGAAAACAAAGATCAACATTTTGGCACCGCCTCGGGATCGAGACAAAAGCCTCGATTTCCTAATACGCTCAAGATACACAACGCAACGATGAGAGGAAACAATCAAGAGGAGTGAGTCCGGAAGAATTGGTAACTTTGAGAGAAGTGGCCAATGAGGCCTGTAATAGGGAGATCCGGGAAAGAATGGATCGGATGGAGAAACAGATGGAGACTCGACCTCCCTATTGCAAGAACTCGTGGAGGACAGAGAAAAGCGTGTAATGATGTCCCGAGTCCAGCATGGGAACGCTCCTGCTCGGAAAATGAGGAGATGAAGCCCGAGACCTAGGGCACCAAATGCTGCAGTGAGAGAGGAAACAAACATGGAGGAAAGAGGGTCCCGTCAAGACTTACAGGATATGCACCGACCTCTCGCGCGAAGAGTTGGAGGAGAGGCGCAGATTAGCACAAGTCGTGGAGGACCTCCGGGAAACGGAAAGAGCCTAGGTTGGAGAATAATGCTCGGATAACGAATCCCCACTCTCCGCGGAGATCATGGGTGTCACGATCCCACGTGACTTCCGCTTTCCGGATCTGAAGTTCTCAGGGAAAAGTGATCCATTGGTGCATATAGAACGGTTCAACGACATGACAGGGGTGCAAGGATTGTCGGCAACTCAGAGGTGCCGGGCCTTCCCGCTCACTCTGGAGTGAAGAGCGAGAGAATGGTATCGCAGGCTGCCGCGGGGAAGCATCTTGAGCTTCGAACAGATGTGCAGGGAGTTTGCAGAGCAGTTTCAGGGTGTAGTGACACCTGAAGATGATATGATGGAGCTGTCGTAAGTAAGGCAGAGGGAGGGAGAATCTCTCCGGGAGTTCGTCAAGAGGTACCATAGATCGGTCCTAGATCTTGGCGCGTTCAATCATCCCCAGGCGTTAAGAGGACTAAAGGATGGGATCTGGATGGGGAGGCCATGGTACAATCTACGAAGCCCATCAATCCATTCATATTCAGACGCGTATGAACAGATAAAAATGGATATGGCGATTAAGGAGGAAAAGGCTGCAAAGCTGAGGAGTGAGCAGGGCAATGGAGCAAAGAGGAAGAAGAAAGGAGGTCCTGCCAGAGGAGTGCAGACTTTAAAGGAAACCAGAGACCGGGTTGCCCCATACAACCCTTACCAGAGAACTCCCCCACCGCGGATGGTTCCTCTGCCATCCCGCAGGTCTCCGGGCCGGGATCACAGAGAGTACAGGCTTCACGACGACCACCCATCCCGCAACCAACCACCAAGCAGACCTGCGGTGAACCACAACAGAGCAGACAATCCATTGCCACCCTCACCAAGAAGTTTCCCAAGGGATCGGGCAATACAGATGGTTGAGCAGAGCCCCGCTTACGGGCAGTACACAAGATTAAAGGTATCTCTTGAAGAGTAATCCAAGTGGTCGAGGAGCGAGGATTGCTGAACCCCCCAACGCCGATGGTCAAGTCAGCTGGCAAACGAGACAGGGGGCGGTTCTGCCGTTTCCATGGTGACCACGGCCATTTCACATCACAATGCCGCGACTTGAAGAACCAGGTGGAGGATCTGGTCAGGAATCGGTATTTGGACGAGTTTATTGAGGGGGGACATCCGGTGGTTGAGCAGCAGCCCGAGGAAAACGATGGAGGATACGAAATGGACTTGGAACCACCGGCTACAAGGGTGATCTCAGGAGGGCCCACAATGGCGGGAAATTCAAATAGGGCCCGAAAAAACTACTGCAGGTATGCCGCAGCCGGCCGAGAAGTCTTGTTCACTGCCCCCGCCACCAAAAAGGCCAAGGTCCGGCAGGTGCCCATTATGTGGACAGAGGAAGATGAGGATGGGGTGCTATATCTCCACGAGGAAGCTTTGGTTGTGAAAGCCAACATTGCTAACAAGGAAGTTGACCGGATACTGGTTGA
This sequence comes from Murraya koenigii, assembly GCA_025617385.1. Lineage (NCBI taxonomy): Eukaryota > Viridiplantae > Streptophyta > Magnoliopsida > Sapindales > Rutaceae > Murraya > Murraya koenigii. Next base: position 14,537,983 of record CM046815.1, on the reverse strand, counting down.
CTCGAGAAGCTCGGTGGATATTCTCTTCAAGTCCACACTCGAGGATTTGGGAATCGCAGGTGCGAGCCTCGAGCAGACGAGCACTTCCTTGAAAGGATTCGGGAGAGGAAAATTGATGCCCCTGGGAATCATAAAATTGGCAGTAACCATGGGCTCAAGTCTTTTCGAAAAGAATATGATGTTAGACTTCGTGGTGGTAGACGAGGTCAATCCCTACCAGTAATACTGGGAAGGCCGTTCATGAGGATCAGCCAACGTGCTATCCACCCACTACCTGGCCCTAAAGTATCGAGTGAATGGGGCTGTAGGGGTCGTGAAAGGCAGCCAGAGGGCGGCAAGGAGCTGCTACGCTGTAGCAGCCAAAGAAACTATGCAGATAACCTCGCTGGACTCTAGAGGGGAGTCAAGGAAAGAAAGGCAAGAGCCGGTTGAGGAGCTGAAGGAGGTCGAAGTGAAAGCAGACGACCACGAGAAGAAAGTCCGGATCGGTTCGGGCATTAGCGAGCCGTTGAAAGTGAAGCTGGTGGAGTGCCTGCGAGCACACGCGGATGTGTTCGCGTGGACGCATGAGGACATGCTGGGATTGACCCAGAAGTGGCGTGTCACAGGCTAGTGATACGGAAGGATGCCAAGCCGGTGAGGCAGAAGAGGAGGTGCGTCAACCAAGAGAGGTATGAAGCCATCAACTGCAAGGTGGAGAAGCTATTGAAAGCTGGATTCATAAGGGAAGTCTCCTACCCCGAATGGATCTCGAATGTGGTGCTAGTGAAGAAGGCAAGTGGGAAATAGAGAATGTGCGTGGACTTCACAGATGTGAATAAAGCCTGCCCCAAAGATAGCTTCCCGCTACCAAAGATAGACCAACTAGTGGATTCTACGGTGGGGCACGGGCTACTTAGCTTTATGGATGCATTCTCGGGATATAACCAGATTCCCATGCACAGATCAGACGAGGAATGCACAGCCTTCATCACCAATCAGGGACTGTATTGCTACAAGGTCATGCCCTTCGGTCTGAAGAATGCAGGGGCAACATAGCAGAGGCTGGTGAACAAGGTTTTCAAGCTGTTGATTGGTCGAACGATGGAGGTATATGTGGATGACATGATCACCAAGTCTAAGGACGCGGTAGAGCACGTAAAGCATTTAGAGGAGACCTTCGCGCTCTTAAGAAAGTAACGGATGAGACTAAACCCAGAGAAGTGTGCCTTTGAGGTTGGTTCGGGAAAATTCTTAGGCTTCATGGTCAGTCACAGAGGGATCGAGGCCTATCCGGAGAAGATAAGAGCAGTGGTGGAAATGAGGTCCCCTCGTAACCTCAAGGAGATACAGAGTCTTACCGGCAAGCTATTACCCCTCAACAGGTTCGTATCTCGAGCCACAGATAAATGCCGAGTCTTCTTCAAAGAAATGAAGAAAGGCAGGAAGACAAAGTGGACACTATAATGTGAAGCGGTGTTTCAACAATTGAAAGAATACCTGCTGAAAGCTCCACTATTGTCCACACCTCGAGCAGGGGAGGTGTTATTTCTGTATTTAGCTGTATCCCAGTGGGCAACGAGTTCGGTCCTAGTAAGGGAGGAATCGGGGGTGCAATACCCTGTTTATTACACGAGCAGAGCTCTGTTGGAAGCTGAGACTCGATATCCACTGATGGAGAAGTGGGCATTGGCCCTGGTCACAGCAGCTCGAAAGCTGAGGCCTTATTTCTAGGCACATTCGGTATCGGTCCTAACAAATCAACCGCTTAGGCAAACCCTGCACAAGCCAGAGACTTCCGAAAGGTTAGTGAAATGGTCGGTGGAGCTCAGTGAATTCAACATCAGCTACCTACCCCGAACAGCCATAAAGGCTCAGTCCTTGGCTGATTTCATGGTCGAATGTACGGAAAGAAATGAAGATATGGAGAGCGAGCATCCGCTAGGCTCCTCGGCCCCAACCAACGCCTGGACAGTCAAGGTCGACGGGTCATGCGGGGACCAATGAGCAGGAGCAGGTATTGTGCTTCTCAGTCCTGAAGGGATAGAAATGCAGTATACTGTGAAACTAGAGTTTGAAGTCACCAACAATCATGCTGAATATGAGGCTATGATTGCTGGATTGAAGCTCGCCTTGGTGGTCAAGGCAGAAGAGGTAAAGCTTCAGACGGATTCACAACTGGTAGCCAACCATCTCAACGAAAGTTTCCAAGCAAAAGGTGAGAAGATGGAGGCTTACCTCCGGAAGGTGAGACAGCTGATTGATAACTTCCGAGCAGTCGAGGTGGAGCAGATCTCGAGAGGGAAGAATTTTCGAGCTGATATGATAGCTCGCATGGCCGCAACCTCCGACCCTAAAATACCGAGGTCAATCCCGCTGGAAGTTAAGACCTGCTCTAGCCTCGAGGTGTTCGGGTTATCGGCGAGCAGCAGCTAGATGGAACTTATTATTTCTTACCTCAAGAAGGGGACGCTGCCGACCGATAAGAAGCAGGCAAGAAAGTTGAAGTGTAAAGCGGCTAGGTACACTCTTATTGATGGGGTTCTGTATAGACGAGGATACACGCTCCCCTTGTTGCGATGTTTAGACCAAGATGAGGCTAATTATGTCCTCCAAGAGATACACGAAGGAGTTTGCGGGAATCATTTTGGTGCGAGGTCATTGGCTTTCAAGGCCTTAAGGCAAGGGTATTTTTGGCCCCGCATGCACCAAGATGCTCAAGAGAAGACCAGAAGCTACAAGAGTTGCCAGAGTTTCGCCAATTATTCAACTCAGCCCCTAGAGAACCTTACGGTGATGAACTCACCTTGGCCGTTTGCTCAATGAGGAATTGATTTGATCGAACCACTGCCGAAGGGGAGAGCAGCTGCCACCCATGCCATAGTTGCAATCGATTATTTCACCAAATGGGTTGAGGTGGGAGCCTTGAGCAGCATCACCGAAGGTAAAACGACCGACTTCATCTGGAAGAATGTGATTTGCAGGTATGGGATTCCTCATGCATTGGTCACCGACAATGGGAGGCAGTTTGATAATGGCAAGTTCAGAGACTTCGCCGAATCCGGGATAGAGTCAAGTTTTGCTCTCCACACCCAGTAAGCTCAATGGACAGGTGGAGGCCACGAACAAGACCATAAAGCGTCTCCTAAAGACCAGACTTGGCGAGCAAAAGAGAGCCTGGGTGGACGAGCTGTCTGGTGTCTTGTGGGCTTATAGGACCACTCACAAAACGGCCACTGGAGAAACCCCATTCTCCTTGGCATTTGGGCATGAAATAATGGATCCTGCTGAAATAGAAATGGGGACACACCGAACGAAGCACTTTAATGAGTAGCAAAACGACGAGCAGATATGCGCAGGTCTGGATTTGCTCGAAGAGAAGAGAGAAAAGGTTGCGGCTAAAATCGTGGAATACCAGCAAAAGGTGGCTCGCTATTACAACCGAAACGTGCACATTCGCCGGTTTCAAGTGGGCAATTGGGTACTCAGAAGGGTTAATCAGAACACGAAAGACTCAAGGCAAGGTGTGCTAGGGCCGAATTGGGAAGGCTCTTATCGAGTCACTCAAATAGCCGGACCAGGAGCATACAGGCTGACCCATCCAGATGAACGAGAAGTCAAGAGGCCGTGGAATGCACAACACCTGATGAAATTCTTCCAGTGAGCTTCCTTGTGCTGAAGGTGTTAATGTAAAATTCCTTCCCAAAATGAGATGTGTAAAAACTTAAATGTATATAGGAATGAGAAAAACATTTGTAATATAAATTCAAATTGAAGCCAAGCACTGTGAATGCAGGACGTGCCTACGAGGTCAATCGCAGTCCGAGCGTATAAGCTCGCAAGAACACTAGGCTAAGTCCCAAAGCCTAAGTCTTGGAGAGACTGTACTAGCGTGGTCGATCAGCAGTCCGAGCGATGAAGCTCGGAAGAACGCTAAGGCCGAAGACCCAAAGCCTAAGTTTTGGAGGGACGTGCCTAGCGAGGGTCAATTGCAGCCCGAGCGTAAAAGCTCGCAAAGAACGCTAAGGCCGAAGTCCCAAAGCCTAAGTCTCGAGGACTGTGCTCAGCGAGGTCAATGCAGCCCGAGCAGAAGTCACGAAAACGCTAAGGCCGTAAGTCCCAAAGCCTAAGTCTTGAGCGACGGCCAGCGAGGTCAATCGCAGCCCGAAGCAGGCTCGAAAACGCTAAGGCCGAAGTCTCAAAGCCTAAGTCTCAGGCTGACGTGCCTAGCAAGTGGTCAATCAGAGTCCGAGCAAGAAGCTCGCCAAGAACGCTAAGGCCGAAGTCCCAAAGCCTAAGTCTTAGGCGGACGTGCCTAGCGAGGGTCAATTGCAGCCCGAGCATGAAGCTCGCAAGAACGCTAAGGCCGAAGTCTCAAAGCCTAAGTCTCGGGCGGACTGTGCCTAGCAGTGGTCAATCAGAGTCCGAGCAAGAAGCTCGCCAAGAACGCTAAGGCCGGAGTCCCAAGCCTAAGTCTTAGGCGTGACGGTGCCTAGCGAGGGTCAATTGTAGGCCCGAGCAGAAGAAGCTCGCGAAGACAGCGCTAAGGCTAGAAGTCCAAAAGCCTAAGTCTTAGGTAGGACGGTGTCCAGCAAGAGCCAATTGTAGGCTCGAGCAAGAAAAGCGTGAGAAGGTTACATAATTAAAACTCGAGCAATAACCGAGCTTGAGGTAAACAGGCTCGCAAAATAAAGGTCACAGACCATGAGAAAAATATTGAGCCAAGTAAATCGACCTCACAAGATAAACATAAGGCTTTCAGCCCAATTCAAAGCAAAACTCTACCACGCATGAGTTAAACAGTATTACGCTTGGGCAGAAAACAAAAGAAGAGCCCAACACTTATAAATATTTCTCCTTAACTAAGCACATGAAGATAATCTCACAAATGTAAAACACAAGCTTGCACATACAATAGTTACTCAAATGCATATTTTTTATTTACTGGAATTATTACATGTACAAGAGTAAAAAAAAAAAAGTCCAAGTTCAGACATCACGAGGAGCGATGTCAGCAGCAGCAGGTGGGGCATCAGGAGCGGCAGCAGCAGTAAGAGGAACAGCAGCGGGAGGAGGAGCAGCAGCAGGAGGAACAGCAGCAGGAGGAACAGCAGCAGGAAGGGCATCGGCAGGAGGAGGAGCGAGCTCCCTGACATTAGTTCGGAGCTCGAAATGAGAAGCCTCAAACCCTTGGGCCGGGGCCTCGTGGATGCGTAAGTACTCGGCTACACCCTCTTGGACCTTAGATAGGTCGACCTCGGGGTGTGCCTTGTTCAGGGCATACACGAGACAGTCATAGCTGAAGTCCACCCCATTGTTGTATTCCTTGGAGAGCTGGACTTTTAAGGCATCAATCTGCCCTTGGAGACGAGAAGTTTCCCCCTCTAGGGTCTGCTCGAAGAAATATTTCTGAGTGTCCAAGTCCTTCCGAGCATCGATCAGCTCCTCACGGATGACAGTCAGCTCCCTCTCGAACTGAGAGGCCTTAGAGTCAGCCACTGCTGTCCTCTCTGCAAAAGTTGAGTTCTCCTCTTAAAGCTTTGTATTCTCTTCTTTCAGCTCTCCCATACCCTGCTCTAAGCTCTGAATCTTTGCTTGAAGTTCCTCCTGAGATTCTTGAGCTTTGACCCTGATCCTGGTCACAGCTGCAGAGGCACGGAAGGAGAGGCGCTGGGCAGCACTGAGCAGCTCGTCAGTGTCAAAGGCATCCAGCCCATTAAGGAATCTATCGTCCAACTCCTCGCTGAAAATCCTTAAGAAAGGCTCCGTGCAACCAGCAAGACCCTGCTCCTGTACATCATCGGCTCGAGGGCGAGCCGGAGCCGCAGTCCTCGCTCGTCTACGTGGAGGACCCTCTTCTACTCGTCCTGCCTGCTGAGCAGAGGGGGTAGTCCGAGCAGGAGGAGGCGGAGCATCCGTTTCTACTCGAGTTCTTTTCGAAGTTCCCGCACCTTCGGCTATCCCCACACGTCGGTGTAGCATCTCACGAACCCCAGTCATGTCTTCACTTGGTATTAAACTGGATTCCAAAAAATTTTGGGGTGTCAGCAGCTCCCTGCACGAGCTCGCGTTTGTAAGTGCGGTCCTCACGTGTGCTCGAAGTTGTCCTCCAATTGTATAGGAAGCACCCCAGGAGACTGCAGAAACAACCAAGGCAAGGTAATAAGAACACTTTCGAGCAGATAAAACTAAAATGAAGATTCGCTGGACAGATAAACAACCTGGAGTGCAGAAATGCCTTGGAACGGGAGGGACCCCCTCGGAGAGAGGTGCAGCTTGCCCCCATTCCCCCTTAACGAAGAAGAATTTGCTCTTCCAATTGCCACCTGACGTTGGGAGATCAGTGATGGACATTTTACCCTTCAGGCTGGAGGTAAGGTAATACCAACCAGCATCATTTGGGCTGCACTTCAATTGGTAAAGGTGCTTTATTTCCCCTACCGAGGGTTCACCCAGATCGCAACGCTTCCACAACACAAAGAGTCTGGAAAGGACCCTCTACCCATTTGGGTTCGATTGCCTGGGCCGACTTGAACCTAGGCAAAACCCGGCAAAGTAAGGTCGAGAGGCACCGACCCCATTTAAAACACTCAATGTGGAAGGTCGTGTAGCCTCGGGGACTACTGGGATCTCACCGCCCGACAACCTTAAGTCCACACTTTCGGCATGTGGCAAGTTTGCCTAAGCCTATCTAAATCGAGCGGGTAGTCTCACATCTCATATGGTCAACGGGGTATCCCCATTCTCGGACCTTTGATCGGCCCTTTCCCTCGACGCGGCTAGGCCTCGCCATGGTAATTCCTCCGAACTAGAATTCCTCACGGGAATTATACTAAGTGGCTGTGCTTCACTAGAGGAGGACGAATTCTCTGGCAACATCCTACGAGCTTGTTGGGGGTTTGACATTTTTTTCTCCTAAGGATATAGACTACCCGAATTGAAACCAGAGTTCAATAGAGGAAGAAACAGAATGACGGCAAGAAATAGAAGAAGGGCTTGTACCTGAACGCGAGAGGGAGTGTGGTTGGCCGGAAATCGCCCTGACGGAAAGAAGGAGATGAGTGAATAGAGAGAAAATTAACTTTGAGTCCAGACGAAAATGAGCAAATAGAGGAAACAGTGAAGAAATTGGGGGTTTTTAAAGAGGAGGACGCGTCTCTTCGACTGGCAGCGTGCGTCTCGAGGGACACGACCTTTCGGGTAACATCCTTTCGAATTTCAAACGCACGGCTGGGATCCATCCACGTGCCCCACATTAAATGTGAAATGATGGAAGCGTGTTACAGCTGGAAAGCATGGGGAAGTGTAAAAGGCTGGGAAGTCGGCCCTTCACTAATAAGTTTCCAGTCTTATCTCATTTCACTCGAAAAGGCTAGAAACTGGGGGACTGGTGTTTGGGTAATATCGAGCAGGCCTTCTCGAGGCCCTTCCAGCTCGAATAAAATACCCCGAGGTCAATCCAGCTCGAGCAGAAGTCCCGACCACTGGCACAAAGATGGTCTCACTAGACGTCAAAAGCTAGTCAAGGTCGGGGAAATTCAGAGTCATCCGAGCTCCGAGCTCTCTTGCCTGCTCGAGGTCAACAGGCCTGGTCAAGGCTGTTCAAGGTCGATGAATCCAGAGGCCGATTAAGACCCGAGCTCTATTTTCTGCTCGTTGTAGTTGAGCCCTCGAGCACAACTGGGCTACGCAAACCATTGACCAGACGGAACGCGGGACCCAGCTCAGGACGGTCTGACCCGTTCCCTCATAATCCCTCACACCTTTTTTATGTTAGATTAGGGCCCACATAGTAGGGTGGCGGTACTGTTGCCGATGGCCGGCACATGCCCCCACGATGTCATCATTCCTTGCGTGCACGCCCGACAGGATGATCTGGCCATGTGAGCCATGTTAACCAAATAGCCACGAATCCCTAGAGAATATCACGCTAATCCCGGCTGTCAGAGGGACCCAGACACCACCAACGTGGATATGGACAGCCTGGAGATGGAAAGAGCGGGAAAGATCGGGGATAAAAGGAAACAGATGAGTAAGTTGCGGGGGTTGGCAAAATTTAATCCATGTTCTCCTTCTTCATCGGGTTCTTTGTTTTAGATTTTCACCGGAATACTCTTTATTTAGAAAAAAGAGACAAAAAACATCTTTCCCACCCTTCCGGTCTCTCTAACTAAGAGGGATACAAAAAGAACAACCCGATTACTGACTTGAGCGTAGGAGGATTTTCGCCGGAACAATACCTGGCGACCCCTGACCTCGTTTTCTGTGAGTACAGGTCCGGGATACTCCCATTTCAGCGAAGATAGAGAAGCCGGAAATTGGAGGGCAATCCTGCTCGAGCTCGAGTTAGCCGCGAGCAAAAGGTTCTTGACACTGCTTGAAGATACGCGGGAAAACAGCATCAACACCGACCATTTCCAACAAATTAATCAATCACGCAGCACTGTTTAATTTTGCGGGCACAAAGAATAATATCCATAAACAATCTGTGTAATTTTTGGAATTAGTTCAAGTCCATGCGGGTTACTTCTATTAATGCAATTTGAATGATGCTTTTAAGCTTTAATTTTAATATTAATGTTAAGGCCAAAAATATTAGCTTTTAGAGAATCTGATACCACACAATAATGTTTTTTTATTAGATAATTTCTCCAGATGTTGAGCCAAAATTTTGGCATCATTTAGTGAACATCCAAAGCATTTCCAAATAGACCAGACAAAAACACACATTTTATTTGCGCTTTGTTTTTCTTTAACAGTGTTGAAATGTCTTTTGAGTACTTCCTAATCAATGATGAAGTGCAGTTTAGAATTCTATTCAAATAACTTGTAACAAAATAGATAATAAGCTTATAACCGAGAACAAAACTCTAACATGAGATGGGGCAAGAAATCAATCATGTCCCTCAGAATTTCATAGACTTTATTTCTTCTTGGCATGCCTTTGACTAAAGGCTTTTATCCTCTTGAGGCCTTCTTCAAGAGTGGCAGGCTCGGCCGCAAAAGCTATGCGGAGCCAATTTTTCATTCCCACAGTTGACCCTGCAAACATCAAGCATCAAAGTGGCTAGTCAGGAATGCAAGCAGCAAACAATCTCTATAGCACTCACTATCTTTAAAGCCCATACTTATACTCTTGAAGTTCACTATTTAAAGTGTGATTAAATTACCTGGTAAAATAATAACTGATTCCTCTTTAGCAAGTTTGAGACAGAATTCCAAGTCATCACCAATGTCTTCCAGCACCAAAACGTTCAGCTTCACCTGTAAGAGAGGTTCATAATTAAAGTATATTCATTCATGATAAGATAAATGTATCTGCTCCAGCAATTACCATGACAAACATGGCCCCTTGTGGTTTCACTGGGCAAGTTATGCAAGGAATCGCCTTAATTCTTTCATAGCATATGTCTGCAGTCTCTCTGAGTATGCCAATGATTTTCGTAAAGAAAGCCTCATTTGTTTCATCAACTATACGTGGTACTGCTGCCTAATATATATGTAAACCACATGGTAGTTAATATAAGTAATTAGCCCCAGTAATTAATTAATCGTACTTTCACAAACCTGAATGAAGGTTACAGGATGAGAGACCGCATTGAGACAGCCCTTAATAGAATCAACAACCCCTGAGTTTCGAAGGATGCCATTGGGATCACTTGTCACAAGCCATCCAAGGCGCCAACCAGGAGCAATCCATCTCTTTGATATAGACCCAAGAGTGAAAACAGGCACAATTGACGCAAAAACTCCCATTGGCACATAAGCTGTGCTCCCAAATGCAAGGTGATTGTAAACTTCATCAGCAATCACAATAATCCCAAGCTTTCTTGCTGTCCACGCAATCTGTTAATTAATAACCACAAAACCAGCTCATACTCTTAACGAAATGTATATTATTCAGTATTATATTGTTAAAAGCAAATGCTATAGGTATACTTTCTGCAGATGTTGGTAAGTGAAGACATTTCCACATGGATTCCCAGGGTTTATGATAACAATGGCGACTGTGTTCTCATCTGCAAGGGCTTCAACTGCATCAAGATCAACTTCCCAACACTTTTCAGGAAGAAGATCATAATGGCGAACTTCAATTTTGTTGTTACTTCCTTCTGCATAAATTTCATATAAAGGGTAGCCGGGCCTTGGAATCAAAATATTGGCACCAGGACGGGCGAGGACTGAAAATGATATCTCGATTGCTTGGCTACATCCAAGTGTGAGATAAACATCTTCCGGTGATAACTTGTATGGGAGGTCACGGTTCAGATAGTCTGCTATGCCCCTGTAAAAGAGTCTCAAATAATTTATCTTAATTGTAACAATCATTACATACATATACATATGAAACTAATTAATTTCTAGTAAAATTATGCACATACTCTTTTCTTTTTCTTTTTTTTTCTTTTTCAGTGTATCATAGACCGTCAAATTAATCAGCTAAGCTTTTGTCCTATATGAATTCTTACCTAGAGAACTTTTATTTTTATGTATAATGCTGCTAACCGTGCTAGGTACCTTGAAATAAATTATTTAATTGGAAGTACATTTTAAACTTTTACTAATTTATTATATCTGAATCTCAAGACTTATTATATTCTACAATATCCATGCAACAGCCTCACAGCATAACGAATAGTTTCTCATATATATTACTAACGTCCCACATTCACCAAAAGTTTCAATGGAAGATAGTGATTTCATCCGTCAAGGAAGGTCACTTTCAATTTCATCAATGGTCTATTTTAATGGCAAGGCAGCTTGTTGAAGATGAAATAAGGGATTTTTTTTTTTTTAATCATTTCTTAAATATATGAAGCTTCCTTAACATTAACTCAAAACATATACTATCAGTTGGACTTTGAGTGCTTACGAGTATGACAACATTCTTTCAACACTCTGGCCAATAGCCACGTTTTATACGTAAGGAATTTAATGAAGTTTTGCACTTTTCATATCCACACACACACACACACACACAAATATATATATATATATATATATATATTGTATTTTAGCGTATGTTTATACAGAAAAATTGCTTAGACGTAAGGAATTTAATGAAGTTTTGCACTTTTCATATCCACACACACACACACAAATATATATATATATATATATATATATATATATATATATATATATATTGTATTTTAGCGTATGTTTATACAGAAAAATTGCTTAGTACTTCTTTGGTGTGGACACGCATTTTTAGGGCTAGTAAAATATTTTACGGTGTTACATGTACATTCCAAAAGTAGCTAATTACTTGTAAGTAAAAAGATGGATGCCAAGATCTAATTATAGCGATAAAGAGTAGTCTTTTTAGAGCTTAGATCTTAGGTTAAATTAATGTGTACGTTAATAAAAGAAATATAAAATAATTAAGATAGCTTTTGGTTGTGGTCACTTCTCTAACAAAGGACGAGGCTTTTAAGTTTTAACCTTTTCTTCTCTTTTTCTTCTCAACTCCACAAATTATCATCAATTTCTTCATATATTTTCTTTTAACAGTAAATAATTAGGTATGGTTATAGACTGTTACTAACTAAGATTTTTCAAACCTGCTAATAAAAAATAAACATCAACAAATTTTTATCAACGATCAAAATTAATAAATATCAAGAAATTAATTTTCATCAACCAGAAAAGCTAATGAATATAAAAAAAATTCTTGAATATAGAAAGCTTGAAATAATAGAGATCATGCATATTAAGGCTCCGTTTAGTATTGCTTTTTAAATAGAGCTTTTGTTAATGAAAATTTTACAAGTAGAGTTTCTAGCCAAATGTTGTCAATGAGAACTTTTATTAAAAATTATAAAATTATTTTAATAAACAAGTTTTTAAAATAAAATTGTTAAATAAGTAAATAATATTTAAGATATTTTAATATTCAAAAAACCTTTTCCACCTATACTCCCAAATAGGATTGGCAAAAAAGTATAACCCAGCCTAAGCCTAGCCTAAACAGGATTAGGGCCACGGGCTTTAAGCTGAATCCATATGACAAAGTCTTGGATATATGCTCAAAAATTTGAAATCCGCTATGAACGAGATGGTTAAGGGCTTTTGTAAAAAAGTATGGACTTTAATTTATAAATTTATGTGTATGTGTGTGTAGTACTTTGACACTAAATTAAATTAATTTTTAAGATCAAGCTGAATTAGATTATATATAAATTAGATTGAATTATGTGTAATATTATCATTATCTGATGTAATATTGAAATAAGATTATATTAAATTTAATTTAATGAATTAAAAATAATTATTTAAATATTTCAATTATTTTCAAATTATATTACTAATTGTTGAATTTAATAAATAATATACAACAATATTGTAATGAATTAATTAATAATTTTTCATATTTAGTATTATTTATAGTTTATATAAATCATTGAATAAAATTTTATTATTTGATTAGTTTGTTTTCAATATTAGCATTTGTGGGCTGTAATTTATTATATTGTGTTGTTAATATTTTGTAGCATCTATTGTATTGGATATTCATATTTAATTTAATTTTTTTAATTATAACTTTATTAAAATTTTATTTAAAAAATTAATAGAAATTCAAGTTCCGTCCAAGCTCAGGCTAGGCTCATCTAGTCCCTGCCCAGACATGGCATGTGCAAGTTTGGATGACTTTTAAAGGAATTGGGCCTATAATCAATTATATAGGCTTAAGCTTGGGCTTTGGCTTAAAAAAGTTTGACTCAAAATTGTCATTTATCAATCCTGAAAAGACTAAAATTTAAGCTTATGTTAGTAGGGGTGGGCAAACGGTTCGGTTTTTGCCGAACCGAACCGAACCGAAATATTCAATTCGGTTCGGTTCGGTTTTAAGTAAAACCGAACGGTTTGAAAAATTAGAACCGATCGGTTTGTGTTCGGTTCGGTTTAAACCGAACCGAACTAAAAAACCAATCGGTTCAATTAAATATAATAAAACCGAACCGAACCGAACCGAACAGAATTTTTAAAACCTAAATTCTAAAATCTAAAATTAAAATTCTAAATTATTAACTTAATTTTTCGAACCGAACCGAACCGAACCAAACCGAATTTTTAAAACCGAACCGAATTATTTCGTTCGGTTTGGTTTGGTTTTAAAATTCGGTTCGATTTGGTTTGAATTCTTAAGAACCAATCGGTTTCGGTTCGGTTCGGTTCGGTTTCGAAACCGAACCGAACCGGAAAATGCCCACCCCTATATGTTAGTACAGGCAAAATAGCTTAATTAATCTTTAAAACTCTATTATTAAAAAAAAACAAACAAACAATAAAAAAAATTTTGAAAAGAGCTAGTGATATTAAATAAACACTTATGATTTTTAGATAAATCATATTAAATAAGCATTAAAAAATGCTAGAAATGAATCTTAAAAAAAAGGAAATCGAGTGTTTAGTTTGCATAATGTGAGAGTGGAGAAAATATGTAATTTTGAGGTAGAGAGAGAAAGGGACTAGCAAACCTAATTTTGAGATTTTTAAGTTTTTTATTTTTAATAATGAATTTAATTTTTCTAAAAAGTGGAGAGAAATTTATTGAATTCAAATAACTCCTCATCTAAACAAATTTCTCATTTTTCTTAAGAAATATAAAAATTAAACAACTACCCAATGTCAAACAAATTAATGCAAACAATTAGGCACATACATAGCATCGACATGAAATGAATGAAAAAGTAGAGTAGTACCCAAGACGAAGAGCACCAAGGATATTTTCGACTAGCATATAACATGTACAGTGCAGACACGTGTATATATATTATATATTTCAATCAGAACCTGAATTTGTTATTATTAAATAATATATCTTATTAATTTTTCTAAACTTTAATAAAATCTAAAAACCTTCACCAAATCGGTACTAATATATATATATATATATAAATAAAGTAGCAGTACCCTACAGAGCCAGAGCACCAAAGATTTTTTTCGGCTAGCAAATTAACAGCATGCAGAGTGCACGTACATATGTAATAATATGTATTTATATGCGTGTTTACCTTCTAGCCGCAGGAACACCAAGGGTGGGCGAATAGCAGTTGTAGTGGGCAGTCCGAAGAGCATCAACGACGGCATCTTCGGCTACGGTGCTAGTCCGAAAGCAAGGAAATGCCGAGGGGTCGCCGTGGCCAAGATGAATGACTGGTCTCTTGTCCTTTTCGTTCAGATTCTCTCTCAAGGAAGTGAGGACTCCTCGAATGGTAACGGCTGAAGACGCGGTATTCTTGTCGTTTTTGTGCTTCTCTTTTTTCTGGTTAATACTAAAAAAACCCAATTTCTGATGAAGAAGAGGCTCGTTTTCCATGCTTTTTCAGTGGCATGAGCCAAGAAGCATGAATGAGTTGTTTTTTTGGGTTGATATACAAACAGGACAAGAATCTCGTGAATATAATGTCAAGAGGAAACAAACAAAAATGTAAGAGAATGCACTAGATATACATTTTCTTTCATTTAAATGGTTGGTTTATTTATATATTTTTTTATAGCAAATTCATTAATGGCATCTTTTTTATATTTTATATATAGAAATGTTTTAATCTAGATCTGAACTATATTGAAGTGCGGAAAAATTATTAAGACATAGTTTAAAGTCCAAGATCTTAAACCAAATCAGTATTCATTTTATATATATGTATGCCTTGATTTGCTTTTTAAATGATATATCTCTCTTTTATTAATTCCAAAAATATATGATTTGTCGAATTTCAATCCATGTGGTTATATATAGCTAGTTGTAGTCTCTAATTTAAGTTTTAGTTATCGTTTGCTTCTAAATATATGCGATAATAATACCAACAAAAGATCATTAGAAAAAGAATATATACATCGGGACAATTTCTATTTTGCTTTAATTGTTCTTTTAAAATATGTTTTTTATTTGTGTTTCAACTAAGAAGAAGTGTGTAGCAAAAAATAAAAAATAAGTAGCAGTGAAGTATTGAAGTGGATCACATGCATGCTTGTGCACGAAGAACGAGTCGAATTTGTTTGAAATTGTCATTCATTTCGTCCTTATTTGTGGGTGATGATTTAATTAATTTGCAAACTCATGAGTTAAAATGCCAAGTGATTATCGAATGAGGGCATCGAATTATCAATTGATATTAACAACTTAAGTTGTTTGGGAGAAGATTGGACTAACCAAGAGTCATTCATTTTTTTATCCCTCTAATTAAATTACTTCTACATGCTAAAAGCGAAGAGTGAACGTAACAAATTCCCCCCGTAAGTTTTGGGATCTGACTATTCCCCTTTCGTTTTAATCCATCCATCATCAATATTCAATGGTAGGTACCACATATAAAAAAAGGACTTAAATAATTTCCATTTATAATTTTAATTTATGTTTCCCATTCGTTGGATTCTTGCCATAAACAATTTCACCATTATTATATGATTGGTTAGAGGAACATATGATAAGAAATCCAACACAGCCAGAGTATTTGATAATATTGAGAACATAATTGATATTAAAGCCAATTGAAGAATATATGGTTGTCGATGACCTTTTTTTCTTTTTCTTTTTTGTTTAAATTATCTTGTTAATCAATGCTTCGATTAGGCCCAAAACCTGGTCCTACTCATCAGGTACTTATTCCAGGCCCAAGTCACTATGTTAAGCCAATTATTGTGGACTGCATTTTGGAAATACCCAATGCACTAAAGCAAAGTTCAATTTACACTGAATCTTTGGTCAAGTTCACTTAGGGAGATCCAATGCTACCAAATAGTATGCAGGTCCATAATTGAGTTTGTTGCGGGATTAGTGTCTTCAATCTAGTGGCTAACTTCGGCCTAAAGTCCATGAAATCTTTTTGAAAACCTATGAAACCTTAATTTCAGCCTAGTTCATTTCTTACCTCTACAATATAGATGATTGAAGGCTAAGAAATTTTATTTAGGATACAAATCCTATAATCCTAACCCAATTAGAAAGCATCTCCTCCTATCCTTAAAAGAGGAAAGAATCATCAAAACCCTATGTTTTGACTAGATTTTGGGGGTGAAGAAAAGAGAGACAAAAGCCTAACTAAAATAATATATTTATTTTAAAGTGAAAAGGGTGCCTCGTGTAATCGAGGCGTGTTGACCATTATCGACCTTTTGAATGACTTGAGAAAGAATAGAAGAGGTGGAGTCGTGATGGGGAGCTGAAATTTGGAGGAAATGGTTTTTGCTACGCTGCAAAATGAAGAAAAGAGATTAGAGATGAAGCAAGTGATGGCCCGCGACCACACTTCAACACTCAAGTAAGTTTTGGGGATTTTTTTTTTATTTTTGATTTTTTTGTTAAGAGCTTGCAAGCTCTCAATAATGTTGGTTCGAGGTTAAAGAAAAGTCTCAGAACTTGTGATATGTTTGTTTTCTAATAAGTGAGAAAAATAAAACATGAGTGTTGTTATATAGAGTGCCTAGGGGTCCTTGGCTGCCATGCCACATGGCACATTTTATTGGCATTCTTTGTTACTATAGCAAGGATATTTGTATCTTTTTGCTCATACAATTGTTTAGGCCCTTTGGAGCATGTTTGGAGAATATGTTGGTTGTCATTTTTATGATTTGTCCACACATAAACATGTTGGACTTTGTTGGGTGGTCCTACATGCTTTTGCAGAGGCTCCCCCTAAAATTGTTGGCATGTCAGTCATGACAAATGGTCTCAATTGTTTTGATGTGCCACTTTTGGCTTTTGTGTAGAAATATTATTATGATTAACTAGTGATAGAAGACTGTATGAAAAATACATTAGTTAGGTTCCCAAAAAAGACTGGAGGGGTCACAATGGTTTTGCTTAAAGCTCAAACTCCTTAGACAATATATAAGCCTTAGTGATAGAACGTTTCTAATACACTTAAACTTACTAATAAGCTTCTTACATACTTATCACTTGTCACAAGTTTATAATAATAATAATAATAACATTATTATTATTATTATTAAATTAAAATAGCAAAGATATAACCAACAAATCAATAAAAATTCATTAACCCAAGGCCTATAAAAATTACAATATCCTTAAAGCAAATTCGCCACCTTCATAACTCTGCTTGAATTATATTGGCATCTATCTCCTAAGATACAATGAATTCAAATAGTGTTGACAGCATGACCTCAATATTCCCACATATTTCAAACAAATGTTCAAATTTTATTACACTAAAGTCTAAAGCTAGAGAGAATTTCCTTAAGAGAGAAGAGAAGAAAATAACTTGGATTTTGGCGTATTTTTCAATTGAACATGGAAGACAGTATACATATATATAGGTTTAAAGGGAGAGCACTAGTTAGTTAAAAATCTTATATGGGATTTTTCTTCATTTTTTTTCCTTTCAATAAGTGTTATTTGAGATTGAATTTCTCATTCATTCATGCACCAATTTGAGCATCTGTGATTCATTGTGAAGAGCTCATAGATTCTAAATCATTCATGCACGTATAATTTTCTATATTTATCTTGCTCAAAATTAGCTTCAAAATTGCCACTTCATGCTATTTTTCTAACAATCCCCCACATGAATGAAAATTGGCAGAAGACATGAAAATGATTATTTTGATATTAAAATCATTTTGACTATGGTGATAGAATTTAACTGATCAAAACCTGCATAAGATAGGTAGGTCTCAACCTTAGAACCTTCCTTTGTAAAATATATTTATTTTCCTGACTGATTAGTTGACACGATGTTTAGGAACTATTCTGTTGTTTATGTAAACGATGATATATTTCACATATGAATTCTTCCTAATTCTTTGAGTTCTCATGGTTTATTTATTTTGGCTTTGAACATTTGCCCAGTTCTGCAAGAGTTTCTAAGAATTAAGCCTTTGACAATTCCCTTTGAAGCGATCCCACTTCTCTCTCACATAGGTTATTTTTTAATCAAAAGTAACTTGCTTTACTGTGCTTGGATTCCCACGCATAATAAATCATTAAAAGCATAGATTACCCTTCCTTCCTACGAGCATCACTATTTTCATCATAAGGATGAACAGGATGGTAACCCTCCATAGTGATCTTTACAATTAAGTTATCCATTTGAGCTTAGTTCAGTCAACTAAGTTTGGTTTTCCTTCATAAAATAAACCTTTCTTTCTATAGCTTTAGTCCTATTTCCCTTGATGATTTTTTTATTAACTATTTATTTAACTCTTTGGTTAGTGTATCCACAATATTATCCTTTGACTTTGCATAGTCAATAGAAATAACTCCAATAGAGAGTAGTAGTCTAATGGTATTATGTCTACGACTCATATGTCTAAACTTACTATTATACATATTTGTTGTATAAATTTTATTGAACTCATAAGTGCACGAATTTATTTTAGTATAGATTAATAGTAATGAGTGTCGATCCCATGTAGAAGTAGATTTCAATTTCGTATAGGGTTAATTTTCTAATTAGGTAATTGGACTTGTAGTAAAGGTTTGGATATATTTTATTATAGGGATATTATCATTTTCCTACCTAAGTTATTCTGACATATCAAGTCAGTACCATAGTTTGTTAAAAACAACATTTGACTACTAAACATTTATACTGTTATCATTTTACCATAATTTCGTTAAAAATCAGTTAGTATTTAATAGAAAATAAATATCAAGTCAAATTTACCCCTCAAATGTAAAAGACAATTTTACCCTTGTGAAGAAATAAAGACAAAATGGCTCGTACGAAGCAGACAGCAAGGAAGTCCACCGGAGGTAAGGCGCTACGCAAGGAGCTGGCCACCAAGGCGGCTCGGAAGTCGGCTCCGGTGACGGAGGAGTGAAGAAGCCCCACCGCTTCGAGGCCGAGAGCAGTGGCTTTGAGAGAGATCGGGAAGTACCGTAAGAGCACTGAACTCCGATAAGGAAGCTTCCGCTCCAAAGATCGGTGAGGAAATCGCTCGGGACTTCAAGACCGATCCGAGGTTCCAAGCAGTACTGTCGCGGCTCTTCAAGAAACTGCCGAGGCTTATCTGGTGGGTCTCTTTGAAGACATCAATCTCTGTACGAAGCATTTTCTTACTTGCAAAGTGAAGGTAATGTGTGGTGAGGAGGATTAAACGATCTTGGGGCATGTAGCATAGCCCAGTTATCTATCAGCAAAACATCACCTTTCTGCCAAGGGATTGCAACACATTCGTCTTCAAGAATATTCAGATGGTCAAGCACAATATCAGCTGGCAACCGCTTACCATTCCCAAAAGTGACTACCTTAACAGGATCATTTCGATCATCTTTCCACCCTCTACAAGCAGCTACCATGCTGTTGATTTCATTTTACACCAATTATGATGCTAATTGCAAGTGGGGCCTCAGTTGGGCATCATTCCAAGTGTGAAAATATCATCTAAATGTGGGAAGTTTCTGATGCATTATTGATGCAAAAAGCAAAAAACATTATGTATACCAAATTATATGAATCTTAATCATTTCCACTAGCACAGAGATTGGGCTTGCCAATGTCAATTTTACCCTTCATGAAGAAATAAATAACAATTTTCCACTGAAGAGTGACAACCTTCACGAAAGGTAAAATTGTCTTTTACATTTGAGGGGTAAAATTGACTTGATATTTATTTTCTGTTAAATACTAAGTGATTTTTAACTTAATTATGGTAAAATGATAACAGTATAAATGTTTTGTAGTTAAATGCTGTTTTTAACAAACTATGGTACTGACTTGATATGTCAGAATAACTTAGGTAGGAAAATGATAATATCCCTTTATTATAAAATTTAAAATAAAATTACAGGAATCAATTAAAGATAGAACTATAAAATTGCATGAATAAATTAAAGATGAAACTGTGTGAATAAAACAATTGAGTGTTTGGATGTACACTGGACAATGTACTGCGAGCGTAATGCTTCTTTTTAGTGCTATTTAAATCATGAGAGAATATTTCCATTCCTCATGAGCCTCACTCTAATAAATATGGTGTCAAATGCTCATTATGCCAGAGGTAACAATCCTCCGTTGAGTGTGGTATCAAGAATATTGTGCTAGAAGATAACAATCCTTCTATTGATAATGTGGCAAGACCGTCTGCTAAAAACTTGGATTCACTCTCTGTTGAAACCTAGTCAAGACGACCTATAAATATTAGAAGGGAATCTCTTTCTAATAAATATGATGGTAAGTGCTCATCGTGCCAGACAGTAATGATATTTCATTAGGAGCCAGTATAACCAGTGCAAATCTAGATAAGATACATTATCTATCATCGACGAGTCAAAATAATTACATAAATTTTTTAGAGGAAGAGAAAGTAAACTTAACAAATTAAGTTCATAGAACATGTTGAGACTTTATCTTCAACCGAAGCTTGAAATTAAATTAGCTACTCATTTCAAACTAGGGGTAAAATAATAATTTTGTTAAAATACATAGAAAATACAACATATAGAGGGAATTAGACAAAATAGAGCTCAAAATCAAATTTAGAGTTGTCAAATGAAGGGGAGAGAGTCCCTTATTTATAGATACAATGGGTAAATCATAGTTATCGAATGAAAACATTTAGGACACTTAAGATTACTCCATATAGCAAGCTCTAATTGGTTAGAACATGTTATCAAGGACTGTGATTCAATGTGTCGCATGTAACGTAAGCTTATTTTTCAGTCCAATAATGTTGCATTGTCATCAGTCAACGCCAAAGTCAACTAATATTGATGCAGTGCATCGCATGTAACGTAAGCTCATTTTTCAATTTAATAGTGTACTGTTATGTCATCAGTCAATGCCACATCATTAATCAATGCTACATCAGTATTTTTGGTCTAATAGAATACTACCACATCACCTAGGCCCCACAAAATTAGTATACATACTACCACACTTGATTTGAGCCTCTATAGATGCAATTAAAGTGCATTTTGCAATTCTTGTCATTCCTCAGTTTTCAGGGCTTTTGAATCCATTCATGATGTTGACGTGCCTCCAAACATTATAAAAATTATGGTTTTATCCTTTTTATCATTCCTGAGGTTTTTGACCATTTTGAGTTAAAAAATATTGTCTGTTTTATTGTTCGATTTATTATTTATTATAAAATGACCATAATACCCTTGAAACACATAAAATATTTAAATTATAATAAAATACAGACAATCAAAGTTTAAAGACATATATACATAAAATTAAATATATTAGTAAACCTTGGAGTGTAAAATGACGATTTTACTTTTTTATGAATATACACTCTCCAGCACTCAACACACCTTCTAATCAGTTTATTGCTAGTTCCTAACAAATTAAGAGTTAACAAAGTTCAAAACCAAAATGAAAATTTTTTTTCAAAGCAATTGTGTTTATTTCTTCAATTAAATTAATGACAACAATCGAATAAAAATATAAGTATTATTTCCAGCCTAAAGAAATATTACTCCACATCAACCATCCACACGAGCCATTCAATTAAACTTATGCAAACTGATCGACTATCAAAGCTATGTGAATTAAGTCTCTTTCAAGAATAACATGTCAAAACCTAAAATCTCACAGGTAAGAATGACATTCTCAAAAGAAAATATATCGAAGATGAAAAGTACACATTTAGTAAGTAAATTGCCTAAGGGTCTAGAAATTTTGTTAAAATCTTTAATGAAATATCTATGAAAACTAAAGTGCCCAAAGAAAGATCTTACTTCTCTGACTATTTTGGATAAAGGAAGATTGAAAATGTGATCCACCTTGGCTTTGTCAACCTCAATAGCTTTGCTTAAAATGATATGGCCTAAAATAATATATTATTTCACCATAAAGTGGTATTTCTCCCGGTTCAAGACCAAATTTTTCTTTATACATCTCTGCAGAACTAGTTTTAGACGATGCAAACACTGATCAAACGAATCAATAAAAATAAAAAAGTCACCCATAAAAACTTCAAGAAAATATTCAATCATATTAGAAAATATACTCAACATGCACCGTTGAAATGTGGCATGTGCATTCAATAATTCAAACGGTATTCTCCTATATTCAAAAGTACTAAAAGGGCAAGTGAATATAGTTTTTTCTTGGTCTTTTGATGCTATGGAATCTGGCTATATTCTAAGTAGCCATCTAAAAAATAAAAAATTTCATGACCCGCTAATCTGTCAAGCATTTGGTCAATGAATGGTAAAAGAAAATGATTTTTTTTTTATAACAGATTTCAACTTCCTATAATCAATGCATACACGTCACCCTTATAGTCACTCTAGTAGGTATTAATTCATTATCAACATTGGTAACTACTGTGACTACTAACCTTTTAGGGACAACTTGCACAGAACTAACCCATGAACTATTAGAAATGGGATAATTGATACCTGCATCTAACAATTTAAGAACTTTAGCTCTGATAACTTCTTTCATTTTAGTGTTCAACCGACGTTAGATTTTTCTAGTAGGTTTAGCATTATAATCAAGATAAATGTAATATATAAAATCTACTGGGTTTATATCTTATATGAACCCTACCATAAACTGACACGACCCTAATCAAATTAAGATCAATTCTAAATCTAAGAATTAAATGGAATCGAGACCTTTTACATAATGAAGCACAAAATTTGATATATAAAAATTACAAAATCAGCTATGGGTATTCTAATTGATAAGTCAAGGATTAAATGCTACAGAAAATCCAATAAGTTTAAAAAGTTCGTTTAAGAATTAAAGAGAATTACACTCTCAAATAAATTACTTGAAAACTGAATTTCTTTTATTGAATGCGAGTTCATTATATATAAGTTATAAGAAATCTCAGCCATAATTACCTTAGATATTTTTTGTTATAAATCCTTATATAAAATTAGGAAAAAATCCTAATCCAAAATTAAATCAGAATTTTAATATAAAACAAATAAGGAAAGAATCATAATCTAATAAAAATGAAAGAATTCAAATGACTAAATAAAATAAAATTGATGATTTGTTGCCTCTTATGACTAAATAAAATGAAAATAGCTTATTTGTTACCTCTTTTAAAAATAAAAACACTGTCTGAAAAGATAGTAGCATATCTTTCATCCATAATACTCCGATTCCACGGATTTGATTATTAAAAAAATTGAAAAGTTTGAATTACGCATTTATTGGTCTTAATATCTTGTGAGATTCCTTCAATGGACCTCCACGAATTTGATTGATTCCAAATTGCTTAAAATAGCCCATTAAGTGCTTCTTTGACTTTTTTAACACGAGTTATTTCTACGGGAACTTTAATAAGATTTGAATATATTTTATTCAAAGTGCTTGTATCATCTTTATCCTCAATCTCATCATTCTCCTTCTCTTGAAGAGGATTAATCCTCCAATTATCACATATATTAAAAGGACTTAAATTAGAAATATTAAAAGTTTAGAAATATTAAAAGTAATACTCACATTGTACTCACTAGGTAAATCCAGCTTGTATGCATTGTTGTTGATCTGTTCAAAGGCTTGGAAAGGACCATCCCTTCAAGGTAAAATTGTTCCTTGCACATGTGTAACCATATCCAATTGCCTGGTTTAAAGACAAGTTTGTGCTGACTTTTGTTGGCTCGTTTAGCATATTATTCAGTTCTCTGCTCAATGTTGAGCTTCGCCGTTTCATGTACTTACTTTTCAGCTTTAATCTTTCCATCTAAGTTAACACACTTAAAAACAGGTAATGGAATTAAATCTAACAAATTTAAAGGATTAAAATCCTAAACAATTTCAAACTGTGAATACTTCATTGTAGAATAAATATAACGATTATAAGCAAACTTAACATATGACAAATAATTTTCCTAAATTTTAACGTTCTTTTTAATGATTGCCCACAATAAAGTAGATAAAGTTTTACTTATAACCTTTATTTGACCATTAATTTAAGGGTGACATGTAGTTGAAAACAATAACTTAGTCCCCAACTTAGCCTAAAAATTCTTTTAGAAGTAACTCAAGAACTTAGCATCCCTTTCAGAAACTATTGTTCTAGGCATATTATGTAAACTCATAGTCTCTCTAAAGAATAAATCAGTAATGTAGGAATCATCGTCTATCTTGTGGTATGAAATAAAATGTACCATCTTAGAAAATTTATCCACAACAACAAAAAAATTGAGCTATTTCCTCGTTTAAACCTAGGCAAACCTAATATAAAATCTATGAAAACATCAGTTCAAGGTGCATTAGGTATTAGTAATGGGGTGTATAAACCTTAGGGTTCCATTTTTGGTATGGCTTGCCTACAATATCTCATTTCATATGTGGCCAATAAAAGTATTCTTACAAAATGGCTAAAGTCTTTATAATTCTAAAATGTCTCATCAATCCTCTCCTATAGGATTCTCTCATCAATAAATCTCTTAAAGAACAATTAAATACACACAACTTATTCTCTCGAAACAATTAATGCTGCCATGCTTAAAACACTTACTAACCCCAGTCTTTTAACAAGTTTGATATTCAACATTAAAATTATGGTCATTAACATACAATTCCTTAATATATTCAAAACTAAGTAATTTAGAATTAAGTGTTGAGATTAAGGCATACTTGTAGGGAAGTGCATCTGCAATGATGTTTTCCTTAATCTGCTTGCAACAGATAATATATGGAAATGTCTCTATAAATTTCAACCAACGAGCATGCATCTTATTTATCTTGTACTAGCCTTTAAGTTGATTTAAACATTCAGGATCATTGTGAATTTACGAACATCTTACTCCATAAGTAGTGCTGCCATGTTTCCAATATTTAAACTAACGCATATTGCTCTTTATCGAAAGTAGGGAAGTTTAAGGTTGCTCCACTTAGTTTCTCACTAAAGCAAGCAATTAGTCGTCCTTTCTACATTAAAACAACAATAGAATTATGAAAAATATGGTCAAGTTCGTTAGTGTTCAGAAACTCCTCTTTGTACAAAAGTACAATCATTGACTAATTTGAAAATAATGCTATTTTTATCTCACTCACTCTTGCATAAAAATTATTTTGTTTTCTCTCAATGGCCTCAATTTTATTTTCTTTTTCTCTATCTTATTTTCTCTGCCTCTCTTTGATTTTCACCCTCTTTCTCTTTCTTTTTCTTTTGCTCACTTTCTTTTTATAAGCTTACTTAGTCTTCATAAACCTACTTTGGTATTAATAGAGCAAGAGTGATCTTGTGTTCATTAAACTTAAATGAACACTTATTGGTAAGGCCATCATACTTCACACGTCCGTCGAATTACTAAGGACACCAAGTAATAAGTGTCCAACTTGCATTAGCACCACATCACATAGCACTTTATCTTTATATTTGTGGATCCTAAAAGATACTAGTTTTTATTTGTTCAGTTGCACCTCACCACTGTCATTTAACCATTGTAGTTTATATGGCTGTGGATGCTTAAGTGTCGGAAGCCCTAATGTCTCCACTATGATAATACTAGCAACATTGATACAACTTCCTTTATCAATAATCATACCACATATTTTGTCTTGAACATAGCACCTAGTATGAAAGATGTTTTCTCATTGCACTGCTTTATCTTCTTTTACTTGTATACTCAAAGCTCTCATAGCTACTACAATTAATTCTTCAAGGGTTGTATACTCTTCATCTTTAATGTCTTCCAATAATGGCATCTCATTATCTTCTACCTCATCATTAGTTATAATTTCATCATTACTTTGCAACACTACAACTCTCTTATTTACATATTCATCTACTATGTCCCCTGCCATGATATTTGAAACACTTAATGTTTTTATTCCTAATATTAGAGGTCATAGTATTACCTTGTGAAATAGGCTTGGAGGGCTCGAATTTTGGCTTAGATACAGTAGATTTTTGTGGCCTCTCATCTCGCTTCACGTAGACCGACTTCTATAAAGTGGAACTCGAGCTTAGGGTTGCACGAGTATCACCCCTCCTCTTGATTTATTCTTCAATCTTAATGGCCTTGTCAATCATCTCATCAATCTCTACATAACATTGCAACTCAACCATATTTATAATCTCCCGATTAAGGTCATTCAAGAATTGTACCATAGTAGCTTCTCTCTCTTCCTCAATATTTACTTAAATCATCGCAACATTCATTTATTTATAGTAATCCTCCATGTTTCGGCTACCCTGGATAAGACTTTGTAGTTTTTAGTATAAGTCTCGGTAGTAATGACTAGGCAAAAAGCATATTCTCATCAACGTCTTTATTTCATCACATGTCTCAAAAGAACATTCCCTATTCTGCCTCCTATTGTTAATAAGCTGATCCCACCAAATAATAGTATAGTCAGAAAATTCAATTACAATTAATTTTACCTTTTTGTTGTAGAATAATTATAGCAGTCAAAGACGAACTCCATATTTTTCTCTTATTCAAGATATGCTTATGAATCGGACTTACCTTGAAAAGATAGGATTTTCATGTTTATGTCATTCACGCCATTATCTCGATTTTTGGCTCCCTTATAATTACTTACAGACTTCTCGTCTTCACCATACTCATCCCTGTAATAGTAAAAAATTTGTCTTTGCTAGAACTTTCTCCCTACTACGTGCTTGGGCAACATGTTGTGGTTGCCTTGCACGTATGTTCTTTACTTAATTTAAACACTCATGTATGTACTCTAATTCAGCCCTCATCATTCGTCTTATCTCTCCCATTAAGGATTGAACTTGTAAATTTTGAAATGCTAGTTATTGATCCTTTGTATTTGTGCTTCGTTCCTTATTGTGAAACATACTTGAAATCTATAAAAAGAGATTAGAAATAACATGGAAAGGACCTCACCTCACTCCCTTACGTTTTTTACTCAAAAAAATGATTCACTCAATTTTACCTGTGTTTCACATGAATTTATTAGTTTTATAGATTTCAACTTTATTGGGCGTGTTTTACTCAAGAGAAGGATTCACTTAATTCCATTCTTCTTTTACACAAATTTATTGGTTTTACTCTCTAATACACTCACACTCTCTTGTCTTTCACCACTCATAGTAATTCTCTCTTAGCTTTTATAAACCTAACTAAGCCATTGTTAAGATTCCAGAACCAATTCACAAAGATTATAACGAATACGTATGATTGCTTTCGAAGCACAAGATACTAAAATTTCAAGAAAAAATTTTCATACTACAAAAAATCATATTTAGACTCTATAAGACACTAATAATGGAAATTGAACAAAAATTTTTTTTGCTTACTTTTCTTGGCTTTTTTTTTTTGTAATCCTAGATAATTGAATTTTGAATGAATTTAGGGTAGGGAATAGGTAAAATTTATAGATTTAAGGAAATAAATCACAGTGATGTAAAATTAAGAAAAAAAAATCCTAAAAATACTGTTCATGTAACATTGTTCAATTTTTTTTTTTTTATATAAATTTGAATAAACAAAACAGAAAATGAAATCTAAATTCTTGATTAGAACCTTGCTCTAATACCAAATGATACAAACCCCGCTAAGAATTGACACAACCCTAATCAAATTAGGGTCCAGAATTGATTTTAAATCTCAAAATTGAATCGAACTGCGACTCGTTACTTAGTAAAGCACAAACCTTGGTATATAAATATGGCAAAATCAATTATGGATATTCTTATTAATAAGTCCAGGATTGAACGCCACGAAAAATTTGATAAGTTCAAAAAGTTAATTTAAGAACTAAAGATAATTACACTCTCAAGTAAATTACATGAAAACTGAATTTCATTTATTGAATTCGAGTTTATTATATATAGGTTACAAGAAATCTTAGCCATAATTATCCTAGAAGTTTTCGACCATAAATCCTTATCCAAAATCGAAAATAAATCCTAATCCAAAATTAAGTCATATCAAAATCTCAATTTAAAACAAATAAGAAAAGAATCTTAAATAAATTAGAATCATAATCTAATGAAAATAAAAGAATCTTAAATGATTATATGAAATAGAAATAATTGATTTTTTGCCTTTTATGACAAAATAAAATAGAAATAGCTAATTTGCTGCCTTTTTGAAAATGAAAACATTGTCTGAAAAGGTAGTAGCATATCTTTCATTCATAATATACGGATTTCATGGATTTAATTTTTCAGAAAATTCAAAAGCTTGAATTATGTATTTATTGGTACGATTATCTTGTGAGATTCTTTTAATGAGCTCCACAAATTTGATTGATCCCAAGTTACTTGAATCAACTCATTAAATGATTCTTTGAATTTTTAGCACTAGTTCTTATGACAAGTTTAATGGAAACTTGAAATGGATATGAATATGTCTTATTCCACGTGTTTGTGTTATCTTTATCTTCAATCTTTTATGTCAATTGTGGTTCATCCTAATACCTCTTTGTGCTCTTTTAAAGCACTCAACAACTTACTCTTTTGCTTGTCATCAATGAAGGATGAGATAGTTACTGGTAATGTGTTTTCTTCTCCCAATGATGCATATGTCAAAGTGTCAGGTAATGGTTTGAGCTCGCATTTTGGTGGTGATTCTAATGATGGGCTAAGTTTCTTCTTCGATAGTGCCAATTATTCAATTATTGACTTCTATTTAATGATGGTGATGAATTCATTATGGTGTTGACCTCGTGAAATGATCTGTTAATATCAAAATTCAAATCAAAATGAGTTAAACATGTCATCATTAAAGTTCGAAAGAAAAGTATAATCAACTAACTCTTCAATTAAATTCACATCATCTCTATCATGAGGTCGTTTGGCACTGTTAAAGATATTCAACTCTATAGTCATGTTGCCAAAAGACAATTGCATATTTTTTATCCTATATTAAATGTAAATATCGGTAGTTACCAAGAAAAGTCATCATAATCTAATAAAGATATACTTCTTCGAATCTAGCACTAGTTAAGTGTCAATAACAATGAAATTAATAAGAAAATAAAACTTGTCTACATGGATAAACACATCCTCAACAAATTGCGAGGTATTTTCATAGACCAATCTGTAAGTTATAACACAACTAGAGTTGGGTGTAATTCTCCTAATCTAAGTTTTACAAATACTAAGTAAGGTAAAAGATTCACATTAGCTTCTAAATCCAACAAAGTATTCTCAAATATGTAGTTCTTGATACTACATAAGATAATGGAAAAGCCAAGGTCTTTGCATGTTAGAGAAATTTTTTGTTAGAGTATGGAACTAATATTTTCTATTAAAAAGGCCTTCTTTTGAACCTGCATACTTTTCTTTTTAATACAAATGTCTTTAAGAAACTTTGCATAAAAAGCACTTGTTTTATAGCGTTAAACAAAGAGATGTTAACACGTACCTATTTTAAGATTTCCATAATTTCACCTATGAAACTTTCTTTTTTTTTTTACTTTAGCTAACCTCTAAGGGAATGGAGTTTTAGGGACGTATTCTCATAGATTGCTTTCTTATTATGCGCCATGCTTGTTTTCTATTGCAAAAGAATAACTACTTGCCAATTATGATATTTTACTACCAAAAATATATTTTATTGCAAAATATGCATTTCTTAAGATAAAATTGATGTGTTCACAAAAATATTATCTTATATTATAATCATTTCTATGACCAACCCAATTTTTATCGCAAATTTATCACTTTTATTAACCGAATATATTAGTCACAAATTCTAATTGTAGAAAGGAAAGTTTCTACGACCAACTCATTAAGTTGTGTAAACTATAGCATATTTTGCAATCAATTACTGTTTCAT
This sequence comes from Murraya koenigii, assembly GCA_025617385.1. Lineage (NCBI taxonomy): Eukaryota > Viridiplantae > Streptophyta > Magnoliopsida > Sapindales > Rutaceae > Murraya > Murraya koenigii. The sequence goes on along the minus strand of CM046815.1, from coordinate 14,508,357 downwards.
CTGAGGCCAACACTTGGTTGCAGTAGATGAAATTACTATCACGAAAAGGTTTACATTAACACACTCTTTATAATCCACAACCATTGATCATTATAGTTATAGAAAATTGAATTTAATGGAAAAATTTAAGTGGTCACAAAAAAGTTGGTCATAGATGATCATATTTCTAGTAGTGAATACATACAATCAAAGTTTAAATACTTAAATACATAAAACTAAGGATATTAGTAAGACTTAGAGTGCAAAATGACGATTTTACTTCATGCACACTTCAGCTCTCAATAAGATTGACTATCACAAAGTATGCAAATTACTGGAACAAACCTTAGCCATTTTGGAGTAACTTCTAAGAAATTCCTTAGCCATTCCGCAATTTTACTATATTTTTCTAATTTAATGAATTTAGATTTCATTATTGACCTAGCTATCACCATTTGTTTATATGATTTCCATGAAACAACAGCACATGCTAGTGTAAACACGTATTCACTTGTAGAACTTGAGTCTTTTACATCAAATATCCATTTTGCATTATTGTACCCTTCTAGTATAGCTGGATACCTAGTATAGTGCAGCCCATGATTGCGAATATAGCATAATTACCTGAGTACACTTGTATAGCTTTCTAATGATCAATTCCTAGATTATTCATATCTCTGGCAAGTTTGCTTACTATATAAACTAAGACTGTGTACAACTTGTTAGGTACATCAGACTACTACTTGAGAAACGACATCACCTCTATTCTTAGATAGATGCAAACTTGTATCTAAAGATATTTTTGCCACAACAAAATCGTCTCTATTGAAGTTCCCAAGAATTTTATCCACATAATGTAATTGACTCAAAATAAGTTTGTTAGATGTTTTTCAGACTTTTATTTCTAAAATGATATTTGCTTGACCCATATCTTTCATGTCAAAACTAGACTTGAATATATTCTTGGCAAATCTGACTATCTTGTCATCACTTCCTACAATTAGCATGTCATCAATGTAAAGACATAAAATGATGTAGACATTTTCTGTCTCTTTGACATATCATACATTTTTCACATTCATTGATCTTAAAACCATTTGCCATCATAGTACGGTCAAATTTTTCATGTCATTATTTTAGAGCTTCATTCAAGTCATGTAATGACTTTACTAATTTATAGATTTTTTTTTTGTCCTAAAGCTATAAAGCCGTTAGACTATTATATACAGATTTCTTTATTTAAATCTCCATTTAGAAAGGCTGTTTTTTCATCCATTTATTATACTTCTAAATTGTCTAATGCTACAATTACTAGTATCATCCTAATAAAATTTATTCTCATTATAAGAGAATTATTATCAAAGTAATTAAGGTCTTCTCGTTATTTATAACCTTTAATTACAAGTCTAGCCTTGTACTTATCAACTGATCCATCAACTTTCATTTTCCTATTGAAATCTACTTGGATCCTAAAGGTTTGCATATTGGAGGAAGATCTACTAACTCTTAGCTATAATTTTGTAAGATGCTTCTAATAATTTACAACTTCTATAAAGCTTTGTGGTTTACTCTCTATTAAAAATTTGATAAAATTTAAACCAAAGGATTTTTCCATTCTAGCTCTTTTACTATGCCTGAGTTCAGAATGAATATCTTTTTCATTGTTTTGAATTTTTCCTTGTTCTTGGTCCTCACTATATTCAATGATAGCTTCATGTGTTCATTTAGTCGAACTTGAATCCTTTTGAATTTACAAGGAAACACATTTTCAAAGAACAATGCATTTTTGGATTCCATTATCATATTCTTGTGAATATTTGGTATATTCAGCTCATATACAAGAAATTGGTAGGCACTGTTGTTATGTGCATAACTAATAAAAATGCAATCTATAGTTTTTGGCCTTATCTTCACCTTATTTGGTGGAGGAATGGCCACTTTAACAAGATACCCTTATACTCGCTTGTAAGAAGGTACTCTACCTTTCCATAATTCATAAGGGATTTTCTCTGCTTCCTTTTGAGGTACCTTATTTAAAAGGTAATTAATTGATAAAATAGCTTCTTTCCACATTTTCTTGCACTAAACACTTCGGGATCAACTTCATCCTTTATGAGTATTAGATCATCTTCTTTTAAGAATCTCATAAGATTTAAGGTGGTCAAGTTAAAGAACATTTTATGTTGCCACCATTTGAAATTCTATCTAGTGAATCTATAACTACAAATGCAGTGACACCAATCGACACGATACATGAGACATAAGTAGGTGGGTCAAAAGTTTTAACTTGCTGGATCATATCAATTATCATTTCAATAAATATTCTATTTTAAGATTGTAGAGATATTATTATTATTAACTAGTGATATAATACCGTCCACTTTATATACAAAACTACACTTATTAAGTTCTCAAGAAAGATTTGGTGGGTCATAATAGTTCCGCTTAAAACCCAAATTCGTTATAAGCCTCTTACACAATTATCACATGTTTATAATAATAATAATAATAATAATAATAATTGAAATAACAAAGATATAACCAATAAATCAATAATATGTAAATAAATAAAATTCACTAACTCGGGACTATAAAATTACAATGTCTTTAAAACAGATTCACCACCTTCATAATAGTGTTTGAATTATATTGGCATTTGTCTCCCAGAATACAATAAATTTTAATAGCATTGGTAGTACAACCTCACTAATCCGCAAATGTTTAAATTTTATCATACTAAAGCCTAAAGCGAGAGAGAATTTGCTTGAGAGAGAAGAGAAGAAAATCATTTGGATTTTGGTGTGTTTTTTCAATTGAACATAGAAAGTCAATAAATATAGATTTCAAGGGGGGCATTAATTAGTTAAAAATCTCATTTGAGATTTTTCTTCATTTTTTTCACACCAAGGGGTGTTCTTTGAGATCTAATTTCTTATTCACCCATGCACCAATTTGAGCATTTTTGATTCATTTTGAAGAGCTCATGGAGCAGAATCTGAATCATCCATGTATGTATAATTTTCTAATATTTATCTTGCTCAAAATAGCCATTTTATGTTATTTTTATAGCATTTTACAGGCATGGTAGCCTGCTATCTCCTTTTTTTCATCGCAATATTTATTCATTGATTTCTTATTTTTAGCTAAAAGATCAACATTCTTTATGGCGATAACCGTCTCCCATGTGGTGGCTGTTAAGGATGCTTTTTTCGTCCTTAATATGGCAAAATCTGGGAGTTATTTTGATTTTTGGTGTACACAAGGTAAGCTAGATTCCCCTTGGTGATTCTTCTATTACTTTGCTTCTTCCATTAACACACGGCATTCTCTTATTTATTCCCCAAACAACCTACCTTATAACATAATGATTCATGCTAACTTCTAGGAGTAAGATTCCTAAGCCCTATCAGTTAGGTTTTCCCTCAAAATCTATAAATAAAACATCCTATACAAGGTCCTCATCAACTACTAAAGACTTAATATCTACCATCATCGTAACCTAGACTTTAAGCCCTCACCAACAACTTACCAATCATTTAGCTGTTTAAAGATCTCGTAAATAGCAATCTCTATAACCATCCATCTTCTTTGTTTAAGAAAAGCTCTTCCTCTTTAACAAAGACCCTAGTTTAGATTTCTTCACCCTCAAGGAACCTTAAACCAACCATTCTTACCATCTTATCATCATTAGAGCACATTCTTTGGCTTAAAACATTATTTTTTTTTCTCAGTTAAATGCCTTTAAACCCTCAAACACCAACCTTAAACTTTAAGGAATTGTTATAACAACATTCTTGAATTTACTATGCAACTTCTTTTATTGTTGCAAACTAATGTCAGAACCACCCTAAACACCATGTAATTGCACTTTCTAGGTTCCTATTATCCAGACTTCTATAGTAAGCCTTCGATCACATTAAGAATTTTTCCCAATTTACTGTCATATTATTACTAAATAATCCTAAACTCTGGTTCTTCATTATTCACAGCAGGTGCCTTTATTATTAGGCCCAGATCTACTATTCAACAAGACAATAGTAGTTAAAGCTTCAACATGAGTTTATTTAAGCCCAATCAATGCATGAATAATCTTGTTGACTTTATTCCTTGAAATATCAGCACCAGTCACACAGGTCAAAATCCTATTCCCTGTTCAAGAAGGATTTCTCCAACCAATGTAAATGAGACACATGGACAAATCGAAATCCCACTAAAATATTTGGTGACTCCACTTGAGACCTTTCTAATCATTCGAAAAATAGGACATGGCCCTATGAAATCCTGCCGAAATAATTGGAAACTCTACTGGGGACCTTTTCAGTCATTCAAAAAGTGATACGTGGCATGGTGAAATCCTAGTAAAACAACTTTAAGATGGAGTTATAAGTTTGAGAGACTCTTCAGCGATTGCAAACTTAATTCTCTATGTTGGATTTTATTTGGTCTCTTTGACTTTTAGATTTTATTTGAATTTATCCATGTTGGACTAAAATTCTATAGGCTTGTAGATTGTATTATATATGATAATATTGAAAAGAGTGGTGATAATTAAGCTCTTTAATTTCTCTCCATCACCCAATCCTCCAATTAAACCTTTAATACTAACTATGTTACTAATCTGTTAAAGAGAAAATAGTAATATAGTATAAATACATTTATATTAAAAAATTATATAATAAATAAATAAATAATAGATGGACTTTTCATTGACCTACTTATAAAAAACAAACGAACACAATTCAACTTTGACCACAACACTTCAAATATTCTAAACTTTTATCTTCACTGTGATCATCTTTGTGGAAGGCAAGTAGCCATCTTTAGTGCTTTTTGCGCCCAAAGAAATAAAAAAAAAAACTTATTGCTTTGGAAGGCAATTTGGCACTATTTTTCTTTTCAGCGACTAAAAAGATGACGTGTTTCTGATTTCTACTTCAAACATTTACATTTCATACTTTCAGTTAATGATCATCTAATTTAAATATAAAAAAAAAAACTTAAATTTAAGTAAGTAACTGAACTTATTAAGGATAGTATTATCATATTACACAAAGAATATATCACTTTCATGAATGTTTTTTTTTAGGAGCACTTTCACTTATTAAGGATAGTGTTGTCATATTACACAAAGATAGTACTGTCATATTACACAAAGAATATTTCACTTTCATGAATTTGTTTTTTTTGAGAAGCACTTTCAGTAATGTTTAAAGCTTATAAATTAACTTAAATTGATTACGGTAAAATAGATTTGTTATTATAATTTAACAGAATATGTCAACTTTAATAGTGTAAAGAGTTAAGACGTTTCCACAATTAAAAGGGATAAATGTCATTGCCCATTTAAATTTAAGTAATTTTCACCTATATTCGAAGGAGAATCTATATTCCATCAAAAATAATATTTTTTTCCTCTCTCATCTCCACTCTCTCTAGTCTCTAATATCATCATCAGTCATTACCCTTCACCATCACCTATTTTTACAAAGATTAAACATAAAAACTACATTCAGCTGCAATTAGATATCTTTAAATAGTAAATACGGTATTTTTAAATTACTGAAGACCCAAGTGTTATTAAGAAAAATTGGAAGATACCTTGACATTTTATTCAATAAGTTTTAGGAGGCTTCTAGGGAATATTCCATGCTACTGATGATGATAAAAGTTAAGAAAATAAACATTTGACTAGTCTTATAATGATAGCCCAAGATACAAATCTTAAGATTTGTATAGAACAATTTATTTGATAACTGGAAGCTCAAATTACAACGCATGAAAGTAGTTCTGAAATCACAATATGGGATTAAATCAATGTACAATTTATCAAAGTATATATTCAGCCTAAAATAAGTTAACTCATAACTTAGCTCGTATTGCTTTCTTTGCGTACCTTTGACAAAAAGGTTTTTATCCTCCAAAGGCCATCTTCAAGAGTTAAAGTCTCAATGCCAAAAAGTTATTTAAAGCCAGTTTTCTAATCCCACAATAATCCCTGTTGCATTAATTTGTTATTAACAGCATCAAAGGCTTGGCCAACAAGCAATCGATTTTAGTACTCTGGCCAAGCGAAATAAGATGATAAAACAAGAAATTGTCAAAGATAAACAAATATATATAAAGTTCTCAAGAACTCTATTCTAGTAAACTAATTAATTAAGATGTTATATAGTATTTTGGAGTTTATATTTTGTTGTCTTTTAATTGAGCTCTAACTTTAATATAGTCAGGGATTCTTCATTGAAAACGCACTCATATAAATGTTTCAATCATATATCTCTTAATATATTAAAGTCAGAGACAAGTTAAAAGAAAAAATGTGATCAGAGACAAGGTAAAAGATAAAAACATTACATAATCTAATTGAAATTTGTATTTTTTTTTTATCTTTTAGTTTATTTCTAACTTTAATATAATAAAAGATCCCTAATTAGAAACCTATATATATGTGAGTGTGTGCTTGTGTGTGTGCATTACATCAAAGGTAATACAAGTAACTAATGTATTTATGACATGTGTAATTGAATCTAATATAATCACTACTAGAGTGACAATTTTTTAAAATAAATACACACTTGTCATTGTTGATTTAAAATCGTTTTGCAGTGAAAATATTATGATCGCCTTTCTCCTGCGATATATAGAATTACCATAATTTATAAATAGTACCTTTACTTTTTTGTTATAATAATTTAGGCTCTCAAGTCACTATTTGTCACTACCAATCTTATAGATCATGATCCGTCACCAATAATCTTTTAAGTTATAACTCAAGTTTGATCTGCACTTGATGTGTGGACGTCTTTATCACTGTTGAAAGCAACTAGTAAGAGAACAATTTTCCTTTCAAAGTTAAAGAGGAAATTTTGTTTTTTTCTGAATAATTCTTTGTATTACATCACTAATTAAATTAATATCTCCACTGTTCAATCAATTTAATTACATCTTATTTCTTGACACTTATTAGTTTTATCTACTGATCATTTTCAATATACTAATTATACTAACACACTATGGCCAGAGAATTTTATGATAAAATATCAAAAACCCGTCAAGAGATGTGTTATACAAATTCTATATTGTTAATATATAATCTCACTACTCATAATTGCTTCCACTAAGATACCGAATAATGTTGACTATAAATATATGACGTGCTTATTAATAACTTAAATGAAATGACAATCACAAATATGAAAATATAATTAACTCAAGATTGAGATTACAATAAAATCAATGCCTATAAGATTTAATAATACTGACAATCATTTCAATGTTAATTAAATCTCATATGTAATAGAGTTCAATGTAATCAAATTATATATGTAAATTCATACATGATGAAGATAAATTATTCAATGAATTTACTGCAGTCTAAACATAAATAGAGCATCTAACTCTATTTATCAACTACGAATTCAATTTATTTAATCATATGATAACTTGTATTTATGTTTTTTGTGAATGCATATGATGACCACATAAATATAAATAATATGTTTAAATTGACCTTATTTAAAATATTTATACAATCAAGATGTATAAAAAAATATCTAAAATATTTTATTAATAAAAAATAAATAAGTCAATATGTTTTGAATAGCACATAACTCAACAATCATAACATAATTTGCTTGTTATATGATTGCATGGTATCTCTGATGTATTCTAGAATTTCTCTCTCTTTAGCAAGCTTGAGAGCAAATTCCATGTCCTTATTAATGCCTTGTAGCAGCGATGGGTTCAGCATAACCTAAAAATATAAGGTTATAATTAATCAAGTACAATTAATGTTTTGATGCTCATATAATATACATTAATGATGCTGTGAATTATTACACATCACAAAAATGGACCCTTCTGCTTTGCTTGGGCAAGTTATGCAAGTTCTCTTTTTAATTCTGTCATAACATATGTCTGTAGCCTCTCTTAGTATGCTTACAATTTTTTTGAAGAATTCGTCTTTTGTTTTCTCAAGGATTTGAGGAATTTTTGCCTGATGCATAAAGCATGTTATTATATTTTTTTACGACAATCAAGAACCATACGCAAAAATAAATACAATAGAATATCACTCTCCAATTAATTAAGGAACATTTTAATGTGAATAAAATTTGGATAATTTTTCTTAAACAAAAACAAAATCATAGTATTTCTTTCCATTTGGATTCAATATGCCCTGCCACCGAGCCTTGTAATCAAACAACTTTCGCCTTTGATGGGAGTAAAAAAATAGGGAAAGGTAGCTGAGTATAGTTAAATGCTAGAAAATTCATTTCTAATAAGTAATTCTAAGAAGAAAGTCGGTCGATACGACCGTTCCAATTATTTATTTAATTGGATCAACTACAAAAATGTAAAATAATGACTCATAGGTTATGACAGTCTTTTTCTAAAAGCTTCATTAAATATATTTAATGGTTGTTATTTCATTAACTATTATAAAATATGGATACATCGGTGAAGTTATTTAAGAGAACAGACATCATATCTCTACTCTTTTAGAGCTCTTTATTTTAATGGCGGTTATTATAATAGCAGTCATTAAATATAAAAAATAAAATGACCTTTTAACTAATAATTATCATTACATATTGTATACATTTCATGTTTTTAATTTTTAATTCATGTTGATGCTGTTTTCCCGCGTCCCTTCAAACAGTGTCAAGAATCTTCTGCTCGCGTCTAGCTTGAGCTCGAGCAGAACTATCTTCCAATTCTAGTTTCTCTATCTTCACCGAGTTGAGATTCTCCCGGGCCTGTACTCACAGAAAACAGGGTCAGGAGTCGCTGGGTGTTGTCCCGGCGAAAACCCTCCGACGCTCAAGTCAGTGATCGGGTTGTTCTTTTTTGTATCCTTCTTAGTTAGAGAGACCGGAAGAATGAAAGGGGAATTTTTGCCTTCCTTTCTGAATAATGGAATTTTCGGATAATCAATGTAAAGGGAAGTAAGAATCAGAAGAACCTGCGTGAATTCTCGGAACCTCTGCAATTTACCTGTCCGTTTCCTTTTATCCTCCATTTTTCCCGCTTTTTCTCTCCGAGAGCAACCGTTCCCACGTCGGTGGTGTCTGGGTCCCTCTGACAGCCGGGATTAGCGTAATATTCCCTAGGGATGCGCGACTGTCTCCTTAACTTAGTTCACATGGCCAGATCATCATGTCGGGCATACGAGCAAGGAATGATGACACCGTGGGGGCATGTGCTGGCCATCGGTAACAGTACCACCACCATACCATGTGGGGCCCTGATCAGATATCGAAAGGTGTGGGGGATTCTGAGGAAACGAGTCGGACTGTCCTGAGCTGGGTCTTACGTTCCATTTGTCCTATGATTAGCGTAGCCCAGTTGTGCTCGAGAACTTGATTGCAACGAGCAGAAAGGAGAGCTCTGGTCTCGATCAACCATCGAGCTCTTCGTCCTTGTCCAGCCTTGACCGGACCTGATGACCTCGAGCAGGCAAGAGAGCTCGGAACTCAGAGGGCTCTGAATTCCTCGACCTTGACCAGCTTTGACGTCTAGTGAGATCGTCTTCGTGCCAGTGGTCGGGACTTCTGCTCGAACTGGGTTGACCTTGGGGTATTTTATTCGAGCTGGAAGGGCCTCGAGGAGACCTGCCCGATATTACCCAAACAATTCATATAATGACTGTTATTAATAAGAAGATTCATGTTACATAAATTTTTATTTACAATTATTTAATAATTTAAATGATGGTTTATTATAAACTGTGTTGAAATTGATTATAAAAAAAAAAAAAGAAAAGAAAAGAAAGTAAGTCAAGCACCTACATTGGAATGAAGATTTTGAAAGCTTGAATATCAAATATGGTGGCTGGTTTTGAATTTAAAAAAAAAAATGGCGAAAAAAGACGAAGAAGAGAAAGGCCACAAAATTGGACTTTGCATGCTTAGCTTTTTTATAAATAGCAGAGAAGAGAAAGCATGGTAACATCTTTAAGTATCGCTGAAAGGCATAAGTTTAGGTGAAGAGAAATCAAAATTAAGAGTAGAAAAATATTCTTAAATATATTGTTATATTGTAAGAGCATTTGCCTCCTCAATATGGGTATTACAGGTATATTTTGTTAAAAAAATATTTTTTGAAATCATGTATTTGGGGCTTAGATAAAAAAAGTTATTTCTGAGAATGTAGTTGTAATAATTTTTTATATAATAAATATTTTTCTCTGGTTGTCTGTTGATAACAGACGTAGTTTTTTTTCAGATTTAGAATTTTTCACGTAAATTTTGTTTTGTGTAATTATATTTTTTATTTAATATTTTAATTAATTTATTACTTGACAAATTGCTTAGAATGATCTTGAGAGGAAGCTCAATTTCTTAAGAAACTATCATTTATATTACATAAAAGCCAAAAATTAAAAAAATACAAGCCAAATTAAAACAAATTAATGCAACCCCTAGCTATTTAATTCCTCTTCAACGGTTCTACCTATCATGCGAAAGAGAAAGAGTGAAATACGGCACATAAACTTCCACGCCACTGCCATTGTCAACTCTTTTCAAGTGGGTCGGTGCTGCAGTTGCTATCACCTTTCTTGTTCCCATCGATTTGCTTCCTCGTTCAAGCTGTTCTCATATCGGCTGTCGCTGCCTCTATCATCGTCAGCCGTCATCAGCTGCACAAGATAAGGCTTCAATGATCTTTTTCCTTCTCTCTTTGCCTTTGTGTATATTGATCTTTTTTCTTCCGTTTCTTTCATTGTTTTCATTACTTTTTTTGTTTGTATAAAATTTTATTGTTATTCATGTGAAATTATCATATAGATTCTGTTACGAAGAAAATTTATGTTTTTAACACTAATACAATAGGTAGATAGTGTAAGGAATAAATCAGGTTTTCAATTTTTCAATTAAAACTTTTTAGGATCGATCTCATATAACATATAAGAATTAAGTAATCTAGAAATTCATACATTTATGTTTTGAGAAGATGAACAATTGAGAGTTGTAGATCTGTCTCTAAACGATCTTTCAGGTTATGACTCAAGATTGATCAACACTAGGACGTGTGTGCGTCTATTTCACAACTCTCCAATTGCAACTGGCTTCTCGTAGATGTCTTCTGTATTTTTCTCAAAAGTCCTGAGATTCTATTCTTTCTATTTTCTCAAGAGAATAATGCCCCTTTTATAATATCTTATGAAAAGCCCTTGTATGTTAGGATTATGATTCCTATTTAAAATAAAATCTCTCTTTTAATTTAAATATTTAAATATTTAAATTAAATATTATCTCTCCACTTACGTAAAAGTGGAAAGAATGTGTAAAGACTACCTTGTAAAATATCACAAGTCCCCTTTTACATTTGAATATAATATACTAGGCCTTAACAAATATTATAATTATGATTTTCATCTAATATGCCAGTTTTTCTTACTTTTTGGTTCAGTGATGTTGTTGTTAATTAAATGAGCTAACCCGATGATCATTTGGGAACATATAATAGTGGCTACAATAATTAAATTTGTAATTAAACAAATGTTTAATTATAATTATTTAATTACAGTTCTACTCCAATATAAGATTGGAACTGACCTTCATAATTGTATGCTCGAATATAATTTGCCCAAGCCACATTGATTTCTTTACTGTATAATCCTTAGTACCACATCGTTAATTTTAAATTGATATCTCAACTGTCTAATAAATTTAATTACATCTTATTCCTTGATACTTACTGGTTTTCTCTAATGATCATTTCGACATACTTATTTGTGTTGACACACTCTGGCCAGAGAATTCTATGATCAAGTACCGAAAACCCATCAAGAGATGTGTCCTACAAATTCTATATTGTTAATCTACAATTTCAATAGTTGTAATTGCTCCCACCAAGATACCGAGTAATCTTGACTATATGTGTATATCGTGCCCATTGGTAACTCAAGTGAAATAACAACTACAATCATGAAATCATAACTAACTCAAGATTAAGATTACAGTAAATCAATGCCTATAAGATTTAATAAGTCTGACAGTTATTACTAGGTTAATTAAATCTCATATGTAATCCAGTTCAATGTAGTCATACTACATCAATAAATTCATACATGATTAAGACAAATACTCAATGAATTTATTACAGTCTATTCTTAAATAAAATACCCAACTTTATTTATCAACTGCGAACTTAATTTATTTAATCATAAGATAACTTGTATTTATATTTTCTACGAATCCACATGGTGATCGCATAAATACATATACTATGATTAAATGGACTTTATTCAAAGTATTAATGTAATTCAAGATATCTAAATAAATACTTGAAATATTTTATTAATCAGAAAATCAATATACTTTAAAGAGCACATAATCCCAACAGATAGCACCCAAAAAATTTTTGTGGGTGCTGTCATGTATTAGTTGCCGTTAAAAATAGCAAATACATCGGTTATATAGCACCCAAAAATCTTTCTGGGTGCTGTCATGTTGTTGTGTGCTCGTTTAATAGTAAATACAACAGCTAGACAACACCTTGAAGGTGCTGTCATGCTACTATTTGCCGTTAAAAATAGCAAATACAGCAGCTAGACACCACCTTATGGGTGTTGTCATGCTACTGTTTGATATTAAGAAGAAAAATAAATACAACATTTAGAAAGCACCTTCTGGGTGTTGTCATGCTATTGTTTGCCATTAAAAGCAACAAATATAGCTGGTAAAAGCAGTAAATACAGTAGCTAAATAGCACATAAAAATATTTTTGGGTGTTTTCATGCTGCTGCAGTGTTGTTAAAATAGCACCTGAAATTTCTAGGTGCTGTTTTAACACAAATAGAGCAGGTGGGTGCTATCATGCTGCAACTTTGATGTTAAAACGGCACCTCAGCAAAACAGCACCTAAAAATTTTTTAGGTGCTGTCATGCTGCTGTTTAAACTGGACAGCACCTAAAAATTCTTTTGGGCTCTGTCATGTTGTAGATCTGCTATTTTTACTGGGATTTACAATTGCATCTTAGCTATACCTATAATTTGTGATTTAGAATTTGGGTAATTGTTTAATTCTAATCATATTTGCAAGGTTTAATTTGGATGCGGATGATAAAAAGTGAATGACTATACACTTTGATTTTTCACTGTGCTATTTTATGTTAAAGGTTGCTATTGTGATTATAGTTTCTTAAATTGCCTATTTCTTTTAATACAAATTGCTATAATGTCTTCTTTTTTTTTTTTCCTCCAAAATAATATTTCTATGCTGACAACATAATTTTTATGCAGCCAATTAATAATTGTTAGCAAATGCATTTTTGTAATGAAGATTTTGATGATAACAAACATATTTTGAATTGATTTTAAAGAAATTTTAAATTGGATCAAAATTCTCAAAGCCGAAAATAATTTTAAGATAGAGAATAAGTTTTCTAAGTAAAAACAGTTTCCTGTTATCTAAAAAATCGCTAATTAATATTTGAAGTAAGTATGCAGCATTTTTGGATACAAACGACTAACCAATAATTAAGTAAATGACTAACTATTATCTAGCATAATTAAAGTTTGGCCCCTGGAAACAAACAGTAAGCTGATAATATGGAAAACGGCTAATTGCTATCGAGCATAATTAAAGTTTAGTTTCTAGAAACTAACGGCTAACTGAATATTTAAAATTTGGCTAAATAATAACTTGTTCTAGTTAAAATAGCAATCCAACAACAAGTTAACTGTAAACCGTTAAGACTTAAAAAAATTTATAATAGCTAGTTTTTTGTTGCAACTATAAAATGTCTCATTCACATTCAAATTAAGGTTGGACAACTATAATCATCATTGAGCATTCTTCTGCAATCTAAGCTTAAAATTGTGGATTCATTTCATTCATTCACACATTGAGATTTCATTTGTAATCAAACAAAGTGTGTGAGGAAAATCATTTTTGTAATCCATTTTGTAAAAATTAAGTTGAGTTATTGTAAGTGTTGGGATATATTTGGGTTAAAAGATTGGGAATAATCTATTGTAAAGGTCCATTGACACCTTAGAAGTCAAATGTAAGCATTGTTGAAACCTTGGAGGCGCACTTAGTGAAATCCTTAAGTCCGATGAGCTTGGAGGTGTGAATATAGACACGGTTGGCCAAATCACGTAAAAATCGCACGTTTATATTTCTCTATCTCTTGCTCTTTTATTTATTACTATATTTTAATTTGAACATTTCAAATTTGCCTGCTTTGGTTGAATCCTTTTTAGTTCTAAGTGACAAAATTTTTAGAATCTTAATTCAGCCCCTCTTAAGTTGCATAACTAGTATTTCAATAATCTTATTTATTTATAAGCTAATCTCTGCACTATTAGGTGGCGGCACAGAGAAAGGTCTTAAGCATTCTTTAAATAATATACTTCTTAAGTCTTGCTCTGTTTTCTCGTTTCAATAGGAAATATTTAATTTTTTTAATCATAAAGTTAGTTCTCTTTCTACTTCGATATTATATGTTTGTGTTTTTTATTTCTAAATATTAAGTTCTTAGAGATGCTCCAATTCAATATTGTATTAGAAGGAAAATGTTGACTACCTCGTAAAGATTGTACTGTATTTTAAGTCGAGGATATAAAATTATATCATAGAATGACAAATAATCGTAATACACCGGCAACTCCCATCATAAGAAGGGTTAAGTTTTATGCATACTATTGCATTTGACTCTTATTCTTTATTCGTGATATTAATTTAAATGTGTACTGGCATTAGAGATGATTATTCTTCCTGTTTCCGTTCTTTTTCAGCTCAACTATACTATCAACAACAATGGATATTTTGTTTTGTCATTTTTTCTACATATTCTCTACAACTAGATGGAGCTTAGATAATTATCAGATTGCCACAATATGAATTTTAACAAATAAATTAACAAGATTTGTTTTCAATTCTGTAACTAATCAAGTTTAATTGGGAAATTTTGCGGCTCATTCAAGTTTGGATGACCGCTTGGCAATAAAAGTGTCAATTAAAGGGCTTTGGTAAAGATCGGGGACAAGTAGTTGGAATTAGATGCTAGGATGGTTCTCATGTGCGGAACTTTTGTTACGAAATTTTTCAGATTTTGTGTGGACGTTATAATTTGTATGGTTAAATGAATATTGAAGTTTGAATATATATTAAATTTTGTTTATTTTTATATTTATTGGATTTTTTAATTATTAATATCATATTTTACATTAATTTTAGATTTAAAAATTTAATTTTTAATAGCAAATTTGCATAGTTTGGGAATTTATAAAATAATAAAAATAATATTAATAACGTTAAAATTATAATAAAAATAAAATAATAATAATAATATCAATAATAGTAAAATTTAAATTATAATAATAAAACATTAATAATAATTGTTGATGCGGTTTTTTAGTTGCTCCCAAATAGTGATATCGTCGTCTGCTCGCTGGTTGCTTGAGTAGGATTTCCGGCTGGTTCCTACGTTTTTCCGTTTGCTGAAGCGGTGGTGTCTTCCGACCAGTATCCACAGAAAGGTATCAGAGGTCGCCGGGTGTTTTTCTGGCGAAAACCCTCTAACGCTCAAGTCAATAATCGAGTTGATTTTTTTAAATTCTCTTGATCTAAGAAAACCGAAAAATAGAAAGTTTCAAAGAAAAGGTAGAAAAAGAAGAAGAAGATCCCTTTACTGAGCCCTTTGGCTGATATTTATCCCCTTTTTTTTCCCGCCCCCTTACTTGGGTGCCATCCCCTGCATTTATTGTGCCTGTCTTTTTTACAGCTATGGGTCACAGCAGCACAACTTGGGGGTAGGGGATGTCAGGCAGTTCTGGGTTACTGTGATCAAATGATGATACCGTGTAGGGATGTGTAAAATGATGATATTACGGGGGTATGTGCCGGTTATTGGTAACAATGACGAAACCCTATGGCGTGGGGGCGCTTGTCAGTTATCGATCGTCGTGACAAATTGCCAGGGTGTGGGGGGCATCAGGCGGCTACTTTCTTCTTCTCGGAGAGAAGCGTTCACCGTCCTGAATTACAGATGTGGAACTGCCATGCTGGGGTTTATTGCTCGAGCTCTAGTCTCTTCATGTTTTTGGTGTTGTTCATTATGCGACCAGGACTCGCTCGATGTTTGAGGATATCTTTATTCTTTGTGAACTCACTCGAGCAGGATGGGAATATCTGAGCCCGACTAGCTTAGAACACTTGACCTCGACCAACTTTGACACAGAGCAGGGGTGTTTTCGTGCTAGTGAACAGGTCTTCTGTTCTGGCTAGTTTGTCTTTGAGCGGACCTACTCGGCATTCCTCAAGCACCAGTCCCTCAGTTTTTAGTCTTGAGAGTGAAACAGGATAAGACTAGCAATTACTTGTTTGAGCGAGTTCCTCCCCCATTTTACCTTTTTACGCTGAACTGTCCGCCTCTTCCATCACTTCACATTTAATGTGAGCGCGTGGGTTAATCTGGGCCGCTTGTTTGAAATTTAAAAAGGCGGTTACCTGAACAGTCACGCTTCCCTTGAGTAACGTGCCATCTGTTGGCTTGACTTGCTTTTCTTTTTATAAATCCTTAATTTCACTGTTGTGTATTCTTTTATCTCTGCATACCGCTTAAAATCGAAACATGCCGCCTGCAAGTGAAATCCACCTTCTTCGCTGCCGTCGTTGCTATTTGCACCCTTTAAATAAGTTTCAGGTATAAACTCCTTGACTTCTTCTTCTTATTCTCGTTATTTTATTTTCTGGGCTTTCGTTTCTCATTTGGTAGATTGTGGTCTCTAGGGAAAATATCTGCCAAACAACAACCCTGTAGGATGTCCCCAGAAGAATCATCTTCTTTTAGCGGCTCCCAAGCCGATGGGGGATTATAGTGAGAGACCACCAAAGTCCTGAAGAGGTCGTCCACACTGCCGGAGATGCCGCTGAAGGCAATGTTATAGGGGAAACCCGGCTAAATAAAAGGTAAAAGACCGGCCAAAAGTCGGAGGTCGAGTCATTTGCTATTGACTATATAAGGTGTGAAATCTCGCACCAGGATCTAGATTGGCTTAGGGCCACTTACCACATCCCTGCCAACGTTGACCTTCGTCTCCCTGTAAAAAACAACACCCCTAGCCCCCTCCTCGAGGGTATGTCACCCTCTACCTCGAATATTTTAGGTAGGGTGTTAGGTTGCTCTTACAGCCCTATTTTGCCCGAGTCCTCTCCCATTTGTGCTTGGCACAGGGGCAACTGAATCCAAATGGGTGGAGGGTCTTATTTGGGCTATACGTCGTGTGGAACTGGTGCAATTTAGGTGAGCCGGTGGTAGATGAAATAAAGCACCTCTACCAGCTGAAAAGCAACCCAAAAGACGCGGGCTGATATTACTTCACTTTCAACTTGAAGGGTAAAAAACCCATTACCAACCTTCCTACCCTTGATGGCAACTGGAAGGGTAAATTTTTTTTGCTGGAGGGGACTGGGGGTAAGCAGCCTCTGCCACCGAAGAGATTCCCCAAATTCCTTCTCGCTTTTTACTCTGGGTCATCTACTGTTCATCATGTCTTCTGCTTTAGTTTTTCTGCTTAATCTTTTTTATTTCTATTTTTGGTCTTCTGTAGTCTCTTGGAGTGTATCACACCCGGTCGAGGAGGAGCTGAAATTGGGCATAGACACTACCTTGGATAACGCGAGCTCGTGCAAAGAATTATTAACTTTCCAAAATCTTGTCGAGTTCGGCCTAGTACCCAAGGAAGAAGACATGAGCAACATCCTCACCCGGTTGAAGAAGCGCTCGAGCACTGTCGAGAGCCCAAGCAGCTCCTTTGCTCCACCTAAGAGGTCCAGAGTTGACCTCACTGCCTCACCAGTCAAGGTTCTTTCTTCTCTCCGGAAAGCGAGAGAGCGGTAGGGGAAGCTCCTATGAGGGTCCCTACCCCCGCTGTTCCCGTTAAGTCCAGATCTGTATGCTCCAGAGAGCAGAGTGACTTTACTGATCCCTAAGTCAAGGAGTTCTCAAAGCATGTAGGGGAAAGCTTCGTGGAAGAATTGAAGTCCTCTAGCCTTAACAAGTTGGTCAATGCCTTCTAACGCTCCTCTTGTCAAGCTGTTACCCCCTCTACCGCTTTCAAGACAAAGGCTTTGAATTTCGAGAGAAAGATTAGAGATGAAAACCAGAGCTTGAGGAAGAAGGCAAAGGCTTTTCTTCGCGAACTTATCTTGATCGAGCCTTTTCTGGCTATGCTCGGCACTTTGTCTCGCCTTAAGTTAGACTTTGAGACTTATGGCCTTTGCTTTTCTTCTCGAATTTATCTTGCTCGAGCCTTTTCTGGCTATGCTCGACACTTTGTCTCGCCTTAAGTTAGGGTTTGAGACTTATGGCCTTTACTTTTCATCACGAGCTTATCTTGCTCGAGCCTTTTCTGGCTATGCTCGGCACTTTGTCTCATCTTAAGTTAGGCTTTGAGACTTATGACCTTTGCTTTTCTTCGCGAGCTTATCTTGCTCGAGCCTTTTCTTGCTATGCTTGGCACATTGTCTCGCCTTAAGTTAGACTTTGAGACTTATGGCCTTTAGCTTTTATTTGACACCTCAGCTTTCGTGCTTGCTTCTTATCAATAGGTACTATCCCTTCATTAAGGTAGGAGATGATAGGATCCATCTAGGTGCTCCTCGTGGTCACGTTCATCACCTCGCCTTCTTCCTCGATGCTCGAACTGGTTCTGATCTCCACAAGAATTGACTTAGGCATTTTGGGGTCTGACACAATAGCCATCCGTGCTATCATGTCTGCTCGAAAGTTTTTCCCCCTTGCAATCTGTTCCACTTCTACCGCTGGAAACTTCCCAACTAATTACCTCACCTTTCGAAGGTAGGCCTCCATTTTCTCGCCATTTGCTTGGAAGCTTTCATTGAGGTGGTTTTCCACTAAATGGGAATCTGTTCGAACCTTCACCTCCTCTCCACCAACGCAAGCTTTAGTCTTGCAATGATGGCCTTGAACTTAGCCTGGTTGTTAGTGGTTTTGAACTCGAGTTTCAAGGTATATTGTATTTTCACTCCTTCTGGGTTGAGAAGCACTACTCCTGCTCCCGCTCCTTGATCTCCACACAACCTATCCACTGTAATTGTCCAAACCTTGCCTAGAACATGTTTCATCGCTGCTTGCTTGTTGTCTGTGCCTTTATCTAATTCTGTGCATTCAACCACAAAGTTTGCCAAAGCTTATGCTTTAATTATTGTTCAGGGCTGGTAGCTGATGTCAAACTCGCTGAGCTTTATTGACCACTTTACCAGCCGGCTTGAGGCCTTTGGTTTGTGCAGGATTTGCCTAAGTGGCTGGTTTGTCAAGACCACTATTGAGTGCGCTTGAAAATAAGGCCTCAACTTCCGAGCTGCTGTTACCAATGTAAGCGCCCATTTCTCTACCTGCGGATACCGAATCTTAGCCTCCAACAAAGCTCTGCTGGTGTAATACACAAGGTGTGGTACCCCTGACACTTCCCTTATCAAAACTGAGCCCATTGCCCATCATAACACGGCCAAGTACAGGTATAAGACTTCTCCTGCTCGTGGTGTTGACTGTAACAGGGCTTTCAACAAGTACTCATTCAACTGCTGGAATGCTGCCTCACATTCTGGCGTCCACTTCGTCTTCCTCCCCTTTTTCATCTCCTGAAAGAAGACATAGCACTTGTCCATTGCTCAGGAGATGAATATGCTTAGGGATGCCAGTTTGAACGTAAGACTCTGTATCTTCTTAAGAGTGCACGGGAACTTCATGTCTACTACCGTCCTTATCTTCTATGGGTTGACCTCAATTCCTCTGTTACTGACCATGAAACCTAAGAATCTCTTATAACCTACTCCAAAGGCACACTTCTCAGGATTGAACTTCATTATGTATTCCCTCAAGAGCGCAAAGGTCTCTTCCAAATGCTTGACATGTTCTTTAGCATCCCTGAACTTGGTGATCATATCATCCACATAAACTTCCATCTTGCAACAGATCAGAATTTTAAAAATCTTGTTCACCAACCTCTAATATGTTGCTCCTACGTTCTTGGATGGTGATAAACGTCGTGCATTCCTCGTCCAACCCATAAATGGGGATTTTGTTGTAACCTGAAAATGTGTCCATGAAATTGAACAGACTGTGTCCGACCGTGGAGTCAACTAGCTGGTCTATCTTTGGCAATGGGAAGCTGTCCTTAGGACAGGCCTTGCTTAAGTCTATGAAATACACACACATCCTCCATTTTCCACTTGCCTTCTTCACCAATACCACGTTCGAGATCCATTCGGGGTAATTAACTTCCTTTAAATCATACCTTTAACAGCTTTTCCACTTGGCGTCATATCTTTCTTGGTTAATACACCTCCTCCTCTGCTTTACTGGCTTCGCTTCTCTCCTCACTACCAGCTTGTGGCATGCCACCTTCAGATTAATCCCTGGCATGTCCTCGTGTGACCAGGCGAACACATCAGAATGTGCTCGCAAGCACTCGACCAGACTCCTCTTCAACTTCTCGCTTATGCCCGAGCCAATCTTAACCTCCTTCTCCTAGTTGTCTGGTCTTATCAAAATTTCCTCCAACTCTTCATCGGGCTCTTGTCTCCATTCCTTTGACTCACCCCTCACGTCTAGCATCGTCACCTGCATCGCTTCCTTAGCCGCTGTGGCATAGCAGCTTCTCGTGACCCTCTAATTGCCCTTGACAACCCCCACAGCTCTGTAATGGGTAAACATCACCGATTGACTGATCATCATAAAAGTCCTTCCCAATATTGCTTAGTAAGGGCTGACCTCGTCCACAACCACGAAGTCAAGCATCATATTCTTCTTAAAGGGCTTCGAGCCTATAGTCACCGGCAGATTTACAATCCCTTGAGAGGTTAGCCTTCCTCCACTGAATCCCTTTAAAGAGGTGCTCATATGCTCAAGCCTCGCATCGGCTATTCCCATCTCATCTAGGGTAGACTTGAAGAGAATGTCTACTGAGCTTCCCGAGTCCACCAAAATTCAGTTAAGCTCTCTGTTTGTGACTTTTGCCTTTATAACCAGGGCATCCTCATGAGGGTATAAGACCCTTTCCTCATCCTCCTTCGTCCACATGATTGGAACTTGCCTGTTCTGACCTTCTTTGTAATAGGCATAGTAAGCAGGACCTCCCGGCTAGCGGAGGCATACTGGCTATAGTTTTTTCTTGCTTTGTTCAAGTCTCTTACCATTGTCGGCCCCCTGCTATCACCCTCACAGCAGGCTGCTCGAGGTCTATATCACAAGCCTGGCCATCCTCCGCTTATTGTCGCTCTATCACCGGATGTCCTCCCTCAATGAATTCATCCAGGTACCGGTTTCTTACTAGATCCTCCACTAGGTTCTTTAAATTACGGCGCTGGGATGTTGAATGGCCATGATCGTTGTGGAACCTGCAAAACCTGCTCCTATCTCTCCTATTCGCTGGTTTGGACATCGATGCCGGGGAACACAACAAAACTCTGTTGTGGCTCTGCATGGGCTGACTCGTAGGGAGATTACGGGCAAATTGCCACTAAATTGACTGTAATCCCACTGGTCTCTGCTTGAAAACCTGTGGAGTGAAGCGTGACCCACTCGCAGTAAGGACCAACCCGGTTCCTTGTTCTTCTGAAGTCCACGAGCCCTGAGCAGGCCCCCTTTCTCCCTTCATTTTGCTCCGTCGCTCTGCTCGCTCCTCAACTTTTCCTCCTCAATGACGACATCCATCTTTATTTGCTCATATACATCAGAGTATGAGCAGATCAAGGGACTCCGCAAATTGTACCAAGGTCTTCCCATCTTCATCCTCTCCTTCAACCCTCTCAACGTCTGGGGGTGATTGAATGCTCCGAGGTTTAAGACTGCTGGGTGGTACCTCTTGATGAACTTTCAGAGGAATTCCCCCTCCTTCTGATTGATCTCAATTAACTCCATCATGTCATCTTTGGGAGCTAGTGCCTCCCAGAACTGCTCCATAAACTCCGTACACATCTGCTCAAAGCTCTGAATACTCCCTCGCAGTAACTTACTGTAACATTCCATCGCTCGCCCTTCCAAGGTAAGAGGGAAGGCTCTACATCTTTGGGCTGCTGTCAAGCCCTGTACTCCGGTCATGTCATTGAAATGCTCGATGTGGACTAGCAGGTCGCTCTTCCCCGAAAACCTCAAGTTAGGGAAACGAAAATTCCTGAGGATTGTGACACCTATGATTTCAGCTGAAAGTGGGGACTCGTTGTCCAGCATGATCCTCCAACTCGAAGCTTTCCCAAGTGCTGTTTTGACTCTCTCTCTCTTCTGGGTTTGTCGCCTCCCTTCCGGTAGCGTTCTGTACTTTCTGTCTTTGGTCTCCATCTCCTGCGTTCCCTCTAGTGGGAGCATTCCCATGACTGGATTCGGGAACGTCATTGCTTGCTCTCCTCTGTCCATCCCTGAGTTCTTGTAGGATTTCGAATAGTGATATAGTAATACGCTCGCGGTTTTAACAAAGTTTTGGTGGTTCTGCGTTTTCCATTATTGAAGCGGTGGTGTCTTGATTTTGTATCGAGAAGATATGGAGGGTTCTTTAGATTGTTTTTCCGGCAAAAATTTTCTGATGCTCAAGTCAGTAATCGGATTGATTCTTTGAAATTCTCTCTTAATATGAGAAAATCAAAAAATAGAAAGTTTCAGAGAAAAGGCAGAAAAAGAAGAAAAAGATCATTTTACCTCACCCTTTGGCTGATATTTGTCCCCCTTTTTCTCTGATATTCATTGTGCCTGCATCTTTCTGACAGCTATGGGTCACAGTGGCACAACTTGGGTGTAGGGGATGTCAGACAGTTTTGGGTTACCGTGATCAAATGATGATACAGTGTAGGGATGTGTAAAATGATGATACTGTGGGGGTATGTGCCGGTTATCGATAACTGTGACGAAAGCCTATGGCGTGGGGGTGCCTGTCAGTTATTGATCGTCGTGACAAATTGTCAGGGTGTGAGGGGCGTCAGGCAGCTACTTTCTTCTTCTCGGAGAGAAGCGTTCACCGTCCTAAATTACAGATGTGGAACTACCATGCTCGGGTTTGCTCTGCTCGAGCTCTGGTCTCTTCCTGTTCTTAGTGTTGTTTATGATGCGATCAGGACTCGCTCGATGGTTGAGGATATCCCTTTTCTTTGTGAACTCACTTGAGGAGGATGAGAATATCCGAGCCCGACTAGCTTAGAACACTTGACCTCAACCAACTTCGATACCGAGCAGGGGTATCTTCATGCTAGTGAGCAAGTCTTCTATTCTGGCTAGTTTGTTCTCGAGCGAGCCTGCTCGACATTCCCCAAACAATAATAATAATAATAAATGTTTAAAATAATATTAATTGTAATAATACCATTTTGCCCCTTAAAATTTCAAAAGATATGCAAAAAATTAAATAATTTTAAATTTCCCTTTCAAATGTGGTGTGATGTAAATGTGACTACTAAAAATTATCATAAAAGCATGATAGAAGAAGTATTGTCATAAATTAATGACAGTGACATAAATAATAAATAAGTTATCTGTTATGTACCTCTTTTATGATAATTATTTTCTGTTATCTATTATTACTTTTCTTATAATAATTTTGATAACCACATTATTTAGATTCTTTCGAAAAGAATGGTTTGGTGTATCCATTCCTTTTGTTATGTAATTCTTATGGTTGTTTTTGTTACTGTTATACAGTTAAAAAAAGTAAAATTTTGCAATAAGACTACTTGTTTTTGCTACTACTTTTTTTTTTTATGCTCAATAACCATAAAAATGAAGAAAAATTGTAATGTCTTTGCTACTCTTATGTCCATACCTTTTTTTATTTGGTAATAAACAAGTGCGATTTTTACAAGGCAATA
The DNA here is from genome assembly GCA_025617385.1 of Murraya koenigii. Lineage (NCBI taxonomy): Eukaryota > Viridiplantae > Streptophyta > Magnoliopsida > Sapindales > Rutaceae > Murraya > Murraya koenigii. Next base: position 14,484,545 of record CM046815.1, on the reverse strand, counting down.
TCCGAGGATGCTATTAATTTTTTGGTTAAGAATTAGTAAAATTAATTTCAATCCTCATTCTTTTGCTTTCGATACGTATTGGATGTCATAAGAATGATGCACTTAAAAGCTTTTTTTATTGTCTCTATTTTAGAAAATGTATTGTCATCTATTATCAAATACTTATTTTTGTAGTTTGAAACTACATAATTAATGTATTTCACATTTTTTAATTTTATGAAATTGAAAGTTACACTCAAAGGGAGATCAATAAAGTTAAATGCGAGTGGCCTACATGTATAACACAATAACTTGTTATTACGTAAACACATGGTTGATAAATTTGAGGCAAGTCTATTAAATAATAGTGATTTGTACTTTAAAGTTTTGTTTTACAAGTCACTAAAATGATTTAATTTTTATCACTTAAGATATGAATTTATCTTAATTTCTCTTTATTCTTTGTAAAAATGACAGAGATTGCTAACAACGGTGAGATTCGTTTGCAATTCAAGACTTGATGAGAAATTAGATGTACCCGTACATGCTAATTTTGTTGGCTGCTAGTAGATTCATTTGTAGATATTAAAGAGCTGTGAGAATTTTTATGTAAAAGTTAAACTCGTATTTTATTTAAAATTTTATGATTTTTGGAGTTTTTTATAGAGCTATCTTTTTGTATTAAAAAGTTAAAAAATAAATAGTATGTTTTTGGAGAGCTATCAATTTTGTTGGTTCTTGCTAGTCCTGGTGCTAACATTCTTATGCCTCGCCCAGGTTGTTCCGAATTATGAAGCTCGTTGTGCATTTACCAATCTTGAAGTTCGGCTAGGAAGCTGATCTTGATGCTGTTAAAGCTCTTGATGATAAAAATACTGCTGCCATTATCACAATCAACCATGGAAGCCCTTGTGGGAATCTCGTCGTCTCATGTGACCCACTGAAGAAGGTTGGATGAATTAGCTAGACCTACTTGTACAACAATGATCTTTGTTTAGTAGCACTGGTGCTGATAGTTGAATTAATTTTGTTAAATTTATTAATTAGATAGCAGAGATAGCGAAAGGTCTTGGGATTCTGGTGGTTTCCTGATGAAATTTGTGGGCATCTCACATTTGGGAGTAACCATTTTGAGCCAACGGGAGTTTTTGGGTCTATTGTTATTACTCTTGGTCCTATATCCAAGAGATGGGCTCTTAGCCTGTTACAGGCTAGAGACTTGCGAACCTACTGGCACCCCTAAAAAATCAATGGTTCATTCTCTCTGTCTCTTCATCAGTTGCATTTAAATGGCACATATTATTATAAATGCATGGTAATTATGTGTTACCATTCACTTTAAGTTGTGTACTCCTATTTTGCGGCGGTCAGCTGGTCATTGTGGGACTGAAAGATAAAATCCTTATGCCAGGGGCATGACAAAGCAAGAAGTGCTTTGGTTGCTAGCTAAAATGCTTGTGTGCACGGTGATCTCAACGGCTGCTACAGCATCAATAAAACATGAATTACTCGGTAGGATGTTAATCATTTGATGAATATACATTAAAAATAAAAAAAATGTAGTAAGTGTTTTTGCCACAAGGGTAATGTTAGTCATATTCGTACATAGTTTATAGCCCAGGTAATATAACCTGTCGCTTGTTATTTAAATGAAATTTTCTTTCTCCATAAAATTATCCAAATCTCAGTCATCATTGAATAATTTCCAATTATCAAAATGACGAAGTGATATGCTACAAAAGAAAAAAAAAAAAAAAAAAAAGGTATTTAGGTGATGTTTGGTTTGAAGAAATGTGAGAAGTGAGAGGACAGGAAAATGGAGGAAAAGAGAGAAAAGAAGAGGAGAATAATATATTTTTCTAATGTTTGGTTTATTACATAATTATATAAGAGAAAAGAAATCTTTAATTTTTAATTTAGACAATTTTAACCTTAAGTGTTAAACTTTCAATATGTATCATAAATATAATTCAAAAAATTAAACAATAAATTTTTAAAATATATTTACAAAAACTAATAAAAAAATATTTTAAATAACATACTTTTATTTATAATTAAATTAAAAAAATTCGTTAACATAATTTTATGTTATTATTAATTTAAGTAATTATAAATAATTTAATTTGTTTCTAAATAAATTATAATATAATATAAATAATTTCTTAATCAATATATTATAATTTTAAAATTTCATTTAAAAAAAAAATGAGAGTCATTGTACGCCACCGCCGGTCACTGCCACACCATCTCATATAAGCTTGTGAATGATATGAAAATGATCATAGATTGACTATCTATATAATTGATCAACTCATTTAGCTGAAACTTTTGATTTGTTTCCAAAAATTTTGAATCGGATTTGAACAATATTTATTGATTTTCTAAACTCAGCAATAGCGTAGTAACGTTGATCATTGGCCAGTAAGTCCAACAATACTGGTGGTGAGATTTCACACACCAGTGATAGTGGCGGCGATGGCAGTTCGACGACAATATTCAGGTGGTCCGGTGACTGTTAAATTTATATTTTTGTATTTGCAGATTAATTAAATAAATAAATTTATTTTATCATCATTACTTAAATATAATTAATATAAAATTATTGATAATGTTAAATTGATAAAATAAAATTATAAATAATTATTATTTGATTATACTAAACAAGTGAAAAAGTTGAAGGGGGTATTTTTGAAAACTTTGGTTTCCAACTTAAGAAGAATTTGAATTCTTCACTCCTTAGTGTGGAATTCAAATTCTGTATTATGATAGATATTAAATTCCAACAAAAATGAAATTCCTATATTTTATTGTTTGGGTAATATCAGGCAAGTTTCCTCGAGGTCATTCCAGCTCGAATAAAACACCCCGAAGACAGCCTGGCTCGAGCATAAGTCCCGACCACTGGCACCGAGACGATCTCATCAAACGTCAAAGCTGTCGAGGTCACGGAATCAGAGCGATTCGAGCTCCGAGCTCTCCAATCTGCTCGAGGTCATTAGGTTCGGTCAAAGCTAGTCAAGGTCGAGGAATTCAGACCCGCTCGAGCCCCGAGCACTCCTTTGCCTGCTCGAGGTCGTCTCCCCAAGTCAAAGATGGTCAAGGTCGAGAACCGAGCACACCTTTCCTGCTAGCAGAGGTTAAGTCCACGAGCACAACTGGACAAGACCCGGCCCAGGGCAGCCCGACCCGTTTTCTCAGAATCCTAGCACACCTTTTAATGTCTGACCAGGGCTCCACATGGTATGGTGGTGATACTGTTGCCGATGGCCGGCACATGCCCCTAAGGTGTCATCATTCCTAGCGTACATGCCCGATATGGTGATCTGGCCACGTGAATCGGGTTAAGGGGACAGCCGCGTATCCCCATGGAATATTACACCAATCCCGGCTGTCAGAAGGACTCAGACACCACCAACATGGGAGTGGATGGCCTGGAAATGAAAAGAGCGGGAAAAATGGAGTATAAAAGGAAACGAAGGGGTACGTTACAGGGGTTGGCAATTCTGATCCACAGAGGGTGGAAGAAATTGATTCACAAAAAGGTTGGAAAAATTCATTCACAGGTTCTTCCTATTCTGACTTCTCTTACTTTGATTTTCTGAAAAAACCATATCTATTCAAAAAAGGGAGGGCGGAAAAATATCCATTTCATCTTTCCGGTCTCCTTCACTAAAGGAGATACCAAAAAGAACAACCCCTGACCCTGTTTTCTGTGAGTACAGGTCCGGGAGATTACCGTTATGGAAAAGACAGTGGAATAGGAAGAAGGAGACAGTCCTGCTCGAGCTCGAGCTATATGCGAGCAAAAGATCGATGCACTGTTTGAAGGCACGCGGGAAAACTGTATCAACACCCTAGCTAATCGTGAGCAGAAGGGTCGAGGCACTGTAAACAATCGCGAGCAGAAGGTTCAGAGTACTGTTCGAAGACACGCGAAAAAAACTGCATCAATAATTATATCAAATCAAACAACGAAAATAAAAACAAATTCAAATTATTTTCTTCTTCTCCATCCTCTCCTTCCAACCAAACACTATCTTAGATTCTTTCAAGACAAAAACTGCACGTAATAATTTTATTAATAACTTAGACAACCCCTTGTCCTTGTGTACTTGGACGCGTGTCAAAATTGGATTGGAAGTTATACCTCAAAGTAAGAAAGAGCAACAACACGTTAGCTTGTTAATAAAAGATTATTTTTAAAAAAGTACACCATTTTATGAATTCAGTTTCGACTTACAATTTACGAGCGGTTTCCAAGTATCTATTTGATTGTTTAAGTATTTCTAAAAAAAAAAAAAGAAAAAGAAATAGCTCCACGTAAATCGAGATGGCCAATGGACAAGGCAGGTAAAAAAAGGCCTATGCGTGCTTGTATCGTATCGTGTCCACCATGTACTTCTTGTTGTGTCGCGCCATTCTTAATTTTTTTACCGAGGCCCAACCCGACACACATGTCTTGCCCACACATATCGTACTTAAGTATGTCTTGCTGTGAAATGTGCCGTGATTAAGAAAAAAAATACGAAAAGTTATTTTTCTTTTAAGAGAACAAGTTAAGTTATTGGTGTATTTGTTTTTTAATCTTATGTACTTTTTTGAGTCTATATATCATTTATTCAAATTCAATAGAATCAAAAGTTTAAAATTAAATTCTATATTCAATAATTATAATCTAATAATAGTAAGAAAATGTAATACTAACTATTAAATTAGACCTTACAGTATTAGAATTCTTACTGTAAATATTGACTTACATAAAGTCATATATCATAGTACATAATAACATTAATACCCACCTTTTATAAAATCATAATATTTATAATTTTATTTATTAAAACTATGATATCATCTATTCATTTAATAAATTATAAACATAAAATAATTAGAGTATTTTTTAAAAAATAAGAATTAAATTAATTTAAAATACTTGTGCTAATAAAATATATTACAAGATTTAATTTAGAGTTATCTGTAAAATCATAAAAGTTTAAATTTATTTTCATTAAAAAATAAAACGTATTTATTACATATTTTTTCACGCTTCATACTTTAACTTATCTCTAATCATGCCTTACTTTTAAGACCCACGTGCATATTTTTTTAAGCCTAGTCCAACCTAACCTGCGTGCGTGTGGTGTTATTGACTAGTGCGTGTGGTGTTATTGACTATCTCTACACACAAATATCCAATTTATTGATTTGTTATGAATTACCACTTTCGTTATTGGATATGATCGGATGAATCTATCTTTAAAAAAAAAATCTTAAATACTTTTGTTTTCTCTAATTACAAATGTTTTTGACAATACTTAAAACAATAAAATTGTTTTATGGAAATTATTCAAGAAAAAGCAATTTTTTTATGTGATTTTATATTTATTTTTTCATGTGATTGCTGCTTTCCTCAAAGCGCCCATATGAAAACCCCATTCAAGTTCCACGGTCAACATTGGAAACCCCACTGAATAAAGCCCAATAAAGGCCACTAACTAAACCAAACGGCCCCTTAAGTTTTTTACCGTTAGAGCTCACGGTCCCACTGTCCCCCCGCCGTAGAAAATTCAAACATAAATAACCAACAAAAAATACCTTTGCTATCTCCAACGGCTCTTACGATTTTATCAACTTCTCTCGTTTGTTCCCTCAATCGACTCAAAGCCCACAAATTTTCTTACAAATCCAATAAAAAGGGAAGAAATCATAAACCCATTTCGAAGAACTAAAGAATCATCTGAAAATCTATCCAAAAATCCAATCTTTTGTCACAATTACTTCACAAAATCAATTCAAATTATGGACTCAAACCCTAGCTCTCAAACAAAATCAGCATCGCGCCTTGCAAGAATGAGCTCCGCAGAAACTCTACATCTGTCTCTAGACATAGTATCTCCCTCTCCGAAGAAAACGCCATCACTGTCACCTGTAGTTCCTCTCCGAGAACTGCTGCTACTGTCACCCTCTCCGAAGAGAAAATCAAGAACCCGTTTAACCGATCGTCTCGAAATGTCCGAGGAAGTGTTGGAGCCCAATGGGTCCCGCAGGAGATGCAAAACAAGAGCGGGTCAAATGGGTTTGGTGGGATGTGCGTCCCCGAGGAATCATCGAAGGTCAAGGAGAAGACCAGAGATGGAGATGAGAGATGAGAGAGATATTGCAATTGGTTTGGTGGATGAAATTGGGAAGGTAAGGAAAAGGAGGCATAGCGTACGGTCCAAGAAAGAGAAGCTTAGTCTTGTTCCTTGTGTCCCTTCTCCAAGTTTGTCTCCAAGTATGTGTTCGATTATTCTTTGTTTGTTAATTGGTTTGATTGTGCTAAACACCTTTTTCTTTATTGATTCATTATTGGTATGATTGTGATTAATTATGTTTAGAAATGGATGATGTTGGTGGAGAAGGGAATCTTGATCGAATCGGGCAGATGCTTTCTGATTTGATTATGTGGAGGGATGTTGCAAAGTCAAGCCTTTGGTTTGGTCTTGGGTGTTTATGTTTCTTGTCTTCTGGCTTTGCTAAAGGAGTTAACTTTAGGTGTGTTATCTCTTGTTCTCTCTTTCTTCATTGATTTTTATTTTGGTTTCGGTTTTTGAATTATTATTAAGGTACCTGAATCTTCTTAATTTCATGTTTTAAGCATCTTTTCGGTTATTTCCCAAATTGGGCTTCTGTTTTTGGGTGCATCCTTCTTCTCAAATTCAATCTTGCAAAGGTACATATACAATTTGTTATCTCATTTTATTTTTAAATTCAACGTTATGCCTTCTGAGTTTTGGTATGGGTATATTTACAGAAATAATGGCGGAAAGAGGCGAGAGTTTATGCTGAAAGAAGAGGACATTTTAAGATTTAGTAGAGTAATACTTCCAGCTTGTAACCTTGCAATTTCAAAGGCAAGAGAGCTTTTCTCAGGAGAGCCATCAATGACCCTCAAAGTAACAGCAAATGATCTTTCAGTCATGTTTCTAAAGAATTTTTACTGTTTAGGATCTGCTTCTTATACAAGCCTTGTTGTGATTCTGGTTACAGGTAGTTCCATTTTTGCTTCTAGGAGCTGAATATGGCTATCTTATAACGATGTGGAGGCTCTGTGCACTAGGTATGATAACTGCAATGTCCAGCTCCTCATGTACTTACCAGTCAATTTATGAGTATTATCTTAAATTTAGTTCCTGACTCAGCCTCTTGGTGACTGTTGTGAATATGAACAGGGTTTTTTAGCAGCTTCACAGTCCCAAAACTGTATTCTTGCTACTCTAATCAGATAAACCAAAATGGTTTGTATAGACTCAGCCATGTACTTGATATGTAGATTGTTCGTCTCTCTGTTTGTGTTTTAATTGAAGGACGTGAATTTTGGTTATTGCAGTTGACAAATCGAAATACTGGTTGCTGGAAGCATGGGGTTCTTGTTCTCACAAAAAAATTGTGGCAGCCTCAGCAGTCATGGCCTTCTGGAATCTGTCTACGATAAAAACTCGTATATTCACAGGTAAAAAATTCGGATAGTATTGCTAATCGGTAATCTAGAATATTGATTATCGACAACATTTATGTTTGGATTTGAATTCTCATGAGACCATAGAAGTACAATGGAAAGAAGTAATGTGGAGGCACTCTTTATTAGAAGCTGTTCTATAATTCCCCAGTTTTCAAGTGATAAGCTTCCATTATTTGCTGACTAGTGATTGATAATAGAACATGATTGTTCTAGTGCCCCGAAAGTGTAGATAAATGTAGTCACATTAAGTTGTAAACTAAGCGATTCCAAAGTAGAAAGGATTATTTAGCAAACTTCAATTTCACGTAGAACATTGCAATTTTAATTTAGCTCATATAATTTGTACGATTCTCCAAACATCTTTCACTTTCAAAGCCTCTATGCATAGAACTTCATGGCCTTACTGTAGCATATTTGCAAGTTTCTCATGAATTTGATATGATTTTCTTTTGCAGCATTTATCTCGTTGGTAATCCTGCGCTGCCGGCAACATCTGGTGTCAAGACAAGAGGTGGAAGAAGAGCAGCAACAGCAGGCATTAGTGATGGCAGAAGTACAGGATACCCAGAAGTAGCAGAGAACTGCTTCTAACAGATGAATGAGGGAATTGTACTCTACAAAAGCTAACACTAAATGGTGTATCATAGAAATGGCTGATCCTTTGCCTTCATCATCCTGTATAAATAAAAATGGTTTCTATCTCTTCTGTTTTTCTCTTGTTTATTCTCTTGATGATGCCAAGTTGCCAACATTGAAAGTGAAGTCTAGCAGTTTAGTTCTCGATGCTTCTGACACACCAATTAGTTGTGCCTTTTATCGACAGAACAGATGAATGAGGAAATTGTACTCTACAAAAGCTAACACTAAATGGTGTATCATAAAAATGGCTGATCGACAGAACAGATGAATGAGGAAATTGTACTCTACAAAAGCTAACACTAAATGGTGTATCATAAAAATGGCTGATCCTCTGCCTTCATCATCCTGTATAAATAAAAATGGTTAATGGTTTCTATCTCTTCTGTTTATCTCTTGTTTATTCTCTTGATGATGCCAAGTTGCCAACATTGAAAGTGAAGTCTAGCGCTAGCCAAGATTGAAGTTGATTGACAACATTGATGGCAGAAACACACACGTGGCAATTAATTGGTCCAAAATTTTGTTATATTCTTCATAGAGTGTAAATCTTTAATTAAGGATTTATATATAAAGTTAGAATAAGATATAAAATTAAAAAATTATAAATTTTAATATATTACAAGATAAAATATAATCAGCATATCTCTAATTAAAATATTTCTATTTTTATGCATACATAGATACTAAATAGAATTAAGAGCTTACATTTGAAATTAAGTAAAATTATGAAATGGAATAGCTAGCTGTCAAATGAAAATAAATAACTGTTGAGCACATTATTAAGAATAACTTTTAGGATTCGAGATAAGAGTAAAATTGTCAAGAATATTATATATTTTTCATAAATCATCTCAGTTTTCAAAACATAAAATCTACTTTATCCCACGTAATAGATTGAAAAACATTTATATAAAATTCTTTTTTTCTGAAAAAGAAAACGTTAAGCTAGGGGATTAAAAAAAATACAATTAGCTTATAATGTATTTGTATAATTATTTTTTTTTTTTTGTGGATTTTACTGAAATTATAGATAGAAATTAAAAAAGAGAACTTAGAGAATATTATGAGGTAATGCCCAGTGCAAAAAAATTTTTTCAGCCCAATGAAGGATGGACACGTGGTCAAAGCTGATTAACCCTTGCATTTCCTCGAAAGCATATAACAAAATCCACCAAAAAGCAAAACCCTAATCACCTCACTCGTCATTTAGTGCCCCCACGATTAGTCGCTGCATCAATTCTCATTCTCACAAAGACCTAAACCTAGACCTAGAATTCGGGTTCTTTGTTGCGATGGCGACGGCGGGTGCGACAGCAAAGAGGAAGCCGGTCTTCATTAAGGTCGATCAGCTCAAGCCAGGAACCACCGGCCACACGCTGACCGTTAAGGTGGTGTCGTCAAAGCCCGTGCAGGTCAACAAGTCACGTGGCGCAAGGTCATTGTCCTCTCTCTCTCAGCCTTCTCGACCACCACGCATCGCCGAGTGCCTCGTCGGCGACGACACCGGTACCATCTACTTCACTGCCCGCAACGACCAAGGTAAAATATTTTATTTGGTGGTGCTCTTTTCTTGTGTTAATTCATTAGAGCTTTTAAAGGTTTGATTTTTCTTGGTATCGTATTTCCAACGTGTTCGATTTTTAAAGTTTAGTAATAAATTTGATTGCTTGAAGAAGAAAACCATTTTGCTGGAATGTTTGACAATCCATTGGGAATTAATATAAATAACGAAATAAATATAAAATTTTCTGAATTATTTTTATTTGAGTATGTTCTCTATTATTCATGTTCTGGTCAGAGGCAATGAACTTAGGTTATTATCATATCATGAGTTTGGTATAAAACTCACCCGCAGTAGGGTAAAAAAAAAACAACTCATATGGCACACAAGTAATTTAAAAACTTTTGGAGTATGAAAAGGGTGTTATTTGTTTGGTTCCCATACCGGGCAAGGTCGAAGGTTGCTGGTGATTACTTAAGCTGATGTAGTACTTGCTGTTAAGGTATATGCTATGTTCTTGATAGCTTTATTTTGATGCAGTTGACATTATGACGCCTGGCACCACTGTGATTCTACGTAATGCTAAGATTGACATGTTCAAGGGGTCAATGAGGCTAGCAGTTGACAAATGGGGACGCATTGAAGTCACTGAACCTGCTAACTTTGACGTTAAAGAGAGTAACAATCTTTCTTTAGTTGAGTATGAGCTAGTTAATGTGGAGTGATTGGTATCATTTGGAGGTGAATATTTGTAGGTTAGTGTTTCTGAAAGGTTTGATTCTTCTTGTTCCCTGTCATTGTTAACTGGGATCCAGTTTTTATCGATGTAGTACAAATATCCTGCTGATATGGTTTTTTCCAGCCTTGATATCTATGTGACAGACACAAGTAATTAAGTTTCTGATTGAGTTTGACATGGATCAGTTAATGTTATATCTTAATTACTGATGGGTATTCAAGGGAGTTGAGTTCTCGCACTCTTTATTGCTGTCTTGTTGGTGAGCAACCACAAATTTACATCCATTTTTGGATTTTTACATGGAGTTTGTTTTCTTTTTTCACCTATTGCCAATATTTACAACTCATTAAGGATTATTGCTGGGTATGCACTCTTTATTGCTGATTTTTACATGGAGTTTGTTTTCTTTTTCACCTATTGCCAATATTTACAACTCATTAAGGATTATTGCTGGGTATGTGATAAAGGTGTTCCCAAGCAGACACTGCAACAGAGTGATGCATCTTAGCTAGGGATGGCAATGGGCCGGGCCTAGACAGGGCTTGACCAAGCCCGAGCCCGAGCCCGATAATACAGACATAAGCCCGAGTCCTGTAAAAGCCCTAATGTTTAAAATTAGGACTGGGCCGGGCTAGGGCTTTTTTCAGGCCCGACCAATTTTTTTATATTTAAATAATTTTAATTTAAAATTCCATAATATATTAATATTTAAAAACTTTAAAACCTCTTTAAAATAACATAAACATAAAATTATATCTAAACAAGAAGTTCATTAGTTTAACAATAATAAATTCACAATCCAACAAAAACGAAAAAAAAAAAAAAAACTACTCCAATACTTGCTACTTTGTCGTACACTATCGTTATTAAGGGATGCTCTTCAATCTGTATGGACCTCTTGAACGACACCATCTTCATTCTCTTCACCCATATGAACATCTTCATATGAATTTAATGTTGAGTACTAACTTTGAATTCGAATTTGACATTATAACCTAAATTAAATGTGAAACAATTCTAAGTTAATTAATAAATAATTTATAAACTTAAAACATGATTTAATTGAATTTAATTAATAAATAATTTGCAAACTTAAAGCATGATTTTATTGAATTTAATTTAATAAATAACTTGTAAACTTAAAACATGATTTAATTGAATTTAATTAATAAATAATTTGCAAACTTAAAGCATGATTTTATTGAATTTAATTTAATAAATAATTTGTAAACTTAAAACATGATTTAATTGAATTTACATTAATTAAAATAAATAAGCTACAAAACTAAGTTAAATTGAATTTATATTAATCATCACAAAACTAAGCCACAAAATAATTAAAATAAATAAGTTACCAAAGTGATGGGTGGGTGTTTGGTCAGTGAGTGGCGTGATGCGGGCCAAGAGTCAGGCAGATTGTGGAGTCTCGTGGAGGCTTGCAGCAGTGTTGTGGAGCCCGGCGATTGGCAGTGGATCGGTGGCGAGTCGGTGGAGGCTTGGAGTATTAGGCTTGCGATCAGATCGGGAGGTCGGCAGCACCGGTGGTGTCGTGGAGGGTCGGAGGTCGGAGGTCGGCAGCAGCAGCAGCAGCACTGGATCGTGGAGGCCGGCGCAGTGAGGACCGGAGGGTCGAGGGCGTGGATCGTGGAGGGCCGGAGGTCGGCAGCAGCGGCCGTGGATCGTGGAGGGTCGGAGGTCGGCAGCAGCAGCCATGGATCGTGGCGCAGCAGCATACTGGATCGTGGCAGCTGGCCGGTGGAGTTGTCTCGAGAGCCGCTTGGCTTGTGGATCGTGGATCGTGGAGGGATGGAGGTCGGCAGCAGCAGCGCTCGTGGATCGTGGAGGGCGGAGGTCGGCAGCAGCAGCAGCAATCGGATCGTGGTAGCAGCAGTAGTAGGTGGATCGTGGCGCAGCAGCAACAATCGGATCGCGGCGCAGCTGGCCGGTGGAGTTGTCTCGCAGAGTCGCTTGGCTTGTGGATCGTGGATCGCTGAGGGATGGAGGTCGGCAGCAGCAGCGGCTCGTGGATCGTGGAGGGTCGGAGGTCGGCAGCAGCAGCACTGGATCGTGGCGCAGCTGGCCGGTGGAGTTGTCTCGCAGAGTCGCTTGGCTTGTGGATCGTGGAGGGATGGAGGTCGGCAGCCAGCAGCACTGTGGAGTTGTGTATTACATCGTTAGTCCGTTAAGGTTTTTGTGTGAGCTTTGTGGCTCTAAAGACTTCGATAGTTCGTAGTGTGTCGTGCTGCGTGTGGGTGTGGTCGTGGCTCGTGCAAGTGATGCTAGCATGCGTGTGTTAGTGTGTATTTTTTTTCTTTTAAGTAGGTCGGACTGGCCGTGGCTCTGACTTTATAAAGCAGCTCGAGCCCCGCCCGAAATTAAACGGACTTGATATGTGTAGTCCGAGCCTGAATTTGGGCCCTTAAATTCGAGCCTAAGCCCTAAAAAAACGGACCGGGCTTATCAGGCCAAAATCAGGACCGGCCTTTTTTGCCATCCCTAATCTTAACCAACACTGGAAAAAACACAAACTTGGCATGTTACTTGATGGTAGATTCCAGAGCTTCGTTTTTCTGTTATCACTTTTGTCCTGTCGAAAAATTGCATCGTTCTATTTTAAAACGATCCAAATGGCTTGCAATTACAAAGAAACTAAATATGATAATTTTTTTACACCCGTTATTGCATTTACATTGACCCAATCTTAGCCACTTGCGAGCCTTAGAAACTCAATGATGGATTTAAATATTACGAGCTACTAGCGAACCTTCAAAACTCATGTTGCAACCTTGTCATGGTGTTCCTCAGCATAAAACAAAACTTGAGTGAAAAACAAACGTATGCCCCATTGGAAGATAGGCTGTAGCTTAGCGCCTTAGCCCAATTATTGGTTCTTGATTCCTCAACCTTTGTACAGAAATCAGAGGTTTGCTGCATGTGCTTGGAGCTCACATGCGTACGTTAAGGCTGTTTCGCATTTGCAACAATATTCCTGGAGTGAATGCATACAGCTTCCTTGAGTAACCTAAGCTAAGATGCTGGTAAATGAAAATTAAAATCAACAACCATATCCGGTGATATCACTTTTGAGTAGAAAAGGTAGGGAACACCCATAAGCTTCAAGATTCAACTAAGTGGATACAACTAAGCGAGACTCAATTTGGAACATTGAGAACTTCCCAAGTAGCAAATACACCTAATACACTCAGTTTGGCAAGAAAAGTCAGCATATTTCTCCTCGATGCTGAGGTCAAAGGCTAGAGATTACAGCCCTAATACAAACAAAAGATGTAGTTAGAAATGATGAAGAGAAAAGTTGCACATGGACCTAATGCCTATGTGTGAAGCAAGAAACCTTGATGGCAACAGAGAATTTAATGTCCCAGAATCAGGAGCCAAAAAGAAAATAAGAAAGTAAACACTGACGAACAGCGAACAAAATACATATATCTCAAATATATGACCATGAAAGTTTGTTAACACCAAAGTCTGCCCTTCATTAACAAACTTTCATGGTCATACACCAAAGACTACCCTTCATTTTCAAGTCAATCAAAATATGGATGATCAATGCATAAAAATATCTATGCCTGTGGAGAGTTTCATGTGAATAAGAACAAACGAAAGCCAAAGCAAGAAAAGCATAAAGAATGACAACAAAATTAATTACACTTAATTTTTTTGTTTCCTTCCATTGCCAACGCCTCAATAACAAAGAGAACAACAAAATCCAAAGGAAGATAAAGGTAATGTGATAGAATGGATTGGGCTCTTGCTACCACATTACTAGTACCACTTGGAGAATTCAAAGGTTTGGTCTTAATATTTCCTTCCATTGCCAACGCCTCAATAACAAAGAGAACAACAAAATCCAAAGGAAGATAAAGGTAATGTGATAGAATTAACAGAGGATTGGACTCTTGCTACCACATTACTAGTACCACTTGGAGAATTCAAAGGTTTGGTCTTAATATGCTTAGGATAGTCAAAATACTGGAACTGACATCAGAAGGCTAACCGAGTCACAAGGGCATCAATGCTTGAATGTACATTCCCATCTAATATCAGCTGCCAATATCAATCACAGTCATTGAAGGTGTACTAAGGAACTACTACAGAAGATCAATATACTTTCTACCTACCCTGTGAACTAAAAATATGAAAATTAGAAGGAAAGATAGATTTAAATGTAAAGGACAGACCCACTTAAATAACAACCATTGGAAAAGTGGCTAAACAATCACAAAGGGATGGCAGTTGCCAGGGTATGTTGCGAATTTGCAATTTGCCAAAACCACAACTGCACCTTTAAATAAAAATAAATAAATAAATAAATAACAGATTTTTTTTTTCAGAAACCCACCCATTGCAGGTTTAACTATTACCAAACCCGCACGGGTATTTGGCAGATTTTTTGTGGGTTTCCCAGATTTCAAATCACAAATATTAAAATGTACATTTGATCAAACCCAAGAATATAAACTATATAATTCAAAGTATAAATTTATAACGTCAGCCTAAAAAATCCACATAGAGTACATCTAATATTTATCAATGTAAATAAGAAATTCAAGTTTTAACACTAAAAAAAAAATACAAAAGATTTATCAAGCTAACATAATTCTCCAATTTAAGCAAGAATATAAAAATCCATCACAAGCACTGTTAATTGGAAAAGAAAATGAACAAATAACGACAAAACAGCATCCAAGAGTAGCACCCACAACCCATCTCATTCAACAACGAGCTCCAAGAGTTAAGATCTTTATCTTATTCACCACCACTAGTACCCATTCAACATGATTCCTACAATTTTGATAAAAATTATTATTTTCCAATCACAAACATAAAGTACAAAATTATAATAAGCATATGAGATCCAAGTTTTATGCAAAAGATCCTTATCTCATCAATCTCATCAACATCTTCATGATCTTCAGAGAATTTGTTATTTACTACATTTCTTTTAGTTTACATTTTTTATACTTTCATGTTTAAATATTAAATAATATAAAAATAAAAAAATAATAGAGGTAAGAGGATACTAGTGCAAGTATCCACCAGGTATTCTCTCTTTACCAAACCCGACCATTACCCGCACTTGGTTTTGGTTTGTATTAGCAAATCCACCCAGTGCCCGAAAAATTAACATTAAAGGCTGGTAGCAGTGAGTTTGCAGTCAAAATTGTCATACTTGCATAAAGTAAAAATAGAAAACAATTTAGTCACAAAATTTTCAAGAAGACAACTTAGTTATATTTCTAAACAAACAGGTGTACTTCTCTTTAAAATGCAACAATCTTTGAACAAAAAAAAACTTCTCAACGACCCCTTTGGCATGCATCATGCATCATTATTACTAGTTTATTAGATCCATAAAAACACTTCAAGATTTTTACTAACATCATCATAATCTAAAATTTAATCAAAAAGTGAATCAAGAACTTATTGTGATAATCTGCAATACAGTTTTGCTTTTGTGGTCTGTGAACTACATATCCAACATCAAACTGAATGAAAGGAGAAATATCTTCAAGAAAAAAAAAAAAAAAAAACTGTGCCCAACTTGTCTCTTCTCAGCAGCTCACATAAAACTTCTAAGTGATCAATGCCTTAAAAGCAGATTTCTTTTTTCATAAAAACTGGCTTGATTCCTCTGAACATTCATCACACATCATCATTGCAAGCTGATTGAATAAAACTTATTAGTGTGCTGCCTTAATGATCACAATGATCCTAATTGAAATGTATTTCAATCAAATAAAATATTCATAATTGCAAGCACACTTGATTAATCTTACCATCACATCAATACAACCACATAAACGTGCATAACATTTCAGACATCTCAAAGGAGAAAGCCATACATATAATGAAGCATTAATATGAGGGAAAACAAACCATATTACATGCAATAGAAAATGGTTTCCAAAAAAACCAGCAAACAAGCTTGCAGTATGTCCCATTTTTTTAAAAAAAAAAAAAAATCAAGAAGTTACATTATGTTTGATTGTCTTTTGAAATAACAACTTTATTCCCTATTCTACAGACAACGCCAGTCCCTAGTAGCTTAAATGCTTGAAAGATAAACAAATCGAAGTCATTTCCATGTTTGCGTCCTGAACTTCATCTAATTTTGTTTTGGCCTACAACACGAAGAAGAGTACACACCACTCATCAAAAACAACACAGGAGAAAGAGAATGGCAGATATTGTGTAGGATGTGAGCATAGGCCATCAAACCTAGGTACATAGCCAAGCACCTCACCCCATTAAAATAGAAAAGGAAAGGAGGAGAAATCACAAAAATATCCATGCAATTAATAAAACTGCATACCCTAATCAAAACATATTCTATATGCTTGCATGCCAATTCAGTTTTTTTTTGGCTATAGACGTAATTATGGTTTCTTAAGCCCACCAGAAAATTGAAGGGAAGAAAAGATCATCATTAAGCCAGGCCCCCTAGTTGCCTAAGTCAACGACAAAAGCAACAGTATCTTTTATCTATCTATTATCAACACAACAAGTATCCAACGCTTGGTGAAAACCCATCAATCAATTAATCAAATCTCATTCACGTACTAAAAAACTCAATCTAATGCTTTCATTTCTCATAAACAAACGGAAAAAATGCACCAAAATAAATAAAGCATACGAAACACGTAAATCATTTTGCGAGCGTGAAGTGAGGCTACCTTCAGGAAGCCAACCGTAACCGCGGAGAGAGATGGGGAGCATTGAAGTCAACAAAGCTGAAGCCGTGGCCGTGTGATACGGCAGCATTGATTCCACGCAAAAGCTCATTTCAACAGGACTCCTTCATTATCAAACGCGAACAAAAATTTTATTAATGAAGAAAAAATAAAAATATATTTTTAATAATAATAAATGAACGAGTAATGGTGCTGACCTAAGAGTAGCGAAGGAGAGGGGTTTCTTCGCGGAGAAACCAAAGGGAGCGGGAGCGGCTTTGGTCTTGGCTTGGGAGGTGAGCCGAGCGGCGGCGCTACGAGCCGAGTTAGCCCGGAAAATTGATCTGGCGGTGGCGAAGGAGGCCATATTTTGTTAGTATTCGGATTTTTTAATTGAATTTTGTGTTTTTGTGAGGTTTTGCGAAGCTAAAACCCCGTGGACTGCGGATTGTTTGGCTATTTGTGTAAGCAGAGCCTGCACCAAGAGTAGATTGCTGTTCTCGCTCTGTTATTAATTATTATTATTTTTATTATTTTATATTTTATTTAACTAATAAATTTATGTGATATTAATTTGTACAATTAGTTTGAAAAGCATGCAATTATTATGATTTTACTGCTCTCTCTCTCTCTCTGTATATATATATATATATATATATATATATATATTTGTATTATTATATAACAAGAATTTATATTAAAAATGAAAAGATAAAAGTGATAGAAGAGGAAGACGGACGAGGATATTGCCACCGAAATCAATCTCTTTACTATTCATTAATTTTCTTATTTACATAAAAATATGTGGGGGCATTATTATAATTTCATATAAATAGACATAATGATAAATTCATTATTTTACAACACTCTCCCTTGGATTTACTATTTATTTACATATAAATATATTATTTGATATGCTTTATACTGTCTCGTTAAAACATTGCTAGTAAAATCTAATGGGACAAAACTTAGTTAAAGAAAAAAGAGTACAATACACATTTATCTAATATAACTGCAGAAAATCTTATTTAAAAAAATACGCTCCCCTTGATGAAATATCTTCTCGAATATTGATCGAAAAGGGAGCATATCTGTTTAATATCAATTTTTTTTATTCAGATATTTTAATTACGGGAGATACGCGACGACGAGCGATCATATCAAATTATCTGCTTAAAAAAATCTCACATAAAACTAAAAAAATATGATTAATTTAAAGCTAAATCAAGATATAGTATCAAGTGTACCTCAATATGGAATAAGCACCATGCAGTTTTTCATAGATTTTCAAACAAGAAAATTTATTTTTACATACAACTTTAATCTCGTATAAGCATCACCAGTCAAGTGGTTAGTTTTGTTTTTCTTGAAAACTTCATAATGATAATGTAATAGTATAGCTAATAATTGTGTATATAAAAAGTGTGTGGTGTGATACATTGGTACAAACATTTCAGAGATTACAATTCAAACATCCAAAACTTGTACAAAAATAATGGCCGAATCTTAAGTTCGACAACTTAAAAATATTTGTTTATTTTCCAAATCATCTTCTAGATATACTCTATTGTTTGTTGAAGCTGCTAAAGACCTTGAGAAGATATTATTTGAAAGAAAAATCTATCTAATATACGGAAGAGATGATATTAGATTAATGGCGACTGTCTCACAAGCAGCAAATACTAGAGGAAACCAAGTTTTGGGTATAATCTCAAAAGCTTTAACAAAAGAAACACCATAAGCAAAATAAATGGAGAATAACTCATTATCTCAGGTATGCATGAACGAATTATAGCAATGATTGAACATGCTAATGCTTTTATTGTTTTACCTCTGATGCTTTTATTGTTTTGCCAGGTGGGCTTGACACCTTAGAGGAAATTTTTATGTTTGCATCATGGGCACAACTGAATATCCACAAAAAAAACCATAAGTTTGCTGGATGTAAATCATTATAATGGTCTCTTAATAATATTTCTTGATAATATTATGAGACATGGTTTTCTTTTTCTTCATCACGAAGAATATTTGTTCATGCAAAAACTGTTACTGAATTAATTGATTAATTGCAAAAGTATCATCATGAACTCAGCCCAATTGGTTCTTAACTTAATTGGTCAGATACTGTAATAATAAGAAACGTAAAATAATATATTTGAATTTATCATTGTAATTTGTAACTCCTCATTCTTTTCTTTTTTATAGATGATATAATAAAATGAGCATTATTCATAAGAATTTTTCAACATAAACTAATTAATGGATAATCATTGCATTTCGATTATGCTCGACCAGGTCGAGGCAATATTTTATTTTTAAAAAAATTTCATGTCAAATTCTTTTTTTTTTAATATTTAGTAGTTTTAAGAGTTCTTTAGGAGTTCCAATTATATTCATGTCAATAACATAAATTGCTAGAAGTATAAATCTATATTTAGATTTTCTACTAAATACGCATAGGCAAAGATGATCAAATATTTACGCAAAAGATTGTACCACACGTGTCTATATTATTTCAATTCATATAAGAATCGTTGTAGCTTGATTAAACACAAATTATGATCCTTTGATTTAAATGCTTTAGACATTTTGAATCTTTCGATAATTTCATATAAATATTAATGTATATTAACTCATACAAAAATACAGTCATTATGTTCATAAGACACATATCAAATCTATTTTAGATTACTAAACAGATTAAAAATTGAAACGTGAGAGTATCTATCACCGGAGAATACTTATTTTCATAATCAATATTAGGTTTCTACAAGACACTTTATACCATTAGTTGCGTATGCCTTATATCTAGTGATTTTATTATATTCATTACATTTCTTAACAAATTCTCATTTACATCCAACGAATTTGACATTATTAGGTATTTGGAGCACTAGTCTAAAAATTTCACGTTTCATTAAAGAAGTCAATTCTACTGGATTATTTATTTCCATTTTCGGTCAGTCATGCCATAGTCTAAATTCATCAATGGTTTTCGAATCATGATCAATTATAATGTCATTATTTACTGTAAACACAAACATATCATTAATGATAATTTTTTTTTACTAGCCACTTCAAACGCTAATGCCTCATTATAGATATATACCTCTTTGGAAGGTCTTTCAAGGTAATTGGTCTCACCAAGGACTAGGCGCCTTTATAGAAATTACCTTAAGAATAATCAATAGAAATCCGACCATTTCTGAATTCATTTACTTTTTCACAAGTTACTGTCACTTCAGAGACTTATGTCGCTTCAAGGACAATAAGTTCATATACAAATGTAATGCAGATAATATGGGTAAAATGTGATTTGGTTACTTTGCTATATCTATATCTAGTAATTGGTTTTGTAATTTATTACAAAAATATTATCCTTCGTACTTCATTCTCACATTGACTAGTACGAGGATCTAACTGAGGCAAAGTGAAAAATTTTTCAAGATAATTCATGTTTTCTTTCATGAGGCTTTCTATTTCTTAGTAATGGAAAAATCATTTCATCAAATGACAATCTATAAATATGTGAAAATTACCCAACACGGATATGATACAATCAACCATACAAATAGAATATTGCATGTGAATAAAAAACAAATATATGACCACCACTCAAATGTATCATTTAAAATTATAAATTAGCGAAATAGTCTAATACGTGGATGAATTAGTCCACATATATCACACAAATTCTTTGTAGACATTCATGATTATTCATAAGAGGAAATGATCCAATCACATATTTTTCTTATGAGTAAATAGTATAAATAATTTCAATGGATAATAGAAATTTCAGTTTCGTTAACAAATGTCATGAGAATATTTCAATAATTCTACGCATCATTATAATTTCTGAATGTCCAAGGCAATCAGCTAACAATATAAGTATTTTGAACAATGAATTTATGATTCATTACTGCGGAAATTTTTATGTATTCAATGCCTTTATATATGTAATTTCGACATTATATCCATTTCATTAGATATTTTCAAAATACATTAGATTCTTCTCAATTTGACTGAGAATAAGACATAACTCTTTTTTGTAATTAGTCCACATATATCTCCCAAATTCTTTGTAGACATTCATGACTATTCATAAGAGGAAATGATCCAATCACATATTTTTCTTATAAGTAAACAATATAACTAATTTCAATGGATAATAGAAATTTCTGTTTCTTTAACAAATGTCATGAGAATATTTCAATAATTCTACGCATCATTATAATTTCTGAATGTCCAAGGCAATCAGCTAACAATGTAAGTATTTTGAACAATGAATTTATGATTCATTACTACGTAGATTTTTATGTATTCAATGCCTTTATATATGTAATTTCGACATTATATCCATTTCATTAGATATTTTCAAAATACATTAGATTCTTCTAAATCTGACTGAGAATAAGATATAACTTTTCTCGAACATTCAATTGGTCTACAGGACCAAATATAATGAATATTTTTAATTGATATTAAACAAATTATAATATCAAAATTAACGATACTGTAAAACCAGACATAAATCTCAATGTAATGATAAAGCAAAAAAGAATAAACGTAAAATAAATATAGAGTTAAACCATTCACTTTCAGTAATTTTCTCATTATTATGAATATTTTTCTAATGCTTATATTCATTTAAGGAGACAATAAACTTCTGTCATGATTCAAGGTACTTGTCACAAAGTAGTTCTTATAATACTTTTGTTTCAAATTTGACTTATATCCAATACACATTTTTGTGAACCAAATATATTATCTAACATTTTTTGCCCATTTGTGAATTTTAAGACAACATTACTAAGTTTATTATTTTTATTCTTTTTCATTTTTCTTTTTCAAATTATATATATGAGATTCTACATGCTCATGTGATGTGCTAGATTTCTCATTTAACAAAGCAATTTTATCATGTAAAAATTTATTTTCTAATTCTAGGCATGTAATCTTACCACTTAAGGATTCATTCTCATTAGTGAGCTTTACCATTTTCTTTTTAAGACATGCATTTTTTTTACCTATTCTTATCCAATTATCATGCAACTCCTTAAAAACATCATATAGTTCATCATAAGTAGGAGAATCGTTTACTTTATCAAGCTCGTTGAATGATTCATCCTCAAATGACATGAGAGCTATGTTTGATATTTCTTGATGTTCTTTATTATCACTTGACTCCTCATTACTGTCATCCCATATAGCCACCATGGCTTTCCTCTTGAAATTGTTGAGAGAAGAGCATTCCAATCGAATGTGTCAAGACTTCTTGTATTCATAGCAAGTGATTAGCTCATTCTTTTCTTTTTGATTCTTGTAGTTTCTGAACTTCCTTCCCTCATTTGTTTTCTTGTCGAATTTTCTAAATTTCCTTCCTAGCATAGCCATTTCTTCATCATCTAACTCATTTTCCTCATTACTCTTATGTTTTGAGGTTTTGAGTGCAATACTTTTCTTTTTCTTTTCCTCATTTCTTTTTTTAGCTGCTAAATCTTTCTCATAAGAAATTCAAAAACCAATTAAATCATCAATAGATAAGATATTTAAATTTTTAGCTTCTTCTATAGTTGTTCTCTTAGGTCTGCATTCAGTGGAAAGTGACCTAATGATCTTCTTAATATTTTCACTATTCGATAATGGTTTTCCTAAGGCTCCCAAAGTATTCATTATGTCTATAAACCTAGTATACTTTCATTTTGTTCTATTTGGAACAATTCATATTGTCTAGTGTATCTACTAATTTTAGATTCTTTAACTTAATTTGTCCTCTCATAGACAACTTCAAGTTTATTCCAAATTTCTTTTGTGCTCTCACAATTAGACACTCTACAAAATCCTTTCTTATCAAGTGCGCAAAATAGAGCATTCATTTCTTTGGAGTCTAGAGATAATTTTCTTTTCTTATCCTCACTCCATTGGCTAGATGACTTAGGGATATCTTCTCCTTTTTTATTTTTTGTAACAAGTAATCTATAAGAGAAGGTTCTCGAACTGGGTTCCGATCGAATAGAGCGCGGACGAATGATCCATCATTAACAATCTCTCAAATTTCATAATATAAAGCCTGTAGATAAATTCTTATGCTAGTTTTCCAATAAAGATAGTCATTACCATCAAAGAATGGTGGCTTAGTGGTAGATTGTCCTTCCTTAAACATAAAATTATTTTGGTTTGCCATTAATCTTTAGCTCTAAACGGTTAAGTTAAGAACAAGAGTACCTTATTCTGATACCAATTGACTAACTAAGTAACCCAAGAGGGAGGTGAATTGGGTTTCCAAGAATGTAAGTAATTAAAACTTAATGTAATCTCAATAAGGCAAACAAATTTAAAATACTCAAATTTAAAGTGCAGTAAATATAAAAGAGTAAAAGAAAGAGAAATGCAAACACAAGATTTTTACGTAGTTTTGCCAACCGTGCCTACGTCCACACCTCCAAGCTCACCAGGTTAGAGGATTTCACTAAGCGCACCTCCAAGGCTTCAACAACGCTTACACTTGACTTCCAAAGTGTCAATGAACCCTTACAACAAGAGATTATTCTCAATCTCTTAAGTCAAGTGTTTCCAACACTTACAATGATTCAACTTTGAATTTACAATGAGGAATATAAAAGATTTCACTCACACAATATGTTTGATTACAAAATAAATGCTCAATTTGTGAACAACAAAGATTACAAGACCTTAAGCTTTGATTGCTCTTGAATGGTTAGTGATAGTTAGAGTTTTTCCAAGTTTTATTTTGATTTGAATGAGTTTTTTTATAGTTAGAAAATAAAACTAACCGGTATTAACTTTTTGGTGATGACCGACTTACCACTTATCACTATCTGGTTAGCCTTTTGTCATAATCGGCTAGCCACTTCTTTGAAATGTGGTTAGCCATTTACATTCCAAAGAGCTATTGCCTTGAAACCGATTTGTCATTTTCTGAATTCGGTTCTCCACTTGCTACAATATCGTTTCAGTGAAAATTTTTTATAATTTATAGGTTTGGTTCAAACTTTCAGAAACTATTTTATAGCCCAAATACTTTATAAAACCATTCAAAAATATCCATTTTTAGGATTTCAAAGTTTTCAAAAACCTTTTTCAATTTAGTCCATAAATTAATTTGATAAAATTAGTTTCCTTGAAAATAAAAACTCTTATACAATAATTTGAGATATCGTGAAAAGTAACTTGAGCTTTTGTTATATAAAACATGTGGTTTGTTATCATCAAAATAAATTATATAGCCATATAGACTAACAATTGGTGTGCCTAAATAGAATAATCCAACGAATTTCTGTTATACCTCTTATTTTGATTTCACCAATTGAATATAATTAAATTTAATCAAATGGAATCGAGTTCTCATGGAAGGAGAAAGGTTTCAATTCAAAAATCAAATCGAGTCGAATTAAAAAGATACAAAATCAATAAACAAAGGCAAGTATAAAAACTTATTAGATACCATTGGCTATGGTATGTAATAATTTCTACCTACTATTAGATTTGAATTAATGACTCTTGTCGTAGAAAGCAATACTCTAACTACTGAGTTAAGTAAGTCATTTGTCCTATACTTCTTCTCACCCAAAATTGTTCAATATGGCCCTATTGTAGATTCATTGCTTGGTAAGTAGGACAATTCTTCATTGTTTGTCGGTTCATATATTACGGTATGAATTAAATAAATATTAATTTTTTATGGTAGGTCATTGAAACCGAAAGATTATTGTCTTCTCTGAAACGCCTAAAGCCAAATAATTACATGGAAAAGATGATTTTGAAGATTATATTTTATTTTTAATTTAAATTAGTAAATATTACTAGTGAGATGGACTATGATTTTTTTTAATTGAAGGGCATATTTTTAATCTCTTATTGATGAAACATATAACTTCTGTTAATGCCATTAAACATAGTCTTTTATATCAGCAACGACTTCTTAAGATTTGATTACAAAACAAATTTGAGGTATTGTTTCTTTCTATATAATTAAATTCTCAAGGGAATTTCTCTATTTCGATGTTTGCTTTATAAAATTTATTACATTATAACATATTTTCTCTATTTCATGTTTGGTTATAGTCTTTATTTTTTATTATGTTATATATAACTTTCACTAGATAATCTGAATGGATCTTATTTATTTATATTTATTTTTATATGGTCCAAACTAATCACCTTTGCACAACCAGGTCTTGCAACATTAGTGATTCAAAATGGATAAAAGATGGGTCCACTTATCAAGGTTTCATGTTTACTTAATAAAAAAATGGATAGTTTTAAGAATATTTATAAATGTAGATGAATTAGTAAGTTATTACTCTTATTATTATTATTATTATTATTATTTTTAGACATTCACATGAGTATAGAAAGAGAGCACGTGACTTTGTTAATAATGCTCGTGTAAATTTAGAAAATCTAGATATAATAGTATGTCCCTGCATTTGTTGTAAAAATGTACAACGCCACCATTTTGATTTAGTGTATAAACACTTGGTTATAAAATGCATAGATCCGACCTATAATACTTGGGTCCTTCATGGTGAAAGTTATGCTTGTTCTAGTATTCAATGTAACATGACGATATTGAAATGATAGAAACATATAAGATGTATAGAGATTAAGTTTATTTTCAAGAAGAAAATGTATCAAAGCACATACATGAAAGTAGCAAAGAAGAGCTTATAAATCTTATCAAGGATGCTGAAACACCATTGTATCCTAGATGTACAAAGCACACAAAATTGTCAGCAAAAATTTCTTTATTCAAGCATAAAGTTACCTATGGTATATCTAATAAAGGTTTTGATGAACTTTTTCAAATTATTTGTGATATTATTCCATCAAAAAGCACACTTCCTTAGTTATTGTATTCAACAAAACAGCTACTTAAGACCTTTGACCTAGGATATGAAAAAATACATGCTTGTATAAATGATTGTTGCCTCTTTAGAAAGGAGATGGAGGTGCACATGTGTGTTCTAAATGCGGTACTTCCCGATGGAAAGTTAATGAACGTACTAAAATGATTCACCAAGGAGTTCCTGCCAACGTTTTGTGTTATTTCCCAATAATACCAAGACTTAAAAGGATGTTTAGTGTAATTAAGATAGCAGAACAACTTAAGTGGCATCAAACTAATAAAAATGAAGATGAAAAAAATGAGGGATCCGGTTGATTCACTTGTATGGGATACTATAAATAAAAAGTGGCTGTCTTTTGCATCTGATCCCGAAATGTTAGATTCAGCCATGCTACTGATGGTTTTAACCTCTTATAAGATCTTAGCACAAGATATAGTTGTTGGCTTGTAATTTTGGCCATCTACATCTTGCCTCCATGGTTAATGCACGTCCAAGGATAGTTTAATGTTAAGTTTATTTATCCCAAGACCAAAGCAACCAAGTAATGACATAGATATTGATTTAGCACCCATTGTAGAAGACTTAAAAGAGCTATGGATAAATGGAGTTGAAGTGTATTGTGAATTCAGTGAATCCACATTTAACTTAAAGATAATTTTAATGTGGACGATTAACGATTTTCCAACTTATGCAAACCTGTCAGGTTGGTCTACAAAGGGAAAATTGGCATGTCATATATGTCGTCAAAACACTTGTTTGAAATGGTTTTCACATAGCAAAAAGTTTGCATACATAGGTCATAGATGATTTCTTCACTCTAACCATTCATTTAGGAGAAAACAAGCATGGTTTGATGGTGTAATTGAAGAAGCTAGCATACCCAAGATATTTACTGGTGAAGGCATTTATTCTGAAGTTAAAAACTTAGTGAATGATTAGGGTAAAGAAAGAAAAAAAGGAAGAAATATTCTTCACCATTATGTAAGAAGAAATCAATATTTTTTTACTTGCCATACTGGAAGGTATGTTATGCTAACTATATTATTTTATCCTGCTTCCATTATTTTATACTTGTATAATATATTTTAAAATACAATATCATAGCTAACTTTTTTTTTAAAAAGAAATTTATAGAACTTACTGGTGTGCCATAATTTAGATGTGACGCTTATTAAGAAGAACATATGTGATAGTGTAGTGGGTACATTATTGAATATAAAAGGGAAAAAAAAAGATGGTCTTAATTCAAGATTGGATTTGAAAATTTTGAATATTAGAAAGGATTTGCATCCTAAGAAGGAGAATAATGTACTGAAGCTACCTGCTGCATCACACACACATTCTAAAAAGGAGAAATCAATATTTTGTAAAAGGCTTGCTAATTTAAAGCTTCCTGATGTCTATGGCTCAAATATAGCAAAATGTATTTTGGTCGATGAATCCAAGATGGATGGACTCAAGTCTCATGATTGACATATTCTAATGCAACAACTCATTTCTGTAGCTTTGAGAGGAATTTTATATAAGTAATTTTTGGATTATGTGCATTTTTCAATAAATTGTATAACACGGTTTTGGATAGAAATAGTTTAGAAAAATTAGACGAAGATATGACTGAGACATTGTGCATGTTAGAGAGATTCTTCCTACCTTCATTCTTTGATATTAGATCCATTGAACTATTCATCTAGGAAGAGAAGCTCGTCTATGTGGACCTGTACAGTATCGCTGGATGTACCTAATTAAGAGTTTTGACCAGCCAAAATAGAATAAATAAGTTTATGAAAAAAATAATTAATTTAGTTTACTTGTGTTGTGTCCCAGGTTTATGAAAGTTTTGAAAGGATATGTTGAAAATCGTGCACAACCCAAAAGAGCGATACATTGCTAAAAAGTATATATCATTTTGTGGTAAATATATAAAGCAAGCAGCTGAAATGGGTACCTAACATGGGAGAAATGAAGAATCTGAGAATGACTTATTACTAGGAGGGTGTCCAGTATCAGGAAAGAAGTTTGTAGTTCTTTCAGGTGAGATATTACATATTGCTCATCGGTGCATTTTGTTAACAGCTCAGAGGCAACCTTATATAGAGTAAGACTTTAGTGCATTATGTAATTAGATAGCACTTGGAAGAACTGAAGTGTATGGATAAACGACTTTTGAGAGATAAAACTATGTTGCAGAAAAAGCATTTGGACACTTTTGGCACATGGTTAAGTAATAAGGTTGCAAGTAATTTAGTTTTACTTTTTATAAATATTCAATAATTATATTTTTGAACTTATGCTTAACATTTTTATTTTTCAACGGATTACAATGCAATAGAAATAAAACAATGTGTCAAAAACTTTAACTTGGCTTGCAAGAGGACCAAAGAATCAAGCAACTAAGGAATCAAGTGATGTCATTTTTGGATATGTTATTAATGGCCTTCAAGTTCATACAAATGAAGCTGAAAAGTATCAACATGACAGTGGTATTTCACTTGAAGCAAACACAATCAATAGAGCTAGTGCAAGGGACTCTATACAAGTTGCTGGAAAGTCATTTACTATGGCGTTTTGAGAGATATATTAGTGCTTGATTACAATACTTTCAGGTCCCTCTATGATTGGGCTAATATAGTTAATGGTGTTAAGGTCGATGGACTCACTTTGGTTAACCTTCACGGGGACAAAGCCAATTTGGAAATAATCTATTCATTTTGGCTTTACAAACTAAACAATTATTTATTATGAGGATAGTGAAAAATCAAATTGGTATATAGTATTCAAAGCACCACAAAGATTCCAAGATTTATTATTCGCTGGTGAGAGTGATTACAATATATGATTACCAATTGATATGAGTGGGCACGAAACTGAAAATGATAACAAGGATGAACCTTTTAGAAGGGAATGAGTTGAGGATATAGCATGTGATGACTAGTTTAACATATTATTATCATTATTATTATTTTGTATTCTTGAATTATAGTTTATTGTCATAAATATTTGTTTCCATAAATATGTTTATTGATTCCATAAAATCTATGATAATTTTTATATGTTTATTTCCAATATATATATATATGTATGTATGTATGTATGTATGTATGTATAATCCGTTGTCATAATAATATATACATTTTCTTCAGCATTTTAAAATTGTGTAGAGAGTAGGAAGAAAGATACACAGTAGAAGTAAGTAATTTTTCTTTTTTGCACTATTAGAAAAATGAGAAACACTGATACTAAGCTTCTGATACTAAAAAAAAAAAAAAAAATCTTAATAACCTATGCAGTTTTAGCGTCTTTTGCATATAAGTGTTACTGATCATTGATACTTTAGTATCACAGCCAGGCACTGATACTAATTAGAGAGAGAGTTTTATTTTTATATTTTCTTAAATCTTAACAGCATCGTTCTTATTGCTAAAATGTTTATCACCATAAATTAAACACTTCTAAATTTTTGGCTCTTAATTTTCCTCTACTCCCAAAGCGGTTCCCTTATTAATTTATACAGAAACCTTAAAACTAAAACAGCCGAAAGTTTTAAACCTAAAATCTTTATTCTTCTATACCAAATTTCAGACCCCTTGTTTCTCCCACCAAAATCAAAATCCCTTTCAATTTCCCTAAACCCTTCACTCTATTTTTTTTCTTGTTGAATGTTCATTGCAGCCAGATATAAGTTTGGCTTTTTTTTTAATATGTAAGTAGAAGTTACTAATGAGTAGCATCGCTTTCTGAAGAAGATTTAGAAGAAGATTTGAGCAACAAACCTATCAGAGCTATAGACCTATCCAAAAGCACTACTGTAAGAGTGGTATTGTTAGTAAAAAAAAGAGGTAAGCCATTATGGTTTCTTCAATTTTGATTACAATTGGAGCAGTAGTAGAAATCCCTATTTTAATAAATAATTATGGCTAATTTTATTTTATTTCTTCAATTTCGTTTTTTCTACTACTTTTTTCTTCAATCTCTTATCAAACTAACAATGCCCAATAATGAAAAAAAAAGAAGCCAAATTGAAAGACTTGGGGCTGGTTTTATTTTTATTTTATTTTTCAATTAGGTTAGCTTTGATATCAATATCTTCATTTGGGGCTGGTTCTCTAATGAGTGATGTGGCATCTTAATGATGGATTTTTTTTTCATTTTTTGGATAAATTTGCTCTACTTGGATTATTGAAACAATTAAGATTTCTATGGAAATTGCATGAATGAGGTGAACTAGTATATTATAAATTTGTTTATTCGTTGTAATCTATAATTAAATTTTACATTTGCTTATTTTTCTTTTGTTGGGTACTGTATTTGTGTGGGCATAATTTAAAACAAAATTTGTCAAAAGAAGATGATAAAAAATTATGCCAGTAAGGTGTTTGACAAAATGTATGAGAGATTAGTCATTATTCTAAGGATGAACTTTTTGCTTATTTTATTTTAATTTCAAATTATACATTAATTAATCTTTCTTCTGAAACTGGTATAATATGTATAGCATTTGTATTGAATTTTTAGTGATTTTTTTTAAGTTGGTTGTAAAAGGCAGAAATTTAATTCACATTTCTATCCCTACTGTATATATTTTCAAAATTGTATCTATTGGCTGTGATTTTTTAATAGTTTCTTTCTAATTCACATTACATACTTACCGACATTTCATTTACAATTGGAGTCATATGAATACCTTTAGTATTGAATTTTTAATGATTTTTTAAAATTGGCTGTATTATGTAGAAATTTAGTTCATCTTTCTGATCATCCTGAATATATTATTAAAACACCTCTATTGGCTAAGGTGTTTGCATTGTCTCTTCCAATTTATGTTATATACTTATCAATCTTTCATTTGCAATTGGTATTATATGAATAGCCTATATATTGAATTTTGAATGATTTGAAATTGTTTATAAGGTGCAAAAATTTAATTCACCTGCCTGACCATGCTAGATGAATTTCTAAAACTGTATCTATTGGCTATGATTTTTTAATAGTTTGTTTGCAATTCTCATTATATAGTAATCAATCTTTCATTTGCAATTTGAAGCATATGAATAGCATCAGGGTTGAATTTATTGTAATTTGTTGAAGTTGGCTATATTATGTAGAAATTTAATTCATCTTTCTGGTCATCCTAGATATATTATTAAAATTGTAACTGTTGGCGGAGGTGTTTGCACGGTTTCTTTCCAATTCAAATTATATACTTATCAATCTTCCATTTGCAATTGGAATCATACAAATAGCAATGGTATTGAATTTTTAATGATTTTTAAAATTTGGCTGTAGTATGCAGAAATTCAGTTCATCTTTTTTATCATCCTAGATATATTATTAAAATTGTATCTATTGGTTGAGGTGTTTGCATTGTTTCTTTCCAATTCACATTATATACTTATCAATCTTCCATTTGCAATTGGAATCATATTAATCATATTAATAGCATTGGTATTGAATTTTTTGTGATTTTTTTAAGTTGGCTATAGTATAGAAAAAATTAGTTCATTATGACCATGCTTGATATATTTAGTGATAATAGTACTCATATTGTTATAAATTGCATGTGGTTGGTAGATTGTTTGTTTGACTGATTCAATTCACAATTTAGTGTTAACTTGCCATGCTAAAATTCTTTAAAAAGTATGAGAAGGTGTTTGATTATTGAAGGTACGAAATCATTTTTAAGATAAATACATTTAACTTTAGCTATATATTGGTGACTTAGATAATAGGTTTCTTGCACTAAATATCTTGTTTTGTCTCTGTTACTTTATTTGTGAGAAATTTATGCTTGGTTGCTTAATTTAATTATTTGATTTATGTTAAGAATGATGCATGGCTGCTTAATTTTATTATTTAGTTTACTTAAATAAAATTTTAAATTAACAGGCATCATTGTTGAAATGGATAAATCTTGGATATAGTCTGCAAGGGTGTTAAAAGAATATGAAAAATGAGTTGAGGAGTTTGTAAATTTTGCTACACTTAATTCAGAAAATCATAGATTCGTTAGATGTCCTTATATTGAGTGTTGCAACCTAAAGTTTCATTCTCCTAAACGAATAAAGGTTTATTTCAAAATGGCTTTCTGCCAACATATATAGTTGGGATAATCATGGAGAGACTGATTTAAATGCAGCCTCTACAAGTTGCCCAAAGTATTTTAAAAATCATGAACTTAGGTTCTAAGATCACAGTAACATCGAGGACATGATCCAGGATGTATATGAGCAATGTGACCAAAATCCTAAGGGTTTTAGGGATATACTTGAGGATACTAAGAAGACTTGGTATTTGGATTCAAAGTATTCTTAGTTGTCAGGGTCAATAAAATTATATAATGTGAAAAGGAAGTACGAATAGTTTAATCAAGGGTTTATTGCTTTGTTGGAAGTTCTTTCTGACATATTTCTAGAAAATAATTATATTCCAAAGTCAAAGTATTAGGTCAAGAAAACAATGAGAGTGTTAGGATTAGATTATGAGAAAATACATGCATGTAAGAATGATTGCATTCTCTTACAAAAAGATTATGCAAATCTGAATATATGTCTTACTTGTAGAGAGTCTAGGTGGAAAAAAAACAAAAGAAGAGTTAAAACAAGAAATAACATCTCCACTTTTATGTATTTTAAGTCCCTTGAATTTTGATTGTATATGTTTGTGTATTTTTTAATACTTATGTATTTCGGGAGTATTTTGGTTATTTCACAATAAACGAGAAGTCGAATAGCAAAACGAATAATATTTTTTAATTGAGAACAATTGAAAACCTTAACATAGATATAAAGGGTAAAATTATAATTTAAATATTTTAGTGGGTCCTACTAACATATCGTTGACTGCTGACGTGTTGTTGACTGCTGACAGAGCATTCACCGACTATGTGGCATTGACGGATGATGTGGTAGAAGACTATTAGATCGAAAAAATGAGCTTACAATACATACAATGCACTGAATTATATATGTTGACTTTAGCGTTGACCGATGACGTGACGGCATATTAGTGGACTGAAAAACGTACATACCATACATGCATATACGAGAAATGTTGAGTGTGAATCCTGACACTCGAGCACTTCATTGCATTATTTAATCCCTAATTTATTCTTGCCACTCTAATTTAAATTTTAGGATAACTAAAACCTTCACCACAAGCTTATAAATGATAATAATAATAATAATAAGTCTACACAATTGAAATCCACCTCTTCATGGGATTGACACTCACCATCATTAATCTATACTTCAATAGATTCATGGGTTTGCGAGTTTAATAAAATTTGCATAACACAAACATTGCCATCTAGCAGACTCACCAGCATAGCATTTAGTTGACTCCAAATGGCCTAACTTTGGCTAGGAGCTTAGAAATCTTCGTCTATCTCTCTCAATTAATGGAGTTAATCCACACAATACTCTTAGCTTAACCTATCGTTGTTGGCCAATTATGTTGGTCATTTACAATCTTCCTCTATAGATGTGCATGAAGAGAAAATTCATTATGTTGTCTTTATTAATATCTAGGCCTAAATAACTTTGAAATGATCTAGATGTCTATCTAGCACCCTTGATTGATGATTTGAAAACCCATTGGAATGTTGGTGTAGAAACTTATGATGCTTTTAGAAAGCAAATCTTCAATTTACAAGCTATATTGATGTGGACTATTAGTGATTTTATCGCATATGGAAATCTTTTAGGGTATACTGTTAAAGGCTATTATGCATGTTTAGCTTGTGGCCTAAACAAAAAATCACAGTGATTTATGTATAGTAAAAAGTGTGTATTTTTAGGGCACCATCGATTTTTACCACATGACTACTCATTTAGATCACTTAAGAAAGCTTTTAACAATAAGGTAGAATAAGATGAACCTCCAAAAACTTTGTCAAGCCAAGATATTTTGAAACTAGTGGATGGTATTAACTACAAGAGTAAGCGAAAGCGTGATGATTGCGATGATGATATTAATAAATTATTCAAAAAAAAATCAATTTTCTTTCACTTGGAGGATTGACAATATTTGTTAGTTCGCCATGTGTTAAATGTGATGCACATTGAGAATGTATGTAAGAGCATTATGGCACGTTACTTTATCAACATGGGAAGACACAAGATGAGGTCAAAGCTAGAAAAGATCTCATTGAACTAGAGATTTGGAGGAAATTAGTTCTTAGTGAAAATAAAAATTCCACACCTACAACACCTTATACGATGAGCAAAAAAGAGAAAAAGATGTTCTGTCAAATTTTGTCTGAAACCAAAGTTCCAAAAGGTTGTTCTTCCAACTTTATCTTATAAAGTTGGATGATTATAAGCTTTAAGGTCTTAAGTCTTATGATTGTCATACTTTGATTCAACAGTTACTAGCAATTTGTGGATGTTTGCCAGAATATATTAAAAAAGCTATCATTAGGATGTGCTTTTACTTCAATGCATTGTGTAGTAAGGTGCTGGAAATAAAATATCTTGACAAATTGGAAAAATAACATTATATCACAATATGCTTGTCTAAGTAATTCTTTTAATCTTTTCTTTTGGCATAATGGTTCATTTGACGGTGCATCTTGTTGACCAAGTCCAATTATATAGACCTGTTCACCTTTACTGGATGTATCCATTTTAGAGAAACAATAAATTGCTAAAGGGTTATGCTTGTAACTATTGTCACCTTGAGGGATGCATTGCCGAATATTATGTGGCAGAAAAAGTACTTGAATTTTGTATTGAATATCTGTCCAATCATGATTTCATTGGACTGCCATCTAGTTGTATGGTAGATTATGTAATTGAAAAGCCCTTAGGAGGTGGATAGGTCACGATGGTTGATGCTTCACTATTGCAGCATGTACATCTTTATGTTTTAGAAAATGCCATTGAGTTTGAAGCTTATACCAAGTAAGTTTATTTAAGTTCAGATTGTTATTGTTGAATTCTTATTTAACTTATACCAAATTCAAAGCAACTAACTTTTTTCATAATAATATTATAGGGAGCATAAATTGTACTTGCAAATAAAATATTCAAAGCAATCAAAATGTGGTCATTCGTTAGAAATTAAGCACACACTTACGTTTATTAATTAGTTGCAAAATAAGGTTTGATTATATAACTAAGAGAGTTGTTTGAACAAACAATTTTTCATTTATCATTAAAACTTAATGATATGATAATTGGTATAGATGTTCCAAAAACAATAAAGAGGTTGGCAAACAAACCTTACTCTACTGTTATAGCATATTCAGGGTACTGTATTAATGATTTCAAATTTGCAAATAAAGATCAAGATAGTAATCGTGTTACACAAAATAGTAAAGTCAACGTTTCAGCAACAACATTACAAGTTTCAAGCTCAAATGATAAGAATCCATACACTAGTGTCATAGAGTTGTTGAGATTTGGGAGCTTCAATATCTCATGACTAAGAGAGTTATTTTTAAGCGTGACTGGTTAGATAGTAGATGGGTTAAGATTGATGATTTAGGGTTCACTGTAGTTGATTTTAATCGAGTTGGTCATAAGTCTAATTGCTTTATTTTAGCTTCACATGCAAAACAAGTATTTTATGTGAAATATTAATTAGATCCTAAAAAATTAATTTTTTGCTTAATGGGTTAAAGAGTCAATAAATCAGTAGGTTATGATAGCAGTATTGATATGGTAATACATCAACCTTTATCTTTCTCCGAACATGGATATGGATAAAGATAATATTGGAATTTATGATAGACTGATTGTGATGATGTCCCTATTAGTAATGACTCAGTAGAGGAATGAAAGTTAGTTTATGCTGTAAGTTTCCTGGCTTCGTTTTGTTTTTTACATATATGTTTGCTTTGACTTGTTTTATTTTCTGCAATCTGTATTGATTAATAATTTGTACATTACATTTAAATTTCAGTGACGTGTCTGAAAAAGAAGAAATTGAAGAGATGAGTGCGTCTGACAAAGAAGAAACTAAAGAAATGAGTGTGCTGGACTGTGATGAGAAACCGACAAAGAGAAAAAAACAAAGAAGAAGCATTTGATGAAATTAACACATGACAACAAAAATCATAGTTAAGTATAACAATTATGGAATTCCTATTGGAGAGAGAGCAATTGAATTAAGATCATACAATGGTGTTGTAGTGAGAGATAATTTTTCAATCTTATACGATGATTGGCAATGTGTTCCTCTAGAGATTAAAGAAAATCTTTGGGACCAGATACTGGTAATATATAATTTCTTATTTATTTCACTAATTTTATTCATTTGGTTTTTGGAAATAAATTTATTTATTTTATTTATACAGTGGAACAAAGCAAGCTTGTATTGAAAATGAGGTGCAAAAAATATGTGTTGCGGTCTATGAGAACTTCTTTAAGAAACTTTAGATCAGCCTTAAACACAGACTGTATCCAACCAAACAAGGATCACCGTAATCAGTCAAAGTTTTCGCCAAAGGAGCATTCTAGAATTACAAAGTTAAGTGTGGAAAAAGTTTGTTGATAAGATGCTTGGAGCTGAATTTCATGTAAGTTGTGTTGCAATAGTGCTTAGTTGTTTTGTTACACTTATTTTGTGAATGGAAATGATTAATTAATTTAAAATGTTTTCTTTAAGGAAAAACCCAAAAAGAAGCAATTACGTGCAAAGATTAAATACAACCATTGTTTAGGTAGTTCAGGATACGATGACTTACTATATCGAAAGTATCTTATGAATGTACGTAGTTCAGATGTGTAGAAAATTCATTTTTTGGTTATGTATATTTAAGGAAACTTCATTATATTTTTTTTATTTTTAACATAAAATAGAAGAGTTTGTATTAAAGAGATTGACGGCAGTCAGTTGTGGCTGATGGCCCAAAAAAATAGTAGTGGTGGTTATGAACATAAAGTACAGCAAGTGACAGAGAAGATAACAAAGTGTTACTTTGTTATTACTTAGTTTGCAATGGTTTAGTTTTGGTTTTTTTTTTCTTTTTTAATTCATGGTCTTGTAGGTTATTGAGGTTATATTTTGTATCCATGTTATTATAAGAGGGTTTAAATAATTAGGTAGAGCAAGGCTCCTTTCACTGTTATGGGATTAATGACATTCTGACTATAACCCTTGAAAAGCAACCAAATAAGAGTAGAGTCTAAGGCTTGGGGCAGTCTATAACCTTAACTATATATTTTCATGTACCGACTACTTCAAACTTGGCTATAGAAATGATGGTCATAGAAAGAAAGATTTTTTATGAAAGATATTAGATGATGATGTCTTGGTTAGATATGATGGATGCAAAACTAAATGTTTATAGTCGAACAGAGGTTGGTAGTTACAGTACAGTGAATACCAAATCACCTATTAGTCGCGATGCTGACTTGAAGGCTCAATCAAAGCCAAAGACAAATGTATATTTATCTTTGTAAATTATAATTTTCATTTTAATATTCAATTCATTTAACTAGGTTTTGCATTTTGTGAATGAACTATCTCCTAAATTGACATTATTGAAGAATAACCATGGAGTATGATGGTGATAGCAGACCAATTCCTCCTATTCTATTTGAAACTGAGGTACAAGAAGTAAAACAAACTCCAAAAAAGACATCAAAGAAGTCTCCAATAAAGACTCCAAAAAGGGCACCTAGGCTGGAAAAGACTATAACCCAACGAAGCAAACCTGCAGACCCTTGTATTATTTATCCATATTGGAGTTAAGCCTCTTCCTCTAATGAAGTCAAAGGTAATGAAACCAAATGCCAATCGAAAGCTGGTATTGAGGACTAGGTTAGCTGCATTTAAGAGAAAGAACATTAGTCAATCCAATAATATGTTTTCCCTAATAGTTGACAGTGTTCTTTATGAAGAGTTATTGATCGAGCATGATGAATCAATTTTAGGTTATGCATAAAAAAACATTGTTGAATAAGGAAGTTTGTCAAGTGATTATTGATTTTGATTGTCTGATAAATGATGCGATTAAGCTATGGGCAAATAAGTCATTATTTTTATGTACTTACTATTTTAGATTTTTTAAGTAAGCCACTATTTAGAACATTAATAATAATTTTATTTACCTTGGATATATTATCACATAGGCATTTACATGAGATCACGGAGAATGATGGAGAATCTTTTCTTGTGAGATTTAGTCAAGTTATTATCAGTTCACTCAATCCAACAGAGGAGGCTATAACTACAAAGTCAGACATTGTGTTTGAACTATTACGAGCAGCTCTAATTGGACAATTGATATTAATCCCATACAACCCATGGTAAGGACTTCTATCTTTTTATGTTTTATATATTAACATCTAAATTTTAGAAATTATAAAATATGTAGTTCATATATATATATATATATATATATATATATTGTCATTATTATTTTATGGTTTTATTCTTACTATTTTAGCAATCATTGGGTGTTGGTTGCAATCAATATGCTAGCCTCTATTGTGTATAATTTGGATTCATTATTTACATATAAAGTGAATTGCCATTTGGAGCGAATAATAGAGCAATTAAGTTTTTCCATACTTATATTTTAGTGTTTTATATAGCTGGGTAATGAATTTTAGTATGTTAGTCTTTATATTCACTGTATTCTTTTATATTTAGAGGAGTTATGATGTATCATGCAACAAAGCAAAAAACTAAGCTGAATTTAAAGTGGATGTCAGTCTATGTAAGGATATAAGTGATATTAAATTTGTTCATTTTGTCTAAATTTGTACCTTATGGTATAATAATTGATACTAAAACTAATTTCATAAATTTTTAGTGTCCTCAACAATTAAATGATTTTGAATATGGGTACTTTGTTATGAAGTACATGCAAGAGATTGTGCAAAATCTAAATATATTAAAGTAAAATGTAAGTTCCAGACCTCCGCTTTGTTACTTATTTTAATTATAACATTTGGTTTATAGCATAATTTTTTTTCTCGTTTTCTGTAATTGAAGTTCAAAGGGATAACTGAGTACTCGAATGAGGACATTTTAAAGGTTCGTGATAAGTGGGTTGCATATGTGGCTAACTTATTTTATTTCATTTGCCTTATGAACTGCTACTTAAATTGTTGTTATGATGAACAAGTTGTAGTTTTCTTAGTTTAGAAATTGGCTATGGTTTTTGCCACTATTGTG
Organism: Murraya koenigii; assembly: GCA_025617385.1. Lineage (NCBI taxonomy): Eukaryota > Viridiplantae > Streptophyta > Magnoliopsida > Sapindales > Rutaceae > Murraya > Murraya koenigii. The sequence goes on along the minus strand of CM046815.1, from coordinate 14,445,502 downwards.
ATATTGAAAATATGATTGATCCAATTTGGTTATTGAATGTTGAATGGCCTATTGGCAATTATTAAATGGAGATTATTGGGTTTCGTTTCCAATATTTGTTACTTAATTATTATTGAAAATTACTGTTTATTGGGTTCTAATTTGAGGCTATTGGTGATTATAATAACGAAATCTTATTTTTAAAAATTTTCTAAAAGCTATTGATACCAATTCAGCATCTGAAAGCATTGATATTTTTTTATCAGAATAGAAATGATAGTAGAGCATCAAAACTCGCTTCATGCCATAAAATCAATATTGTTTTCATGATTATATAAATCATAAGTATTTTGATACTATGGAATCACAAATTGTTTGCACCGTAACATCAAAATCTAAGTGATGTTTAATAGTCATTACTTCTTTGATACCAGAGTGCCATAGGATTGCTGACAAATAAAAGTATGTGTTAATAAATTTCTTGCACTATTATCAGTGACATTAAATTTAGTGTCAATAAAGAATATTACTGGTACTAAAATGGTATTAGAGAAGGTCATTTTTCTACTAGTGTTGTTCAGTTTTAAATTATTATTTTTATCTTTATATAACTTTTTTTTATTCTTAAATTAATTATGCTATATATTTTATAAAGTTTTCGCGGCATGCTGAGAAATGAAGTCGAGATAAATTCAGAGAAAATGCATTTATTCAAGAAGAGAATGGACCATTAGCAGCTGGCAATAGAGAAAATGCACACACATCCCAATCTGATGATAAATGTATAAAAAAAAATTAAAGGAGAGGTCCAACCAAACTTGGAATGATTCAAAATTGATCTCCACCATTGAGCATTGAATTTAACGAATATGGTTAGCCAGTAGGTATAAATTATGATAAATATTCATCTTTTGTTAAGAGTTATAACATGAGAACATGTGCCTATTTCTATTGGAAATTGGCTTTTAGTTCACAGCTAGCTAAAAGAAGATCTCTGGTCATTATTGCAGGTATATGAATTATGTAATAATTATCTTTATTAAGAAATAAATCATTTTCTTAAGATTTATTATTTTTAACTACTGGTTTAATTTTTCTTATAATTTATATAGTAAAAATTCATTGTAGATGAGTCTCGTAATCGCTTGGCATTAAGAATGATGAGTGACTGTTGGAGACAATATAAATCAAATCAAAAAACATGATAGAGCACGTGCGCTTGTTATTATTAGGCCAAAAAATATAACTTCCATAAAAGATGGGGCAAACTTTGTCAAGCAAAGATTGTCTCTAGAATTTAAAGTAAATTAATCCATTGCATTGCACTAACAATATTCAAGTTAAGTTTGATGTCTATAAAAATTATATCAGCAATATGCAAGAAGTTTAGAGAAAGGTGAAATAACCAAGAAATAGTGTATTCAATGAGCCGATTAGGTTATGCTTGGAAAGAGCATACCATGGTATGGATTTATTTAATTTGAATATGTTTTGGCACTTATTTGATTTACTTTAAATCAGTTTTTTTTCAATTGTAGAAAAAAAAAAGAATTCAAATCCAACCGAAATCACTAAAGTCGATGTTTGGATTAAAGCTCATCTTAAAAAGAATGGTCAACATGCTAATGAAGCAGCTTCGAAAGCACTGTTAGGAGATATCTATGCAAAGTATTCTGACTACAACCATTCATCTGTATGTTTTTAATAATATTATTTTCCCTACTTCTAGGAAAAAGTTAAAGAGTGTCACCATTCAAAAGTTAGCACAATGTCTAATAATATACGTAATGATGCTATTGCAAAAGTATTTGGACCTGAAAAGTGTTAACAAGTTCGAGGACGGGGGTTTAGAGCCACTCCTTCTCAATTATAAGCACGGATTCAATCTAGTGGAAAAGTGAAAGAACTTCAAAACAAACTGCAAGCTCAATCTGAAAGAATGTCTATCCTTGAAGAGAATTATGAACATTTGACAACTGTATTCTTAAAACAATGCCAACAGGTGAATGAATATATGATAACATGCAAATATTTGTTTGAAAATCCATTATAAGACTAAGATTTATTTTTAATCATTCACAGAATCTAAGCAATGGTTTTGATGATAATATAAGTACTCAAGCTTGTAGTCTCAAGTAAAATTTTTTTAATCTTTCTGTTATTAAGCATGTTTCACTGAAAAGAAAAAAAGCATTGGCTTAACCAAATTTTATTTCTTACACTTATAAATTGTAAATCCATAGTCTTGTTGCTTATAGTCACAACAAGTATTACAATGCAAAAAAAATGGTCACTATAAAAATGCAAGATGTTATTTATTGAATTGATATTTAGATGATGTTATGAAATTGTGGCTAAAGGAACGATTGTGTCAATAGACCCTAAGGCAAAAGTTCACCACATGCCTCTTGGAAGAGATTGTTTGAAAGTTCGGGTGGAATCAATATCCGATGGCAAGGATGAAATGACCTTGTATAAAATAACAGATGAAGCCATTCAATAGATAAGGCTTTGGGAAGCTTTATTGCTTAGCCAAAAAGTTGCATCAAATTGTTTTAAAGAAGGTATATTGGCTTACAAATATTCTCTTTAGTGTGTGTATATATATATATATATATATATATATATATATATATATATATATATAATAATAATAATAATAATAATAATAATAATAATAATAATAATTATATTCTAAATACAGTAAATGAAAATTGATTCAGTTAACCTTTTTGTAGGAGATTATGTCTTGAAGATGTTTTTGTTGGAGTGTATATATTCCCTAGAGATGTTTTTGCTGGAATTGCTAATATGAAGAAGCTTTTATTGGAGATGGCCTGTTTTTTAAGTTGATATTATGGAATTGAATTTGCCACTAATGTGTTTTATTTATTTATTTATTTTGGGTGTTTTGCTGGATGGAAATTGTATTGATGTTGGAAATTTTTATGGCTTAATTGTTAAATTGTACATGTTTTTCACATTTATTGTGTAATAGGATTTGTATGATCAAATGGATTCTTAAATGAATTTAGATTTCATGTTGATCTAAGCTTTTTGAATTTTCAAATATTTATATATGATCAATGCAAATGTATTCCGAAATGCATTTGGATCTCATGCTAATCTAAGTTTTTGGGGTTTTCAAATATCTATGCCTATATGTATTTAATATGAGTGAAACTATTTGAACTCACTAATTTTCTCTCTACACTATCTTTTTAATTAAGAATTTTATTATCAAGATAGTTTTTGATAAAATTATGTAGTTAACCCTTTCTTCTCTATTCATTCTCAATTCCTCAATTATATCAATTCATTTATATATTTTCATTTAACTTCAAATAATCGGTTTCGTTATAGGCTATCATAAACTAAAGGAGTAAAATCCATTTTTCAAAAATAAACATTAACAAATTTTTATCAATCATAAAAAGTTAATAAATATCAAGAAATTTATCTATGTAAATATTAAGCAAAAAAAGTTCTTATATATAAAAAGCATGAATAAAGATTATGAATTACTAAAAAAGACATAAAAAGAAAAAAATCTAAAAAGGAGTGACATTAAGAGTAGAGTTGAGATTTTTTAAATTTTAAATTTTTAATAATGAATTTATATTTTAAAATGAGCGTAAAGATGAATTTATTTAGTTCAAATAACCAACCCATTTAATAATTATAATGCTAAGATAAAATTATTTTTACATCGTTATCAAATAACCAAAACACAAATACATATGAAATTCAAGTCATGAAGATTCTTACATTTGCTAATTTTAAAAAAAATTAATTTTGATGTAAGCCTTAAAAAGATAAGTGGGATCTTGAACTCAATGAAAGGTCCTTTTACTAAGGATTGTTCTAATTTAGATATAAATAACCATGAAATCACGACCTTGATCATTTACCTATAAAAATAAAAACCAATGGTATAAGAAATCTAGGGTTACACCACACTCAAGAAAGAAAGAGAAAGATTATGAATGATAAATCAAGAAAGAAGACCACAAGATGAATTCTTGATAAGTTCTAAAAGTTGTTTAAATAACCAAAGAGAAAAACTCTCACTATTATTATAAACTCATTTATGAAAATCCCACTAAAGTTACATGGGTTTATATAGTTGGATTTTACTAATGTAATAAGGTTTTTCTTATTGTTAAATATAACGTGAAATAAAAAGAAAATTAAAGATCCTAAAGTAAATAGGAAATAAACGATCTTGTTTCCAAAACATATTAGGAAACAAATATTGTACCTGATTTTCCTTTCAAATTTGATAAGACTCTTTTTGTTTTTCATGTAAGTCACTCCAAATTAGAAATAAAAGCTTGAATAACATTGAAAAAGCATTGACTATCTCGAATTCTCAATTCAGGCATATTAGTGTCTTGAATCAAACATAATTTGAGATGTGCTCAATTAATCCATTTAATGCTTCCTTTAATTTTTGTTTTTATTTTTGCCTTTCTCGTTAGACCTCAATGGATGCTCAATGGATCTTGTGCAGCTCTAGCTACCTGGTTCTCATCATTCCCTCTCTCTTGAAAAGAATTTGTACTCAAATCTTCACCTACATTATAAAGAGATAAATCAACAACATTAAAGATTGCACTTACATTATACTTACTTGGAATATCCCATTTATAAGTGTTGTTATTGATAATTTCAATCACTTGAAATGGTCTATCTCCCTAAGGAAGTAGTTTTGAACACCGTTAAACAAGAAATCGTTCCTTCCACATATGCAACCAAACTAATATCTAAATTCAAACACTGCTTTCTTGCGCTTGTTATTAGCTTAGTTAGCATATTGTTTGATTTTTTTCCTCAATGTTTTGCCTTGCCTTTTCATGGACATGCTTAATAAAGTTAGCTTTCTTCTTCCTATGTAAATTAAGTTACTCGTTCATAAGTAAAGGGGTTAAATCCAAATGAGTTAATGGATTAAAACTTTTCACAATTTTAAAAGGTGAAAAATTAGTTGCTGAATGCACACTAATATTTTATGTAAATTCTACATATAGCAAACATTATTCCTATGTTTTTAAGTTCTTTTGTATTATAGCATGCAACAAAGTAGATAAAGTCCTATTAACTACTTCGGTTTGTCCATCAGTTTGTGAATGACAAGTAGTAGAAGACAAAAGTTTAGATCTTAACTTACCCCACAGTTTTTTAGAAAAAACCTAAGAACTTTGCATCCCTATTTGAAACAATACTTTTAGGCATGCCTTGCAATCTCACAATCTCTTTGAAAAAAAAAATAGTAATATGTGATGCTTCATCAATTTTATGAATTGGAATAAAATGTGCCATTTTAGAAAGCTTATGAACGATTACAAATATAGAGTCTCTACCCCTTTTTGACCTAGATAAACCTAATACAAAATATATATATATATATATATATATATATATATATATATATATATATATATATATATATATATATATATGTCAGTCTAAGGTTCACTAGGTATAGACAAACAAGTGTACAAAGTACGAGGCTTAGCTTTAGACTTAGCTTGTTCGTAAATAACAAACTTCTCACAAATCAATTCTATACCACGTTTTATATGAGGCCAAAAGAAGTGTTGATATAAAATACCTAAAGTCTTAGATATACCAAAATTTCTTATCAAACCACTCCCATGAGCTTCTCTAACATGCAAGTTATGTAATGAACATTTAGGGACATATTAATAATTTTTCTTAAACAAAATACCATTATACATAAAAAATTTTTCCAAATGCCACTTTCTCACATGCATTAAATACATTACCAAATTAGAATCACTAAGCCTTTATTGTATTCAAAACTTAATACTTTTGTATCTAAGGTAGAAAAAAAAGGCTTACCTTCATGATAATGCATCAGCCACAATGTTTTCCTAACCTTGCTTGTACTTGATCACACAAGGAAAAAGTTTCAATGAACTCAACCCACTTGGCATGGTGTTTGTCTAGCTTAAGTTGACCTTTTAAATGCTTCAAAAACTCAAGATCTGTATAAATTACAAACTTTTTTTGGCCAAAGATAGTGCTACTAAGATCATACATTTTTTTGGTCATATGTAGGGTAATTTATAAGCTGCCTTAACTTTTCACTAAAATATAGAGTCAGACGTCCTTCTAACATTAAAATAGTTCCAATACCTATTCCTAAAATATCAAACTCAATTTAAAAAATTCTAGCAACATAGGTAAAGTAAGCAAAGGTGCATTAACTAATTTCCCTTTAATCAAACTAAACGTCTTTTCCTGATCTTCCCTACCTAAAACCGACATCCTTTTTAATTACTTTAGTTAAATGTGTATCTAAGATATTAAAACTTTTCACAAATCTTCTATAAAAGCTGGCCAACCCATGAAGATTCCTAACATTACACACACTTATAGGTTTTCATCAATCTTCAATTGCCTTTACATTTTATTCATCTACCTCAATTCCTCTAACACTAATAATAAAACTAAGAAATATAAGCTTATAGTGCAAAAAGTACACTTTTGGAGGTTAGAAAACAAATTTTGTTTTCTTAAAGCATCTAAAACAAGATTTAAGTGTTCAATATGTTCATCAATGTTTTTTACTATAAATCAGAATATCATCAAAGTATGCAATCACAAATTTACTAATAAAAGCACACAAATCATGATTCATTAATCTAATGAAATACTAGGTGCATTTGTTAACCCAAATGCCATAACTAACCACTCATATAATCCGTATTTTATTTTAAATGCAGATCTTCATTCATCATCTTTTTTCATTCAAATTTGATGATATCTACTCTTAAAATTAATTTTGAAGAAACCATAAGAGTAGGGTTGGGCAAAAAAACCGTGGCCTAAAAACACTGCATTGAACCGGTGGTTTGGTTCGATTACTGGATTGGTTTTTTTTTATAAAGAACGGAACATATAGTTATATAAAAACCGAAACAATGGTTCGGATTTGGTTCATAATGCATAATCAAGAACCGAACCGAAAACCGGAATATTTTTATAATTTTATTAAGTTTTAAAATATATTACATTTTTATTAGTTATCTTAAATTGTTACAATAAACTCACACACACACAATTACTACTATATATATATATATATATATATATATATATATATATATAATATTTTCACCATAAAACAAATCCTAAAATCAAAACTTATAAATTAATAAAACTGTTGAGTCATTGATCCGCACTCAAAATTGGTTTCGCTCAACTCTATTAGGAGAGTGTATAATACAACTAAGTCAGGAGGAAGCTAAATTTTATGAATTAATTAAAACAGGTAATATTGTTATTTATTATGCTATTTTTTGTTATCTCATTTTTAATATTTTGTTTAAAGAATTAATGATTTTAATATAATTGTTTTAATTTCTTAGATAATTTTTTAGGCCAATGAAATCTCAACAAGAGCAAATGGCTGTCGATTGATGTTTTTGGTTAATAAATTTTTTTAATTAGAAAAAAAATAATATCTTGTTTTCATAATTTGTTTATTTAATTATTTAATGTTGTTTTAAATTTTTTTATAGATTCAAACATTGAGCTGGAAATTAGAAAATGCATGTTGATGAGTAATGAAATCATGAAAATGTGAGAATGTTGTTGATATTTGTTTGTAATTTTTGTATTTTGTGTTGTAACTATTGTTATTTTTATGTTTTTAGTCTTTGTAATTTTATGTTTATATAGATGGTGCATTTGAGGTTGAGTTTAAATTTATATTTTTAAATGTGTTTTGAATTTTTTTATTTATTGTCAATATTTCTGTATTTGTAATAAAATTGTGATGCAAAATTTATTCGGTTAATGAAGTATAATGGACTATAAATTTAAAAATTTAAAAATAGGCGTAATAGGCATAGAACCGAAAAATCCGAACCGAACCGAACCGAACCAAATGGTTCGGTTCATGTTTGGTTCTTTATTTATTTGGTTCTTTTTAAATAAGAACCGATTTAAATTGGTTCTGTTAAATTTTGAACCGAACCGAACCGAACTGAACCGTGCCCACCCCTACATAAGAGCCATATAATTCATCAAGCATGCCATCTAATATGAGAATGAGATGTTTATACTTTATAGTGATTTTTTTATGGAGCAACAATGAATACACATCCTCCATAATCCATCAATTTTTGGCACAAGTAACATTAGTACCGGATAAGGGCTTTCATGCACAAACCTTCTCTATAAGCTTACTTACCTACCTTTGAAGTTCTTTTATTTCCTCAGGATTGCTTCTATAGGCTGCCGTATTTGGAATTGATGCTTCTGGCATGAAATTAATTTAATGTTTAATTCCTCTTATTGGTGGCAAATCATTAGGTATATCTTTTAGAAACACATCTTCAAATTCCAGTAAAAGAGAAACAATAACACTAGGCAAAGAATGATTAAGTTCATTAGAACTTAAATAAGACTTTTTACAAAAAAGTAAAATCATAGGCTATTGTAAAATTAAAGCTCGTCTAATATCACTTTGCTTCGTATATGGATTTTTTTTTCTCTCTTTTCTTTCCTCACAAATTAAAACTTGCTTTCTTTTTTCACTTTTTTATTCTCTCTTTATAGTTTTAGCCCTTTTTTTATTTTGAACTCTCACTCTCCTTTTTTAAGTACTCTTTTTAATTTTTTTTTTAACCTCACTTGATTATCATACATTTGTCTTAAGGATAAAGGTAAAAGAGTTAACGGGTTTTTCATTAAGTATAAAAGATTATCTATTCATATAACCATAATAAATAACATGTAGATCAAAATTGCCATAGTTGCCTCAGAAGAATATGTACCTCATGCATTGGCACTACATAACACAGAACCTCATATTTGTATTTCCCAATTGAAAATAAAACAAGCACTTGTTTGTTTACTTTAATTTCTGCACAAATATTCAACCATTGTAGCTTATATGGCCTAAGTTGTTTTAAAGTTGTGAAATTTAATTTTTCAACTAAATTATTACTAGCCATATTAGTACAACTCTCTCTATAAAAAATCATGCTATATACCTTATTATTGACATGACATCTAGTATGAAAGATATTTTCACGTTGTACCTTCTCATCTTTTTGATTTATACACTAAGAGTTTTTTTTTTTTTTGCTACCAAAAACTTTCCATCAACTGGATAATCACCATCAATTGCATCCTCTAAATGTAATATAGACTCATTATCATATTAATCTTTAGTCTCAATATCTTAATCATCTTTCAAAATCATTACTTTTTTCAAAATCATTACTGTTGTTAAGTTTTTATCTCGAGGCTTAGATTGTTTGTATTTTTAGTATCCCTTCATACGGTATTTTTCTATTTTATCTATTCATTTTAACTTTGCAGGTGATATTTCTATTTTGCTAATAAAAGCTGGTTGAGTCTTATGTTGCTTATGGATTTCTATTTCTTTACGAGGTAACTATGAGGCAACTAATTTGTCAGGCTAAGAACAATTTATGCATTGAAGTCTTGATTCTTGCTTCGTGCCAAGCTATTGTCTACATTGTTAATCATTTTCAGCAACATTAGCTTTCATTCAGTTATTTTGGGGTGCTCGGTTTATACGAGGTGCCTCAAGATTGCATATTTTGATGATATAGTATGAAATTTCAGTTATATGATCTCGGGTTTGGCCAATAGATTACTCTCATTTAGTTAGAATCTGGTGCTTATTCGTCATGTGTTGTCTTTTATGCTTATGCATTTGATCCATATTCTCCAACCATATTCGACCACTATTTAACACTTAAAAAGACTTTTCACTTGATTCTTATGGGATGATTTTGAGACTAAGAGGTAGATTCACTGGTGTAAATTGTCGTCAATTTGTTATCCGATTGAGGAGGGTGGCTTGGGCATTTAGTTTTTTTATGATTTGGTTTAGTTATTTTAGCTTAAGCTTTGGTGGTATTTTTTGGAGCAACATTCTTTATAAGCTTCTTACATGAAGTCTAAATACTACAAAACTACACTCCCAAGTCTAATTTAGTTTTGATATCTTCTCTCTTTGGTGATGTCTTTACTTGAATTCGATGTGTTAATGAATCGTATGGGTATTGGTTGGTTGGCTTTGGGAAGTGTAGTTTTTAGTATGATTATTGACCCATTAGTCTTTTATAATTCTAGTATGGCATCTATAGTGTCTATTTCTTTTTATTGACAGGGTATTACCTAGGATAAGGGTTAGATTTAGGATGTATCTCTAATACATCAATTGTTGAGCAAATTCTTTTAATTCTTTTTTTAGAGCAGATCTATATTCGATTCAGTTTGATCATTCTTATGATGGCACTTTATATTTATAAGTAGCTTGAAAGCTTATGTCATATCACTTTTTTGTCTTCCTATGCTTTACTTTTTTATTGGTGGGGTTGTGGCTCTCTCGAGTCATATTTGGTTCTTGTCCTTGCTTCATTCTGTGGCAAGTCTAGAAGGCTCGTAATGCTTTTAAATTTAACTCGATTGCCCTTTCTATTAATGTTATTATTTTTTTAATTATGTCAAATCTCGGGCTTGCTAGTTCTATCATTGTTTTTAAACCACCTTAGGGATTTTTGGGCTCTTGGGTTACAGAGGGATTGCAAGTTATATTTTCGACTAGTAGGCGAATTAGACTAGTCCCTTAGAAGAGACAACTTCCTGGGGTGGTGAAGCTGACTGTAGATGGTTGCTTTAGGGGCACTCATCGGATATCTGCATCAGATGGTATTCTTCGTGATTCTCGGGATGAAGTTTTGGCTGCTTTTGGTTACTTTCTTGGGTGCCAATTGAACCTTTTTTTCATAGTTTATGGCTATTTATGAGGGTTGCATCTTGCTGTTCAATTTGGTTATTTCGTGCTAGAGATTGAATGTGATTTGGCTACTGTGGTTTCTTAGATACATTCTAGAGACTTTGTTTATTAGTATTATTCCCATATTTTACATCGATTTTATGCTTTTTCTTTTTCTTCTATTATCTCGGTTTGGCATATGATTCAAGAGGCTATTTCTATTGATGATTTTTTTGGCTAATTGGGCTAGCACTTAACGTTTCGTCGGTGCTTCTTAGGTTCTCGAGATATTTCTGCTGGCTTATTTGGTATTCTTTATTTGAATGTGCAGGTAGTTTCTCGTATCAGATGTTAGAATTATTTTTTTTTTATTATTGATCATTATTGGGTTTTTTAATGTCCATATATATTCTTTATATACTTTTATTTTAAACTAGGAAGTTTGAGTTTATGTCCCCTCCTCATGTATTTGCTTCATTGTATTATTTATATCTCAAATAGGAGTCCCGCCTAACTCCTCACCATTTTGGTTGTTAAAAAAAAAAAAAAAACAAGAATCATGGAAGCCACAATTTTCCATCTTAGAATCTAGCATAAATCTTTTATTTCTAATAAGAATCATTGTAATATTCTTGGTCAAATTTCAAATTTTATATTTTTGTAAATTATATATATGTTCCTTAGTTTTAGGCTATCATTAGATACTTCATTGTCTATTGTACTCATGTATAAATTAGTGAAGAAATCAATAAAATAGTTCAGGTTCTCAAACAAATAATGGTATTATTGCATAATTATTTTATAACATCAGATCATTTACTCTTTAACAATAAACCACGATCCGTTCACATGGCTAATGAATTTATTAAAAGTACACAAACCGCCTTTCTACTTATTACCACCAATGAAGCTTAACCTTTAATATCAATTAATGCTACAACAAAACTTCCCTTGAAATTAACTCCCTTAAATTCTCCTTCACACACTTAGTTCCATTCCCTTTTCCTTAGCTATAACTTAATGGATATTTAGATGGCACACAACCCTGCCCACCATCCATAAGTCCTAATTACCTTCATTGGATTTGAAAAGATCAACATCTCTTTCATGTTATTTTTACCTCTCTATTTGAATCTGTCATGCCATATATTGCTTCTTCCTGAAGTTTGGCAAAAAGCTTGGCCGCCTTTATGCCAATAGGTCGAGATCCTGCATTATATCTTTGAAATAAAAAATCTTTTTGTCTCATCAAGGAACCAAACTTGTGTCTAAATTTCATCAAACCATTAAGAGCACTATTGACCAATTGGTGTTGATTGGTGCACCACTTAAAGAAGGTGATATTTGGGAAATAAAGAACAAGCCTGCTCGGGGACAGGCTAGCCAGAACAGAAGTCCGGATCACTAGCATAAAGACACGTTTGCTTGGTGTCAAAGCTGGTCGAGCCCAAGCACTTGCACCCTGCTTGAACAAAGTTGGGAAGAGTATGAGTGTCTATGACAATCAAGGGAGCTCTAATCATGTTATGAGCAGCACCAAGAGCAGGAATAGACCAGTGCTCAAGCAGTAGCTAAACGCAAGTATGGCAACCTGAACCTACAATGCAAGACGGTTGGATGGCTCTCTCCGAGAATGAAAGAATAACTCCCACACACGATTAATTCATATCATGGCAACCAAGTAACCGTCTAACCCCCACACGCAATCAATCCTTAACATGGTGACCAAGTAACCGTCCCATAACAGAGGAGAATGTGGGGAGTAAGGAATGTGCGTTACGAAAGTAATGAGAAGAGGGAGAAGACCCAGATAAATACTTGGAAAAAATGAGAAAAAGGGGTTGGATTTTTTAAAAAAAAAAGCAAAGGCAAAAGGGAGTGAGCTTCTAATCTGTGTTTTTCTTTCTTTTACTTAGAGAGAATTTTCTAAAAGTTAACCCGATTACTGACTTGAGTGTCGGAGGATTTTCGCTGGAAAAACAACCGGCGAATTATGATACTTTTTCTTTAAACACAGGTTAGTCAATACCGGATTCTCGGTGTGAAGAAACATAAAAGCTAGAGGGGAAACCTGCTCAAGGAGCGACCACAAAACTGCATCAACAGGTGATATTATTCTCCACTGCCTAAATGGCATTAGTCTCAACTTTAAGGAAATCTTGACATCCATTCGAGCACGAGAACAACCCATTTCTTTTGAGGTCCCCATGATAAGTTTGTGAAGTTTAAGGATTATCTGAAACAATAGTCTGTAGGCAATGACCCCTCCCTTGTGACAACCAACTACAACCACAAAAATGGTCACAAAAATGACAAAAATACAAGAACAATGATCTACAGCAGTATCGTATCAACTTTAGACACAAAACATTCAAACAATATGACGATATTTTTTAACATTAAAAACTACAATAAATTTGACTTTTCAAGATGTTTTTTTTAACAATAATTTTAATTTTGGTTATAGAATGATACTTATTGTGATGAACTTTTGAAATTGTAGACTATAGTCACGTCTTTAACTTATATTTTATAACCAATAACTTTTGTTTTGAGTCTCATTAATTGGTCATTGATTCAACTTTTTTTTTGGAAAAATAACCAATAACCTTTTTTTTGCGCATAAATTTACCTCCAAAATTGAACATTTTAGGATAATATTTCATCATTTTTAATGAAATAATTAGTCAAAAATATAATTTTAAGTAACAAAACTATTTAGTCACTAAAAACATGCATAAATTTAGGTATGACATTTGTGACGCATAACATTAGTCTCAAAAGTTATTCTTATTTTTTTATACTTTTAAGAGCTCATTTTTTTTGTTACAAATAATTACTTACCATAACAAAACTAAAATATAGTAGTCAAAAGTATTGTTTTAATTAATACTGTATTTTATGACAAAAATTTTTTTTTGGCTAAATATAATTCTAGGTGATGCAACTATTTCATAAATGAAAAAGTAGTGTAAATTTAGTCAAACGATATGTAACACAAAATTTTAGTCTCCAAAGTTATTATAATTTTCACTAATTTTAAGTTTTCTTATTTTTTTTTTTTATAGACAATCACATAAAGTGACAAAAGTAAAAACAGTAGTAAAATTGATTGTTAATTTGGACATAAATTTTACTAGTGAGAATAAAAATTAAATTATAAAAAAACTATATGACGACATTGGTGTGACTAGTTTCGGTTATACTGGGCAATAAGTAAAGTTTTTAGATTGTGATACAATTATTTCACCATTAACAAATCTCGTGCCAAGTGGATAAAAAATGTACTTTGACACATTTATGTCATCCACTTGTTAACCTATTTTTTCCCTTGGATAAAAACCCTTATTTTCTATCTTTTTTTCTCCACCAAACAACTTTTCTTTCTCAACTCTCAAACTCTCACATCTGAAAAAAAAAAAAATCCACTGTCATTTCATCCATCTCCTTCACTAGGTTTGTATTTAATTATTACTGTTGACATTTTAATTTTTTTTATTTTATTGTTAAAATATTTTTTTAGTTAGATATATTGATCTTTATTTTGATAATTTTTTCTAATCATCAAAGAGGAGGACGCAAACGCAAGTAATTGGCTATGCTCTACATGGTAACACTCGTGGATGGAGGTATAAAATCATGTCTGGGATTTGACTTTGACTTATCTTACACATTGGATCCAAAGAAAATAAAGCAATGATTTTCTTCTTTGGATAGTAAAGATGATGCTTTTAAAATTTTCTACAAAAGAGTTCAAAATGAAAAAAAGGTATGCTATTTCTTGCATTAGAATTGATTATGGCAGAAATTTTGAAAATCATGCATTTAAAAGATTTTGTAATGAGTTTAGCATAGAACATCAATGTTCATCACAGAGGACTTTACAACAAATTAGAGTTGTTAAGAGAAATAATATAACTATTTAGGAAATGGTTAAGTCTATGTTGAATGAAATGCTTTACCAAAATATTTTTGAGTCAAAGCTGTCAACACCACTTATTAAGTTTTAAATTGTGTGTTGATTAGACTTTACCTTAATAAAACTCACTATGAGCTTTGGAAAAATAGAAAACTTGACATTAGTTATTTTAAAATTTTTGGATGCAAATATTTTATTTTGAATAAAAAGACAATATTTTATATTGTATACAAAAGTCAATCTTGATAAATTTAATCCAAAATATGATATTAGTATATTTCTTAGATATTCAAACTCAAGCAAAGCTTATAGAGTTTATAATAAAGGACTATGGTTATGGAAGAATCTATGCATGCCGCATTTAATGAATCTAACCCTTCCTTTATGGAGAAAGTTCTGGATGATGATGGTGCAATACATAAAAAAAAAAAAAAAGAACTATAACATGAAGAGTCCTCTAATAAAAAGCAAGATAATTTTTTATGTGAGAATCAAGAGGAAGAATAAGGAGAACAACGCGACTTGGACTAAAATGGTAATATTTCTCAAGCACTCCTCAAGGAGTGGAGGTATGTTTCCTCTCATTCAAAAGATTTAATCTTAGGAGATCTTTCACGTGGTATAATTACTAGATCATCCATTAGAAATACATGTGAGTATACTGCATTTATATCTCAAATTGAACCAAAACCATTTATCATTGTGGAAAATGATGAATCTTAGATTATGGCCATACAAGATGAGTTAAATTAATTTATGAGAAACAATATATTGAAATTAGTTTCCAAACTAGAACACCAATCTATCATATGTACTAAGTGAGTGTTTAGAAATAAAATAGATGAATCTGGTGTAGTTGTAAGGAATAAAATTAGATTAGTAACTTAAGGATACAACTAAGAAGAAAGAATCGATTTTGATAAAACAATTGCCTTAATAGATAGAATGCTTTTAGCATTTATATGTCATAAACATTTCATTTTATATCAAATGAATGTGAAGAGTGTGTTTTTAAATAGTTTTATTATGGAATGAGTGTATATGAAACAACTCCCTAGTTTTGAAAATAAAAAGTATCCAAATCATGTTTATAAATTGTCTAACTCATTATATAGTTTAAAACAAGCACTAAGAGCATGGTATGATAGGCTTAACAAATTTATTTTAGAAAATAGTTTTTTAATGGGTAAAATGGATAATAAACTCTTTGAAAAAAAATAAAAACCAAGATATATTTGTTATGCAAAATTTTTATTGATAATATTATATTCGGTTATACCAATGAGTCTTTGTGCAATGAATTTTCATCTTGTATGAGTAAGAAATTTAAAATGACCATGATGGGGGAATTGAAGAATTTTCTTGGACTTCAAATCAAGCAAAACAATGAAGGAATCTTCATTAATCAAGCTAAGTACATGAAAGATCTGCTCAAAAGGTTTGGAATTGACAACTCAAAAACCGAAAAGACTTTAATGAGTAAATCAACTAGACAAGGATGAAAAAAGTAAAGAAGTTGGCATTGAAATGAATCAATGTATGATTAGATCTTACTTAATTTAACTGATAGTAAACCTGATATCATATTTAGTGTATATTTAAGTGCAAGATTTCAATTATGTCCCAAGGAGTCTCATTTTCTTTTTGTCAAAAGAATTTTTCGATATTTGTGTGGAACCATTGATCTAGGTCTTTGATATCTTAGGGGAACACATATAGATTCAACATGTTAATTGGATGTTGACTTTGCCAGTTATAAAATAGATAGAAAGAGTGCCAGTGACATTTGTTATTTCCTAGGATATTTACTTGTTTTATGGTTTAGTAAAAGCCAAAATTTGGTGGCGCTTTCAATCACCGAAGCTGAATATATAGCTGCCTGTAGTTGTTACGCACAAGCTATTTAGATGAAACAAACTCTTATGGGATTAGACTTGATCATATTCCTATTAAGTGTAACAACACTAGTGCTATAAACATGTGAAAGAAAACCATTTAACACTTTAAGACCAAACATATAGAGATTAGAAATTATTTTTTAAGAGATCATATTCAAAAAGGGGATATTACATTAGAGTTTATATCTACGAAAAAACAGCTTGCCGATATATTCACAAAGCCCCATTGTGAAGAGTAATTTACCAAACCTCGTCATGAACTTGAGATGATGAAATTTTCATATTAACATTTTTTTTATGATATTAAAGCTACTAACTTGTATAATTTAATATTTATAGTGATTACATAATGTAAAGTTTATCTATGTTTAATTTATTACAATTTTATGATTTTGAATGATTATCATCATGTTTCATGCATTAAATGGCTTA
Source organism: Murraya koenigii (assembly GCA_025617385.1). NCBI lineage: Eukaryota > Viridiplantae > Streptophyta > Magnoliopsida > Sapindales > Rutaceae > Murraya > Murraya koenigii. The sequence continues at coordinate 14,428,485 of CM046815.1, read as the reverse complement.
TTGAAAATTTTGATTGACAAAATAATTTGAAATTGATCAAGATTCAGGTAAAAATAATTTTTCCATCAATAGATGTTTGAGTTCGAAATTTTGAATTTTGAAAGTCTATTTTAGAACTTTCTATCCATATCTATTTCATCATTAGTCTCCTTGAAAATCATCTTCTTTGATTGGCTTAAATTATTTGCTTTTGTTAATTGAGATTTCTCACTAATGATTGCCTTAATTGCAAATCCCTTTTTATTGGTTAAAATCTTCTTCCTTTCCTATATAATATCTCATCTTTTATCTTTCATTCGCATGTAAGATGTTTCATAAGTGAGAGCATATGTTTTATAGAGAAAAGCTCTCAAGTTTCCAAAGAGGGAGGGTGGTGATTCGCGGTGTTTGACGGTTGCCTTCATAGTGGTTGGTGACGATTTTTTGATGACTTTTCGTCATCTCTCTAGCAACTTTCCAACAATTTTTCGACCGTTTTCAAGCAATTTTCAGTAGGATTTTAATTAATTATTTTGTTTTAATTGTTCACATTCAGGAGGGTAACCATAGGTAGTTTTGACTTTATAGGCTTGTTTTAGTTCAAGAAGACCTAGTGTGGAAATGGCCAAGAATAAGAATATAATGATGGATGTTGTTCCTTTGACAACTATTTATGCTACTATAAGTGATGTTGGCAATTGTGCGTTCAAAAAGGAGATAGATGAGAATAATAGTACATATGCCAATGAAGTAATAGGAAGAAATAAGGTTATTAACGTAAGAAATTCTAAAGATTAGAACAAAGCCTATAGTTGAAGATATCTATACATAAAAGATGAGGACAATTACGTGTAGATTAGATGAAATGTCTCTTGAGTTTATGATGATTAGATACAGCATTCCTAGGTCAATGATATTTCCTTGCGTTTCAATTAGGAGGATCATTACCAATCCTCCTAATGGCTTTATTGGGATATTTAGGTATATATTAAATTTTAGAGTACGACTTCTATTTCACTTTTATATTTAGAGGATATAACATGCCTTAGGACTTGCCCTAATTCAGCTTGCTTTTAAAGCTTAGCGTTGTATCATTGTAATGTAGTATCTTTATTATACTTAAGGCTCCATGATTCTACCATAACCAAATTTAATAGTCTTTTCCATCCACAGGAATGTCCTAAGGCTATAGGATTTTTGTGTTGTCTACTTATCCTAATTCAGACAAGGTTCTTCTTCATGATAAACCTAGCCATTAAGATAAGACTTAGAAACTTTATAATTTTCTAATTATAGCAATTGGAAGGTCAGGAAAAGTACAAAAATCTTAAAATTAAGATCTAAACTTTACTTGTTAACCAAGTAGAATTTCACCTTCTTATCATGATTTGTTATTTTTAAATATGAGTTCTCTATGACTTAGGAACTGATTTTTCTTCTTTGGTTTTGCAAATCAGTAGACTTGCACTAACCTTTCACTAATGATGAAAGCAAAAGCATGGTTCTCAAGTCCAACTCCTCATCTAAAAAGTATTAACATGGAACTAACTCAATAGGGGAGTGATGGTAATTATTAAGGATTCTTTTATTTTTATTTGATTAGATTCTGATTTATTTATTATTCTTTTTCTTATTTCAATTGGATTACGATTTGTTTCTGATTGAAATTTTTTATAATCTATATATATATATTTTCGCATTCAATAAGAGAGAAAGAAGAATTTTTTCATGCAATTTACTTGAGAGTATGATTCTCATTAGTTCTTAAACAATCTCTTTGAGCTTATCGGATTTTCTGTGGCGTTCAAACCTTGACTTATCAATCAAACCATCCATAGCTGATTGTAGCATCCTCACATACCAAGGTTCTTCCTTCATTAAATAACGGGTCGCAGTTCCATTTAATTCTTAAAATTAGAAACGATTTTGGAGCCTAATCTGATTAGGGTCTTGTCAGTTCTTGGTAGACTTCGTATCATTAGGTATCAAAGCAAAGGTTCAAATCAGGTTTTTGCCTATCTTTATTTAGATTTCATGTCTTGTTTATTTCAATTCAAAAAAGAAAAAAAATATATTGTGAACAATGTCGCATGAACAGTGTCACGTGAACAGTACTGCGTGATCAGTGCATTGTGAACAGTATTTAGGGTTTCTTAATTTTGGCTCCTTATGATTTATTTCCTTTAATCCATAAAATTTTACCAATTCCTTACCCTAAATTCCTTCAATTTTCAGTTATTCAGTATTTAAAAAAAAAGTAAAAAAAATATAGTGAAAAAAAATCTTTCAATTTCTATTATTGGTGTCTTATAGAATCTAAGTCTATTTCTTTATTGTGTGAAGATTTTTGCCAAAAATATTATAATTTTGTGCTTCTAAAACCTAATCATACGTGTTCGTTGTGTTCTCGCCCTTCAAACTCGAATCTCTTTGATATAATCTTTGTGAATTGCTGCTGAAACTTAATATTGGTTTGATTGGTTTTATAAGAACTAAGAGAGAATTATTACGAGTAGAAAAAGCAAGAGAGTGTGAGCATATTAGAGGGTAAAAGCTAATAAATTTGAGTGAAGTACGAGTGAAATTGAGTGAATCATTTTCTTGAGTGAAACACTTAAAAGAGTAAAGTGTGGCCCTTTCCACATTATTTATAATCTATTTTTACAGATTTTAACTATGTCTTACGATGAAGAACGAAGTACAAATGCAGAGGATCAACAGCCAACTATTTAAAATTTTTAAATTCAAGCCTTGATGGGGGAGATGAGACGACTAATGAAGGCTGAACTAAAGCACATACATGTTTGGATCAAGTAGAGAACATACGTGCAGGGCAACCATAACACTTTCCCCAAGCATATAAAAGAGAGAGAGTTCCAGCTAGAGCAGAGGTTGATGACTGTTATAGGGATGAGTATGGTAAAGCAAATGATTCAGTAGGTAATAATAGAAGAACTGGGCATCGAGATGATGGTGTGAGTTACATAAAGATGAAAATTCTATCTTTTCAAGGAAAATATGATCATGAAACATATCTTGAATGAAAGAAGAAGATGAAGTTTATATTTAACTGCTATAACTATTTTGAGGCAAAAAAGGTAAAATTGGCTTTAATTGAGTTTTCTAATTATACTATTACTTGGTGGGATCAGTTTGTTTTAACTAGGAGACGGAATGGAGAACGTCCTGTTGAAACGTGGAAATAATGAAGACATTAATGAGAAAGCGATTTGTACCTAGCCACTACTACTGAAGCTTGTACCAAAAATTGTAAAGTCCTACCCAGGATAACCAAAGCGTGGAGGATTACTATAAAGAAATGGAGGATGTCATAATTAGAGCAAATGTGGAGGAAGATAGAGAAGCTACCATGGCACAATTCTTAAATGGCCTTAATCGGGAGATTGCAAATATGGTTGAGTTACAACATTATATGGAGATTGAGGAGATGGTCCACAAAGCCATCAAGATTGAGCAGCAACTCAAGAAGAGAGGTAACACCTATGCAACCAAGCTTGAGTTTCACGCTATGGAAGCTGAGCTATGTAAAGCGAGATGAGAGACCACAAATATCTACTGCACCTAAACTAAGATCTGAGCCCTCAAAGCCTAATTCACAAGGTAATATTGTGATACCCACTATTAGGAATAGTGACATTAAGTGTTTTAAATGTCATGGCAGGGGACACGTAGCTAGTGAATGTATGAATAAAAGTGTTATAGTATTACAAGATAATGGTGAGATTATAACCATGAGGCAGAAGATAATGAGATGCCACCATTGGAGGATGTTGAAGATAAAAAGTATGTAGTCCCTGATAAATTAACTTTAGTATTTAGGAGAGCTTTGAGTGTGCAAGTAAAAAAAGATGAAGCAGTACAACAGGAAAATATTTTTCATATTAAATGCTATGTTCAGGAAAAAATATGTAGTATAATTATTGATAGGGAAAGTTGTACCAATGTTGCTAGTACTATCATGGTGGAGAAGTTAGGGCTTTTAAGTTTGTATAGCTGAATGACAGCTGTGAGATGAAAGTGAACAAACAAGTACTAGTGTCTTTTAAGATCGGTAAATATTAAGATAAAGTACTACGTGATGTGGTATCAATGCAAGATGGACACTTATTGCTTGGGCGTCCTTGGCAATTCGACAGAAGTGTGAAGCATGATGGTTTTACTAATAAGTACCGTTTGAGTTTAATTAAAGCAAGATTACTCTTGCTCCATTGATATCGAAACATGTTTATAATAACCAAGTGAGCTTACAAAGAAAGAGCGAGTGAAAGAAAAAGAGAGTGAAAATCAGAGGGATACCAAGCAAAAAGAAAGAGAAAAGAAAAAAAATTGAGGTAGTTGAGAGAAAATTAAAGAGAAAACAAAAGAATTTTTATGCAATAGTAAGTGAGATAAAAATAGCATTATTTTTAAATCAGCCAATGATTGTACTTCTATACAAAGAGACATTTCTGAACACTAATAAGCTTAACCTTATCTTGCCTAGTTCTATTATTTCTATTTTGTAGGATTATAAGGATGTCTTTCCTGAGGAAACACCACCTGGATTACCTCAAATCCGAGAGAAGTTAATGAGTTGATGAAAAAAGGGCACATGAGAGAGAGCATGAGTCTATGTGCAGTTCGAGTTTTGTTAGTTTCTAGGAAAGATGAGACATGGAGGATGTGCGTTGACTGCCGAGCCATCAACAACATAATAGTAAAGCTTGGACATCCCATTCCTAGGCTAGATGATATACTTGATGAATTGCATGGTTCTTGTGTATTTTCTAAAATTGATCTAATAAGTGGATATCATCAAATTAGAATGAAAAAAATGAGATGGGTAGAAAACTGCCTTTAAAACAAAATATCGTTTGTATGAGTGGTTAGTTATACCTGTTGGTTTGACTAATGCTCCAAGTACTTTTATGAGACTTATGAATCATGTTTTGCGGGCTTTTGTTGGCAAGTTTGTTGTTGTTTATTTTGATAATATTCTTATATATAGCAAAAACTTGGATGATCATGTAACATATTTGAAATCTAATTTAGATGTACTTAGGAAAGAAAATTTATTTGCTAATTTGAAGAAATATACCTTTTGCACGAATAAACTTGTGTTTCTAAGATTTGTTGTAAGTGCATAGGGTATACAGGTTGATGAAGAGAAGGTACGTGGAATCCAAGAATGGCTGATTCCTACAAGTAAAAGTAACGTGAAAAGCTTCCATAGACTTGCTAGCTTCTATCGGCGATTTATGAAAGACTTTAGTACATTGGCCACACCGTTTATTGAATTAATCAAGAAAAACATTAGATTCAAGTCGGGAGATTGTTTGCCACATGTAGAGTTTGCTTATAATCATTCTATTCATTCTGCTACTAAGTATTCACGATTTGAAATTATTTATGGTTTTAATTCTTTAACACCATTACTTGCTTCTGAGTGTGTTAACTTAGATGGAAGGAAAAAGGCTGTAATTGTTAAGCAGATATATGAAACGGCAAAGCTTAACATCGAACGAAGAATTGAGTAATATGCTAAACAAGCCAACAAAGGGCAAAATAAGTTAGTCTTTAAACCCAGCGATTGGGTGTGTTTACATGTGCGCAATGAATGATTTTCAGAACAAAGAAAATCTAAGTTGTTGCCTCGAGGGGACGGACCTTTTCAAGTCTTGGAACATATCAACAACAATGCATACAAGCTGTATTAGTCTGATAAGTACAATGTAAGTGCTATAATTAATGTTTCTGATTTAAGTCTTTTTGATGTAGGTGAAGATTTAAGGACAAATCCTCTTCAAAAAGAGAGGAATAGTGAGATTATAGATAAGAATGGAACAAGCACGTAGAGTAAGGCATATTCATATCATATGCAAGTTTTCCTTGGACCCGTTATAAGAACTCGTGCAAAGAAATTCAAAGAAGTACTTAATGGACTAATTCAAGTAACTTGGGATCAATCTAATTCATGGAGGCCTATTGAAGGAATCTCACAAGATATTCAGACCAATAAATGTATGATTCAAGCTCTTGAATTTTATGAGCACTTAAATTCTTAAAATCAGCGCATTAAGGATGAACGATATGCCACTATCTTTTTAGATAGTATTTCTATTTTTAAAAGAGGCAACAAATAAGCTATTTTGATTTTATTTAGTCATTTAAGATTTTTTTTTATTAGATTAACATCTTGATTTATTAAGGATTCTTTTATTTTATTTAATTAGATTATGATTTATTCAGGATTCTTTTTCTTATTTCAATTAGATTACGATTTATTTTCGATTATGATTTCTTGTAACCTATTTCTCATTTAATAAGAGAGAAAGAAGAAGTTTTTTTACTTGAGAGTATAATTTTCTTTAGTTCTTAAATGAACTCTTTGAACTTATCGGATTTTCCTTGGTGTTCAATCATTGACTTATCAATTAGACCATCCATAGCTGATTGTGGCATGCTCACATACCAAAGTTCTTGCTTTATTAAGCAATGGGTCGTGGTTCCATTCAATTCCTGAAATTAGAAACGAACTTGGAGCCTAATTTGATTAGGGTCTCGTCAGTTCTTGACAGGGTTCATATCATATGGTAGTCCCTTGCTTTATTGCTTGTCTACTCAACCTCTTCCCCTTTAATTTTAAATGCTTCAATAGGTAAGAATGAAACTTGGATTTTCATTTTTAAAGTTTTCTCTCTCATTTACAAGTATGGATGAAATCAAATCATCTTTTTCTATGATTCTCTCTCTTACAATAACTAGGTATAAATCACTAAATAAATATCAACAATTGGGATTTGGGTAATAGTTGTTTGGTGATTGTTAATTTTTTAGTTACTATATAGTTCTAATAGATGGTAGGCATCTCAATATTAGAATAAATAAGTAATGGATTATCTATTAAAAAATTAAATTTGTTTATTGAACTTCACTGTTTGTTCAAATTAATTCAAATCTTATCGTTTATCTTCTAATTTTTTTTTTTACTTATTCTAAGGTTTTAAAAATTTGATTAGGATTTATGTTGACATTTGATAGGCATGGGTATTCGTATTAACCATTTAATGTTTTATATGAGTTTTTAACATTAAGTTTGTGATTTTATGACTTTAAATATATTTAAAATTAGTAAATATATAGCTTATAACACTTAATTGATTTCTTGATTCTTATACAATTACATGTTTTTATAGGGTAATTATAATGTCAAACAACAACAAATCCAAGCCTAGAAAAACTCTCCATTGTTTTTTTACTAAAGTATATGATAGTCAATTATCAAATGGGATAAGCTCTGTGCAACATTGATGCCTCAAGTTCTCCACCAAAGTCTCAATTAGCTGAATTTGAGAAAGTTGATACTCCATCTATTATTGAAACCCGTGATTTAAAACATGATTTTGGATTATGTTTTTTAAAAGTACTTTTCTCGTTAATAAACGAGAAGATGTGCGGATAGCGTATATAATTACGAACCCATTTCAACCCGAGTTACAGAAGTATCCATAATCGACTAAACATGGTATGCAAAATCATTGATTTCAAATTTTTTTGTTCTCAAAATTTCATTAGCTTCAGTATTCCATATCAAAAGACAAAGCATTTTTTTTCTTTGCTACATTTTTCATAATAAACCATTTAAGAATGATGCATTTATTGTTGAGGGGGTTTAGAATTGGATATATTCTGGTTGTAAAGAGAACATGTCTTTTTGTTTAATATGAAGGAGGTCATGGTTCTTTTCAAAATGATGCCATGTCAAAATGGAGCAATTTAAAGGATCCATCTAAATTGAATGCAAAATCTTCATAATAAGTTTTGGAGAATAGATTAAGACTCAAAACCTCAATAGTAGTTACCAAGCATTTAGTAAAACAAGTGTGTGCTTTTAGAGGTCATAATGAGTCAGTTAATTATTTTAATCATAGAAATTTTATTAAATTAATTAAGTTGTTGGCAACAATGAATGATGAGATTAATAAAGTTGTGTTAGAAAATGCTCTTAAAAAAGCTCAATATATAGCACTTAAGATTCAAAAGGTATTATTGTCTCAAAACAGGAGGAGGAACAGGTAATAGACATAAACCAATCGTACAGGTTCTATATTTGTTCGAAGAAAATACTTAGCTAATTCCATGATAGTATTACTAAAAAAATATGATGCAAGAATCTAGAGGAAGTTGGTGATGCTAAATTTTGTATCTAGTTGATGAGGCACTAGATAAATCTCACTATGAACAAATGGCTATTACTTTGAGATATGTTTATTCAAGAATGTTTCTTGGAAATTTTGAATGTTGATGAAACAAAGGCCTTGACTATAAAAGGTGAGATATGCAATGTCCTTGCTCTATTTAATCTTTTAGTTAAAATTTAAGAGGTCAAGATTATGATGGAGCTAGTAATATGGCGGGTGAATGGAATGGAATTACAATATTTATTTCTCAATGATTGTTCATATTCCTAGTATGTACATTGTTTTGCTCACGACTATAACTTGTATTTGTTGTAATTACTAAAGTAGCGCATGAGGCATGGATTTTTTTTTCTTTTTATTTCTAAGTTAAGTTCTATTATTAACTTTGCCAGTGCTTATTTCAATCTTTATTCTAAGTTAAAATTTGCTAGATAATAAAAAATTATCGATTTGATAGTTTTAGAAGAACTTGAGACTGGCATAAGGGTTAATCAAGTTAGAACTTTACAAAGGGATAGAGATACTCATTGCAGCTCACATTTTACTTTAATTAGTAGGTTTATTGAGATGTTTGGTGTAACTCATGAAGTTTTAAGAAAGATGATTAATGATTGATCTAGTTGAGATATGTTTAGAGATTGAATGAAAGCCTCTTATGAAGGTGCCCATAGTACGATGGATTGGTGAACTACTCCTGGTGCTTCATCAAAGGATACTCAGCCAAGGGGGTACCTTTAATGGATCTTTTGAAGAAGAACAAAATGTGACGTTAGTCCAAAGATTGCCAACAAGCTTTCAACGATTACAGAGAGAAGAAATCCTTTGAGTTTGTGTTTAATTTTCTTTTACTGAATAATATTCTTGGAATTTTTTATAACCTTTGTCGAGCATTATAAATAAAATCATTAGACATCTGTAATTCTTTGAATTATGAATCAAGTACAAAAAGACTTTTATAAGAGTTTTGAGATAGTGGATCGGATGATTTTATTAGAAGTGTGGTATCCTTTTATGAAAAATATAATATTATTCAGCTTAATATATGTGTTTATTATATGGAAGGTGTATGGAAGGTGTAGGGCTTTTTGTCAATAAAAGGATTATGTTACAGTTAAACATCATTGTCACTTTGACATATTTAATGTTGTAATATATTTTCAACTGATAGAGTTAAATATTAGATTCTATGAGCAAGCTGTGAAACTCTTTACTTTAAGCTTGGCTTTGGATCCCATTGATCTCAAATCATTTGATATAGATAATATTTGTTCTTTTGTTGAGAAATTTTATCCTCATGGATTTAACTCCGAAAGAGGTGCTTGCCTTGAGAAGAGAATTAGACATTATAAAATTGATGTGCTTTCTCATCCAAGGTTTCAAATTATTACTTCTCTTTTTGAGCTATGTCGTACTATTTCTCGATTGACAGACTAATTCATTTGGTGTTGAATCTTATTATTTTTATAGCCACAACAGAGCATGGAATTTTTATCATAATACTTATCAAGACATTACTTCATAGTAAGATGGAAAATTAGTTTTTTTTTTTTTAAAGATTGCATGCGAAAGAGAAATTATTAATACTATTGACTTACATTCTAAATTGATGATTTTTATAATTTGAAGCCGCGAAAACTACAAATTTGGTAATAGTTTTGTATTTGAATTGTACTTTTGTTTTATACTTCTTTCTTTTATAATTATTTTTATTTACAGTATGAATTTTAGGGGTAAGGCTCTGAATGTTCCCCCCTTAGTAGATGTATTTGAAATTACAATTCACTTAGTATAAATTTATTATTTTTATTTTTATTTAGCTCGGGTATTACAAAGTCCTGGGTCTGCCCTTGCTTACAAAAGTGATGTAATGAGCCTTTGAAGGTCGAATATTACTGTGAAACAAAAGTTAATGGCATTTGGTAAAAAATATAAATTTTAAAGTTTGGAAAGTAATAATTTTGTGAAAACAATATGAGTCAATATAGTTCTAATACTATGTTTACTTATTAGGAATGTGAATAAGAACCAAAGATGGAAATAAATTATGTGTTTACTTGTTTAAATAAGAAGAGATATTAGAATCAAAGTGACAAGCCCTACCTAAAATTGAGAATGATTATTAGAGTTCACATTCCCATAAAGGATATAGAAATAAGAATCTCATTCCTTGAAGTAACTATATTACCTTCACTCGAATTTTAAAATTCTCATTTTATGCTTCTTTATATATTATTATTATTATTATTATTATTATTATCATTTTGTCAATAGTTTGTTTCAACTGTTGTATCATTAATATTATGATACTATAGTGTTTGCATTTAATAATAATTATTAAATGTCAATGGTTCGTTTCACTATATTATCACGAATATTATGACACTCTAGTGATCATGTTTGTTAACACTTATTACATGTCAGTATTTTGTTATACACACAAGGAATATAATATGATAGAACCAATAGTTACTAATACTTTAGTGTCAATAATTAATATTATTATAGTATCACTAATATTATGACACAATGACAGTAGTACCTGATGATGCATTTTTTTTTAGTGTCAATGACGATTTGGGTTAAATTTACATTTTGGCATTTCTGTTGTTAGCCTACTCTTTTCATTGCTTTTTTACTTTTACCATCAACTGATGTTATTCAAATAAAGTATTAAAATTAATATGAACAATTAAATATAACATTCTCAATTCAAATACATCTCAACTATAGTTTGAAAGAAATTTAATCATATATTCATTTTGACAATTTGTACAAATCAATTAAATCTCCTCAATAGGTCTACTCCTGGACGATTCCCACCTATAAATGTAGTATATAAAATTAATTAGCTAGTATGCTACACAATTCAAGTCTTGGACATTTAAAAATCAAACATATGCTTATAATTTACTTGATTATTGCATGCTACAATTAACTTTGCAACATATGTGCCTACTTATTGTGAAGTTGTAAAAGATTGTATGTAGTCCAAGATTGAATAATTAACATAAAAAATAAAACAATAAAATATATACATATATTTTTAAATCTGTTTTGATTAACATAAAAAAATAAAAAACATGCTAATAAACAATATCACTACAGTAAACAAAAATTACCAAAACTACCTTACATATTGATAATTTATAATAATTATTTTGATTCATTGAATACTACTTTAGAAGCATAACATAACACAATAAAAATTAGCATTAATTTTACCAAACAACATCTTGAATGCATTCAACAAAATATTGATCGATTAAACAAAATTCTTAAGAAAATTCATCCTAGAAGAATAGTCAAAGTCAATAGAAAAATGATATCTCTATGATAATCATATATGTTCAACTAATGAATCTACTAATCCATTTAAAACTACATAAGGATAAAATCTAGATATGTGTTGTAGCCCTTTCATAATAAATAAGAAAAATAAAGTACATATGATTATCATAAACTATGATTATAATAAACATGCAAAGTACTTCCTCTCATCCCTAGCTACTATATATACAAATATTGCAAATTCTAAGCATAAAACACCAAAAATTTAGTCCATTAAACATCCTAAAAATTCACATAATTGATAAGTAGTTTTTCACAAATAGTAGTATATGATCAATTAAACACCATTCTTAGGAAAATTCATCGCACCATGCATTCAAAAAAGTATTAAAAAAAACTTATAGGTGAACTTACATTGTTTTCAAGATTGTACAGATGTCGAACAACATCTTGAATGTACTTCATCTCATAATAATGACATTCAATAGTGCCAGGTTGTTTTAGACACTACTAAAATATAAATTAGTTTAAAATAAACTCATGAAAGTAACAATGAATATTATAAATCTTTTTTTTGTTAATACCTTAACGCAGACTCATTCTACAACCTTCTTTCTAGTAGACTTCATTTGATGCATTGTTATCCAACTATAAATAATAAATAGAGGATATAAACAAATTAATCCATAGCATAAAAAAATAAGAAAAATAAGAAACTAATCAAAACAACTCATTCACCATCTGCCTATTATCACCGAATAGATCAAGACAATATATTTTGCTTCTCACTATATCAATTGCTACTAGCACCCAGTGGCCACTAAATAAACAACTAGAAAAATAATAAACAAATTACAAGATAAATTTAAATCTTTCATGTAAACAAAGAATATGGACATAAAATAAATAAATTATACTCTGGATTATATATGAATACAATGATATGTGCTATCAGTATCTTGTCTAAAAAGTCTGAAATATAGGAACATCTATTTAGATAGCTTGTTTGAGTTGAATACAACTTAGCTATACATCCAAATTGAATTAGAATGACATCACTACCATTGTCAATCTCTTCATATAAGTGTCTATGAAAAAAAGAGAAACTTGTATCACTAATATTGAGATAACAAATAAATTAACATAACTTTAAAATCAGAAAACATAATAAAAAAAGAAATTAAAGTTTTTTCTTACTTAATCCATATCTCAATAACAAAGATTGGGGCCTCTGTAAACTCGATGACTTCATTGCAAATTTGTTTGTCCAATCTGCTTTCCCAATAGATGCCAAAAGTTTTCAGAACATGTGCAATACTAATCAACTATGTCAGGGAGCTCTCAATCAACAAAGAAAAGATGTTCATTTATGCACTTTTGTTTTCCTTTCTTACTTTCACAGCTCTACAGGTATTTTTCCTTAGAATAAGCTTCTTGTTGCTGTTGGTTTTACAACAACAAGCTCTTTTTTTGTTTCATTCTCTTTATATAGATCTACTACATCATTTGCAAGATATTTTGGTCAATCAAATTTTTTCTTTAATGGTTGAACTACTACCTTTTTTAATTTGGAAGAGTAAATCTTGAAAATCTTCTTAGGGTGAGTTTCTAAGTGACTTTATAGTCAACTTAGGGTGAATTCTATGCGGGAGCTGGCGAGAGAATTGTGTTGATCTATTTGTTAAATTTTGGACTAACTTTAAGGTCATTGGTCATTGAATTTAGAGTAACTTTGGGGTTATTGGTCACTGACTTTAGAGTAACTTTTTTTGGGGGATAAACGATCCATCTCGATCTCCATTTTAATAGTACAACCACATATGGAGTTATAAAATTTGAACTACTATGCAACCATTTCATTTTACCGAAATGAGATTGAATAAAATAAAAACTCTTCTGATACATTCTTCTTTCTCGGGCCAACTCAGTAGGATTAGGAATATTGAAATACATTGATGGGGTAATGTATTGACCCAATCCTTACAGTTGATTTTCATTAGGCTTCTTTTGGATGGCTTTACCTTGTATATCATTTAGTTCTTGGAATTAGAATGTTCTCTACACACCCTAGCTTTTCAGTTTACTCTACAAAATGAATTTAAAAATATTTGATCAAAATTAGGAATAAGAAAAAGTTTATACGACGACAGTTTAAATATACATCTCTCTATTATCATCTATTGAAAGTAACAAAGCAACCCAGTTTGTTAATTTAGGTTCACTTATATTATTATTCATTAACATTCATTAATAACAAACAAAAGACCATAAATAATTGCAGGCCTTGAATTAAACAAACTTAACCCATGTGAGTACTAAAGTTTAATTGATTTACTAGTACAAATTAGCATGATATTTTGCCATTGCAAGTTCATATCTTTACAATATAACTTGAAAGCTCAAATTTGGCATTATTTTAACAACTTTGGGAATGATAACATGAAATGCTATTTAGTTCATATAAAGTTTAATTACATCATAAACAGTAATTTTGCCAAATACATATAAAGTTTAATTGATTTACTGTTCGGTTTATCAGATGCCATCCAGAGTCTAGGCACTAAATTTCCAAAATGTAGAAAGAGATATTATGTTGCTTCAAACAATTTACATTATAGGACACCCTTTAATGACTCAATAAGTTCTCACATAAACCATGATTGAGTTGAGCAAAAATTTTTGACAAATGACCTTTATATTAAGATAAACAAATTAACGATAAATGATCATACACAAGAAAAAAAAAACTCTTAAAACAATACATGATTGCAGAAATAAGTTAGAAAAATATATTCAAGTATCTACTCAACAATAAAGGAATTCAATCTCAACCAATAGATAAATGCATCAAATATCAATATTATATCCCAATAATATAATAAAATAATAAAAACATATCAGTAGCTTACATTTACTTGGAAGTAGTACTGAAAAATTACAATAATTGAGTTATTCATTTTCTGCCTCAATATTGACATGAATAGCATCACCATCTTACACAAATTCCATATCACCCACATTTAACTTACATTCTCGAAGATTGTTGGATAATAGTGCATACACATACATGTCATTACACCCATACTCATTTGAATAATTACAATTTTACTCATTAAAAAATTGATTTATTATTATCTAGCTAGTCTTTTACATACACACTTGCTTTGCATGACTTGCTAGAATAAAAAAAAAATCATATTAATAACCTATCCAATCTAAATTAACTATAGTGAACTATAACTCATCAATGTTAATCCTTTTATCATCCAACTGATTATACTTAAAAAGAATTTTCTTAACCCTCAGATAATCAAGCAGCCAAACAGTTGGTGTCCTGATCTCTCATAGAAAAATTAAAACCATTAACACAATAGCCTTCACATGTCACCATGCTTGACACAGTTTGTTTACCAACCACCATATTATTTTGTTAACTGTTACGTTATTCACTTTATTAATTGTTACCTATTGTTTGAAATCATAAAAATATACTTATTAGTTAAATAAGAAAATTTTGTTTACATTTACTTGGATACTGTTATTAATTGGATCTAATGAAGCCAATCTAACATCTTTCAACTAATCAACAAATGTACAAGAGTGCTAGATGGCAACCATAAAAGTTTTAATTGATAGGGGGTTTTGATCGCAATAAGGCTAAATGCCCCTTGAAATTATACCAAAAAAATTAAAAAAATTGAAAAAAAAAAGTGAAGAGATATTAAGACAAGTTTTAAGTCATATACTCTATATATGATTGAATCTCAATGGTGTTCATTAGAACTCATTGATGCGATTGTGTCAATGTAAGGGTATCAATTGTTTTACTATTTGCACCTCCTATGGGTCTTTCAACTGTAAAATTAATTAGAAAACTAGTAGGTAATCCAATTGAAACATAACTTGAAAGGTATTCAACATAAAATTCAAGTGCTTTATTAGTAATATAGCACTCTACAATACAAACTTTAAGACGGTTTTAGTTGGGAATATAACCCTTAGTTTTCATTCGTCTCTTAAATTGATACATCCATCGAAGGTAAATTGGGGCCACGTAACCTAACTTTTTCTACTGCATGGGCTGTCAGATGGATCATAATATCGAAGAAGGCAAGTAGAAAGTGTTATTGTAAATTGTATATGGTGATTTTAAATTCCTTTTACAATTGGTCATGAGAATCATGTGCCACTACTTTAGAACACAAATAATAAAGAAAAAGCACAACTTAATTATAATAGATCTAACATTTTCATGCAAACAATTTTGAATTGCCAATGGTAGTAGTTGTTGCATCAAGGTATGATAATCATGAGAATTAAACCAGTGAAGACAACAATCATATATTGAAACAAGATATTTGAACAATAACTATTAGGAACTTTGACATTTGTAAGGTTTCACAAAATATTTTTTTTTCTTTTTTACTTAAAGTGTATGGTGTAGTGGGTAAGACTTTGTTTTGTTCATCAGTAGCTAATGCAAGAGATGCTTTGTTTAATTTCTCTATGATCTCTGGATCTTTAAGATTTTTACTAGCATTAATTCCATCATTTGTCTTCCTTGTTTGATAAAGTAATGTGCTATAGATGTTATACACTAATTTTTGTTAATGTACATTGTTTGGGTAATACCGAGCAGACCCCCTCGACATCAACCCAGCTCGAGCAGAAGAGCTCAAGTTCAATCCAGCTCGAGCAGAAGACTTGACCGCTGGCACGAAGACGACATTACTAGGTGTCAAAACTGGTCAAGGTCGAGTACCCCAAGGCTGGTCGAACCCCGAGCTCTTTCTTCTGCTCAAGGTCTTCAAGCCCCCCGGGCATGACCCAATCACACCAGCAACGAAATGGAAAGGATGCAAGATTCAAGTATAGCCGGTTCGAAGCAGTTTGACCCGTCCTTCCGACAACTCGATGCGACGATTGATTCCTGGTCGATACCTTAAGCGGTATGGTGTCATCACTGTTACCGATGGCTAGCACACGCCCCCACAGTATCATCATTTCGTACGCGCATGCCCGACACTATCATTAGGCCGTGGGAACCCATACCCACCTGACATCCCACATTCTCATGGTGTGCCACAGTAATCCCAGCTTTCAGAGGGACCCAGACACCATTAACGCAGGAACGGCTGCCCTCAAAGAAAAAGGGCGGGAAGACAGAAGAATATGTATGAATCGAAGTGCAAGTTGTGGGGTTTGGGGGGTTTTTTGAAATCCTTCTTGTTCTTCTTTTTTCTCCTTTCATTCTTTTGCAAATTCTCTCAATTCTTGCCACTTTAAGGTAAAAATCACTTTATTTCTCCGGTCTTTCTAATAAAGAGGGATACAAAAAGGATAACCCGACTACTGACTTGAGCGTCGGAGGGTTTTCACCGGAAAAACACCCGGCGACCCCTGACCTTGTTTCTTGTGAGCACAGGACCAAGGAAATCGTTGTTCCGACGAATAAAGGAAAATTGAGATTGGCAAAGATTCCTGCGAGCAGAAGTTCACGACCCTACTCGAGGCAAGCAGAAAACAACATCAACATTTTTGGAGTCGTCTGTGGGGATCAGTCCAAAAAGCCTGACTTCCCAACACGTTCAAGAAACACAACACATCAATGAGAGGAAATAGTAGGAGAAGGATAAGTCCAGAGGAGTCGGTGACTTTGAGGGAGGTGGCCAATGAGGCCCAAAATAGGGAAATCCAGGAGAGAATGGATCGGATGGAGAAACAAATGGAAGCGTTGACATCCATCCTGTAGGAACTCAGGGAGGGACAGAGGAAAGCATGCAATGACATCGCTGAGTCCAGCCGCAGGAACGCCCCCGCCCGAGAGCATGTGGGAGATGAAGCCCAGAGACCGAAGACACCAAATGTTGCTGAGAGGGAGGAGACAAACTGGGAGGAAAGGGGATCCCGTCAACACTTGCAGGACACTGCACCTACCTCCCACGCGAAGAAATTAAAGGGGGAAGTGCGCAGGTTGGCGCAAGTTATGGAGGGCCTCTGGGGAAACAGGAAAGGCTGCGAAACTAAGAAGTAAGCAGGGCAGTGGAGCTAAAAGCAAAGAAAAAAAAGATTCTGCTCGAGGAACATCGACTTCCAGGGTAATAAGGGAGCGGGTTGCCCCCTATAACCTCTATCAGAGAGCTCCCCAGCTATGAATGGTTCCTACTCCACCTCGCAGGTCTCCTGGTCAGGACCAAAGGGAGTATCGGCTGCACAACAGCCACTCGTCCCGCAACCAACCACCAAGCCGACCTATGCTGAACAACAACAGCGCTGACTGCGCATTATCCCCTCCCCCAGAAAGGCTTCCCTCAGGATCGGGCGATACAGGTAGTTGAGCAAAGCCCCGCCTACAGACAATACACGACACTGAAGGTGTCACTCGAAGAAATATTCCAAGTGGCGGAGGAACGAAGACTGCTGAGCCCTCCAACACCAGAGGCAGGGGACGGTTTTGCAGCTTCTACGGTGACCAGGGCCACTCAACGTCACAGTGCCGAGATTTGAATAACCAGGTGGAAGACCTGGTTAGAAACTGGTATTTAGATGAGTTTATTAAAGGGGCCATCCGGTGGTCGAGCAGCAGCCTGGAGGAAGATAACCGAGCCTACAGCATGGACCTGGAGCCACCGGCTACGAGGGTGATCTCAGGAGGACCCACGATGGCAGGAAATTCAAACAGGGCCATGAAAAAAGTATTGCAGATATGTCGCTGCTGGCTAGGAGGTCCTGTTCGCCGTGCTTACTGAAAAAAAGGCTAAGGTACGGCAAATACCTATCATGTGGATGGAGGAGGATGAGGAAGGGGCACTGTACCCCCACGAGGATGCCTTGGTCGTGAATGTAAATATTGCTAATAAGGAGATCGATCGAATACTGGTCGATTCGGAAAGTTCGGTGGACATTCTCTTCAAGTCCACGCTCGACGATTTGGGAATAGCGGATGTGAGCGTTGAGCAGATGAACACTTCTCTGAAAGGGTTCGGGGGAGGAAAGCTGACCTCTCTGGGAATCATCAAATTGGCTGTGACTATGGGCTCGAGGCTTTTTGAAAAGAACATGATACTAGACTTCGTGGTGGTGGATGAAGTCAGCTCCTACCAAGCAATACTGGGGAGGCCTTTCATGAGGATCAGCCAATCAGTATTATCCACCCACTGCTTAGCCTTAAAGTACCGAGTAAATGGGGCTGTAGGAGTCATCGAAGGCAGTCAGAGGGTCGCAAGGAGCTGCTACGCTGTGGCAGCAAAGGAAACTATGCAGGTAACGTCATTAGACTCAAGGGGGGAGTCGAAGAATGGAAGACAGGAGCCCGCTGAGGAACTGGAGGAGATTAGAATAAGACCGGACGACCACGAGAAGAAGGTCTAGATCGGCTCGGGCATTAGCGGGCCGTTGAAGGAAAATCTGGTCGAGTGTTTGCGAGCACACTCTGATGTATTCGCTTGGACACACGAGGATATGCCCGGGATTGACCTAGAGGTGGCATGCCACAGGCTGGCAATACGGAAGGACGCTAAGCCAGTGAGGTAGAAGAGGAGATGCGTTAACCAAGAAAGGTATGAGACCATGAATTGTGAGGTCGAAAAGCTACTAAATGCGGGATTCATAAGGGAAGTGGATCTCAAACGTGGTGTTGGTTAAGAAGGCAAGTGGGAAATAGAGAATGTGCGTGGACTTCACGGATGTGAATAAAGCTCTTCTGAAAGATAGCTTCCCGTTGCCAAAGATAGACCAGCTGGTGGATTCCACGGCAGGACACGGACTGCTTAGCTTCATGGATGCCTTCTCGGGCTTTAACCAAAGTCCCATGCACCGACCAGACGATAAATGCACAGCCTTCATCACCAACCAAGGCCTGTTTTGCTACAAGGTCATGCCCTTCGGCTTGAAAAATGTGGGGGCAACCTACCAGAGACTGGTGAACAAGGTCTTCAAGCCGCTAATCGGCCAAACAATGGAGGTTTACGTGGATGATATGATCACTAAGTCAAAGGACGCGAAGGAGCATGTAAAGCATTTGGAAGAGACCTTCGCACTCCTAAGGAAATATCGGATGAAGCTTAATCAAGGGAAATGTGCCTTTGGAGTTGAAGCCAATCCGAAAAGATAAGAGTAGTAGTGGAGATGATGTCCCCGCGCACTCTCAAGGAGATACAAAACCTAACAGAAAAACTGACATCCCTTAACAGGTTCATCTCCCGAGCCACAGATAAGTGCTGCGTCTTCTTCCAAGAAGTGAAAAAAGGGAGAAAGACAAAATGGACACTGGAATGCGAGGCGGTGTTCCAACAATTGAAGGAATATTTGCTGAAAGCCCCGCTGCTGTCAACACCTCGAGCAAGGGAGATTTTGTATTTGTATTTGGCTGTGTCGCAATGGGCAACGAGCTCGATTCTGGTAAGAGAAGAGTCGGGGGTGCAGTACCCCATGTACTACACGAGCAAAGCTTTGTTGGGGGCAGAAACTAGGTGGTTGAGACCCTACTTCCAAGCGCACTCAGTGGTAGTGTTAACAGACCAGCCACTTTAACAGATTCTGCACAAGCCGAAGACTTCCGATAGGCTGAGTGAAATGGTCAATAGAGCTCAGTGAGTTCGACATCAGCTACCAACCCCAAACGACAATACGAGCGCAATCCCTAGCAGATTTCGTGGTCGAGTGCACAGAAATGAATAAGGAAGCAGACAGTGAACTGCAGATGGGCCCATCTACCACGAGCAACGCGTGGATGGTCACAGTGGACGGGTCATGTAGAGATCAAGGAGCAGGAGCGAGGGTTGTGTTTCTCAGTCCTGAAGGGGTGGAGGTGCAATACGCAGTAAAGCTAGAATTTGAGGCCACCAACAACCAGGCCGAATACGAGGATGTAATCGCAGGATTGAAGCTCGCCCTGGTAGTAAAAGCGGAAGAGGTAAAGCTTCAGATAGATTCCCAGCTGGTAGTAAATCACCTCAACGAAAGCTTTTAAGTGAAAGGCGAGAAGATGGAGGCCTACCTTAGGAAAGTGAGGCAGCTGATAAAGAATTTTTGAGTAGTTGAGGTGGAGCAGATCGCGAGAGGGAAAAATTTTCGAGCCGATATGATAGCACGGATGGCCGCTACATCCGACCTCAAAATGCTGAAGTCTATCCCGTTAGAAATCAAAACCTGCTCGAGCATCGAGCAGGAGGACGAGGTGATGAGCTTAACACCGAGTGACACTTAGATGGATCCTATTGTCTCTTATCTTAAGGAAGGAACGTTGCCTACTGATAAGAAGCAGGCAAGGAAACTAAAGTGTAAAGCGGTCAGGTATACGTTGATTGATGGGGTATTGTACAAACGAGGATACACTCTTCCACTGCTGCGCTGTTTAGATCAAGAGAAAGCTGATTATGTCCTCCGGGAAATACATGAAGGAATTTGCAAGAACCACTCTGGTCTGAGATCTTTGGCTTTCAAAGCCTTAAGGCAGGGATACTTCTGGCCTCATATGCATCAGGACGCACAAGAGAAGACCAAGAGCTTCAAGAATTTCTAAAGGTTTGTAAACTACATGACCCAGCCACCCGAGAGCCTCACAATGATGAATTCACTTTAGCCGTTTGCTCAATGGGGGATCGACTTAATCGGGCCATTACCAAAGGGGAGAGCATCTGCAACACATGCCGTGGTGGCAATTGATTATTTCACCAAATGGGTTGAAGTGGAGGCCTGGAGCAGTATTACAGAAAGCAGAACCACTGACTTCATTTGGAAAAATGTAATTTGCAGGTACGAGATTCCCCACGCGTTGGTTACAGACAACGGAAGGCAGTTTGACAACCACAAGTTTAGGGACTTCTGTGGGAACATGGGAATAAAGCTAAAGTTTTGCTCAACATCACACCCGCAGGCCAACGAACAAGTGGAGGCTACGAACAAGACTATAAAGTGCCTCCTAAAGACCAGGCTCGGCGAGTAGAAAGGAGCTTGGGTCGACGAACTAGCTGGTGTCTTGTGGGCCTATAGAACCACGCATAAAACTGCCACGGGAAATCCCATTTTCCTTGGCATTTAGGCATAAAGCAGTTATCTTAGCTGAAATAGAGATAGGAACACATCGGACGGAGCACCTCAACGAGGAGCAAAACGATGAGCAGATGTGTGCCAATTTGAACTTGTTGGAAGAAAAGAGGGAAATGTCCGCGGCAAAGATAGTGGAATACCAAGCAAAAGGTGGCCCGTTATTACAACTAGAATGTACACGTCCACCGATTTCAGGTGGGAGATTGGGTGCTTAGAAGGGTGAATCAAAACACCAGGGACCCCAGGTAGGGGGTGTTTGGCCCGAACTGGGAAGGCCCTTATAGGGTCTCTCAAACAGCCGGTCCAGGAGCATACAGATTGACCTACCTCGATGGACGAGAGGTCAAGAGGCCGTAGAACGCACAACATTTGATGAAGTATTTCCAGTAAGTTCCCTTGGATTGCAAGCATTGATATCCAGTTTCTCCAAAAGCAGGCTCGAGCAGGATGAGCTCGAAGAGGAAACGCAAAGGCCAGAAGTCTCTAAGCCTAACTTAAGACGAGACGGTACCAAGCGTGAGATAAATGTTGGCTCGAGTAGAACAAGCTTGCAAAAGAAATAGAAGTCATATGCCTAACATAAGGCAAGACACTGTCACGCATAAGCCAGAAGAGGGCACGAGCATAATTGACTTAGAGAAGAAAAGCAAAGGCCTAAAATCTGTTAAAGTTTACTTAGTAAAGGCTTGGAGTTAATCTCATAATGCAAGGCAAAAAATATATATACAAACACAAGGATAAATTAATATAAACAATGTTCTTCATTTATTTATTACCAGAGTACAAGTAAAAAAAAAATTTCAAGTGGCTGGAGCATCGGGGCTAGTAGTTGGAGCTGGGTCCTCGGGGAGTGGAGCACCTTCTGTGGCAGCAGCAGCAAGCAAGGGAGATCTCGGCGATTAGAGGAGCGGCCTCTCCGACCACTGTAGGGTCTTGAGTTGAGGCGGCCTTTGGCTCTTGATGCAGGGCATCATGCTCGAGCATATATGCGTCCACGCCCGCCTCGAGCTTGGACATATCCAGGTCGGGATATTCCTTACCCAGGACGGACATGAGGCATTCATAGCTGAACGTCACCCCATCGTTGTATTCTGTCACGAGCCGACCCTCTAGGGAGTCCATCTTCCTTTGAAGACGAGAAGTCTCTACCTCTATGGTCCTCTCAAAGGAGAACCTCTGCACGTCCAAGTCCTTCCGAGCATTCACCAGCTCCTCTCGAACCATAGATAGCTCCTTCTCAAGCTGGAGTGCTCTGGACTCTGACAGGGCCGCCTTCTCCTGGAAGGTGGAGATCTCCGTACGAAGCTTCACTGCCTCCTCGTCCTTCTGCTCAAGACTCTGTCTCAAATTCTGATTTTCTACCCTGATCTTCCTCTGAGAATCCAGAGACTTGGTCTTGAAGGCGGTAGCAACGGACGTAATGCGGGAAGCGAGGCGGTGGAGCGTGTCAACTAAGTCATCAGCACTAGAAGCCTCTAACCCCTCCAAGAACTTCTCCTCCATCTGCCTGGCGAAATCCTTGACGTAGGGGTCGGCAGTGTCAGGCTGCTACTACTGCTCCTGAGCACGTCCTGCTCGAGACCGAGCTAGAACGGAGGTCCTCGAGCCCTTTCGGGTCGCACCCTTTGCTGCTCGTTCAGTCTCCCGAGTAGAAGGTGTAATCCTAATCAGCGAGTTAGCAGTGTCGGTTCGAGACCGCTTCGTTGGAGCAGAGGACCTGCTCGGACGATCCGAGGTGCTCACGGGCCTCTTCAGCCGAGAAAGAACACAGCTCATTTCCTCTTGAGGAACGAGGCCAAAATCAACAAGATTGTGGATTTAGAGTAGCTCCCTGCACGAGCTCGCGTTGTCGAGGGCAGTGTTGACACGCGATTGAAACTCCTCCCCAATCTGATAAGAAGCACTCCAAGACACTGCAACAACAATTAGAACAGAATGGTGAGAAAAAATGCAAGCAGATAAATCAAAGTAAAAATACATTGAACAGCAGACAACCTGGGGTCCAAAAATGAGAGGAATCGGAGGGACCCCTTTAGAGGCAGAAGCGGCTTGCCCCCAATCTTCCCCGGCAAAGAAAAATTTGCCCTTCCAGTTGCCATCAGAGGTGAGGAGATCGGTAATGGATTTCTTACCTTTCAAACTGGAGGCGAAGTAATACCAGCCAGCATCCTTAGGGCTACTTTTCAGTTAGTAGAGATGCTTTATCTCCTCTACCGATGGCTCGCCCAAGTTGCACCACCTTCACAACACATACAAACCAGACAAAACCCTTCACCCATTAGGGTTCAACTGCCCCAAGGCCAAGCAAAGTCTGGACAGAACTCGAACAAAATAAGGTTGAAGAGGCAACCTAACTCCCCACCTGAAATACTCCAAATAGAGGGTGACATACCCTAGGAGAGGACGGCTGGGCATGTCACCCTTACTGGGCACACGCAGGTCTACGCTAGCCGGTATGTGGTACGTGTCCCTGAGCCGGTCCAGATTCGAGTGTGAAGTCTCACACTTCATAAAATCAATAGGGAACCACCCACCCTCCGACCTTTGGCTAACCCTCTCCCTTTGTTGCGGCCGGGTCTCCCCCACAACCACGACCCCCTCAGGGCTTGGGTCTCTCACAGTGACCATCCTATTTGGTTCGGAGTCACTCGAAGAAGATGATTCTTTAGACGACATCAGACGAGGTTGTTGTGTGTCTGACATATTTCCTATGACACAATCTACCAAATGGGAACCGGAAACCTAAAAAAATGAAGAAAAAAATGAGAACAAGAAAAGGGAAAGAGGTTTATACCTAAAATATATTGACGACGGGAAATGGCAGTGACGACAAGGAGGAAAATGAGAAGCACTTGCAAGCAATTAATTCTGATTAAAGCAAATATTGAAAATAAGAGGCACAGTGAAGAAATTGAGGGTTTTTAAAAGGGAAAGCACGTTTTGTCAACAGACGGCACCCCTCTCAAGGGATGAGACTGTTCAAGTAACTGCCTCTTCAAAATTCAATGAACGGCCCGAATCCATCCACGCGTCTCGCATTAAATATGAAATGACAGAAAGGGTGGACAGCTCAGCATGAGAAGATAAAAAGGCAGGGAAGCCGGCCCAAACAAGAAGTTTTCAGTCATGTCTCGCTTCACTCCAAAGACTAGTAACTAGGGGACTGGTGTTTGGGTAATACCGAGCAGGCCCCCTTGAGGTCAACCCAGCTCGAGCAGAAGACTTGACCGCTGGCACGAAGACGGCATTACTAGGCTTCAAAGCTGTTCAAGGTCGAGTAACCCAAGGCTGGTTGAACCCCGAGCTCCTTCTTCTGCTCGAGGTCTTCAAGCCCCCGGGCATGACCCAGTCACACCAGCAACGGCACGAAGAGGATGCAAGATTCAAGCATAGCCGGTTCGAAGTAGTTTGACCCCTCCTTCCGACAACTCGACGTGACGATCGATGTCTAGCCGATACCCCAAGCGGTATGGTGTCATCACTGTTACCGATGGCCGGCACACGCCCCCACAGTGTCATCATTTCACACGCGCATGCCCGACACTATCATTAGGCCGTGGGAACCCATACCCACCTGACATCCCTCATTCCCAGGGTGTGCCACAATAATCCTGGCTGTCAGAGGGACCCATACACCATTAACACGGGAACGGCTGCCCCCAAAGACAAAGGCCGGGAAGACAGAAGGATAAGTATGAATCGAAGTGTAAGTTGCGGGTTCGGGAGGTTTTTTGAAATCTTTCTTCTTCTTCTTTTTTCTCCTTTCGGTCTTTTACAAATTCTCTCAATTCTTGCCACTTTAAGGCAGAAATCACTTTATTTCTCCGGTCTCTCTAATAAAGAAGGATACAAAAAGGATAACCTGACATCTTGACGTCGAAGGCTGTCGAAGAAACGACCCACGACCTTGTTTTTGTGAGCACAGGCCCAAGGAAATCGTTGTTCCGGCGAATAAAGGAAAATTGAGATTGGCAAGGATTCCTGCTCGAGCATTATGCAAGCAGAAGTTCACGACCCTACTCGAGAGCAAGTAGAAAACAACATCAACATACATCACATTTAGGCGATGGCAAACTAACAAGTATTTCTAATATTTTAAGTTAAAGAAGATTGCTTTCTTTTTGTACAACAACTGAGTTATATCCCGATCACTCTCACCTTTACCATTACTACATTTTTGCTTTTTTTGGACTTTTTTTTCCCAAGTTTGGTTTTAATAGACAAATGTTTATGATATTTGTAATAGACAAATGATTAAGAGGTTGTCAAGAAACCTACTATTGCTCATTTATAACAATTTTTTTAACTATATAGTAGCCAATATGCACATATGTTTATCTCACAAACTAGACAAGTATGCAATTATGGTATCCCTTAACAATATACCCAGACAAATTCCCAAATGTTTAACTCCCATAAATGCCACTGGCTTGTTACTATATGTGCCATGCAACGTCATCGGTAACTCATAGGTATTGCTTTTATTTGGGCCTTGTAGAATAGTTGCCCCGTGCTCAGATCCTTTACAAAAAAAAAATGATTAGATAATATAAACAATATTGGTCTTACAAAATTGAGAGACAGAAATTCATTTGTGATAAATGCTTTGTTGTTCTTCAAATGCTTTTTCTAGTTGTGATAAAAAGTGCTTGAACTTGTCTCTTATTGACTTCTCCAAATGCTTCCAAACTAATAAATTAAAGGCATCGTCTCCAAGTTGTCCTACAATAAACACAGAGATAACATATATATAGGGATGGCAACTCAACCCGGACCCGAACGAACCCGGATTTTTCGGATCGGGTTCAACCCGTACCGAATTAATTTTTTTCCTGGAATCCGGATGTGAAAATGGGAACCCGGATATTTCTGCGTCCGGGTCCAGGTTTAAGTATTCTGGAAATCCGGAACCCGGACCCGGATTTATTTATTTATATATTAATTTTTTTAAAAGTATTTAATATAAATATAAATATATTTTTTTTATTTTAGTCAAAAAATTATTTTTTAAATTGTAAATAATTATTTTTTATTTTAATTTAAATAATTTTTAACAAATTCGGGTTTAAAACCTTGAATCCAGAAACCCGAATTTTCCCGAGTTAAACTCGGACCAGACCCGGATTGAAAAAACCCGGGTTTTAATCCGGATTCGGTATAGAAATTCATTATCCGGCTCCAGAATCGGAAAGCCCAAACTCGAATCCGAACCCGAAATTGCCATCCCTGCATATATAGGAAAAAAGTTCATCCAAAGTAAAGATAAAATAATAAATAATAATTTAATAAAATAAAAGATACTTATATAAAAATAATATAATAGCAGACAATATATTATTCACTTTGTTAACAACTATGTACGTTCTTCAAATTCAAGAATTATTTAATAAGACAATAATAATTTAGAGGTTTTGTCTTGGTACATACCTTGTAAATCAGTTAAAAGAATAATACTTAAGTAAATATTGAAAAATTATCAACAATCACAAATGCATAATATTTACCATTTAGACTTGCATATGTAAATGATCCAAACAAATTCATGTGAATAAATTGAAGAGGTTTTAAAGTAGATATATAATTTTTGTCTTTACAATATATTTTGACTTACTTTCTAAATTAATAAGCCTCACATACTCTATCCTTTTGAAAACCAATTTTAGGAAGGTCTTCAACTAAATTATTATTGAAAATCTTTGAAATCAAATTCACACTTACATTACCTAATCTTCTATGTCATAACCAAATATCATTATGTAATGTAGAAAAACATTTATCATGAGACAATGCACAATTTATATTGATGGTATACGCATTTATACACCTTTTACCAATAAAAAGAATTTTACTATCACATGCATTCTTAATAACACATTTTGATTTATCATAGATAACTCTATAGCCTTTATCACATAATTGACTAATGCTAAGCAAATTATGCTTCAAGTTCTTAACTAAATAAACATTTTCAATAATAGTAAAAGAGTTTATACTGACATTTACTATACCCAAATTTTTCCTTTTGAATTGTCCCCAAGTGATACATTTCTATCATTTTCAATTTTAGTAAAACTTGAGAACTAAGAGTAGTTACCAGTCATATGTCTCAAGTATCTACTATCCAAGTACCATTTATTTCTTTTCTTCTTTAACTCTATAGAAAAAAAAATCTCAAATTGAGATTTTAGGTACTTAAACCATTTTAGGTTCTTGAACGTTAGTGATGGGTTCTTTCAGAACTCAAACATTTCTAATACCAAGATAGGTTTCCTAATTGGACATGTATAAATCATATGACCATTTTCATTATAATAGTTGCAAACAATTTGACTCTTGCTAGTTGAGGTAGCCTTAATAAAATAATTTTTGTAATACTTTTATTTCAATTTTGATTTATAACAAGTCCTCCTTTATTAAAAACACATTTTTTGGAGCTAGCAATCTTTCTAAATTCTTTTAACCATTTGTAAACTTCAACACAATATTATTAATTTTATTGCTCATCTTTTTAAGAACTTCATTTTCTTTGATCAAATCATTAACATATGAATTTTTATGCTCAAATGAAGTACTTTATTTTTCTTTGAATGATGCAATGCTATCATACAATGTTTTATTTTCTAATTCAAGACCTTTAATCTTTTCATTTAATGAATTATTTTGTTTTTGCAAAGCACTATTCTCATTTGAAAATACCAATATTTTCTTTTTAAGTAAGCATTTTTCAAACTTATTTTCTTTAAATCATTATGTAATTCTTTAAATGCTTTAAACAATTCATCATAAGAGGGAAGATCATTTATCTCATCAAGTTCATCAAATAATTTATCTCCAATTATCATAAGTGACAAGTTTGACACCTCTTCTGATTGTTCTTTATTAGTTGATTCTTCATCATTATCATCCCACATTGGCACCATAGCCTTCTTCATAATTTTGTTAAGAAGTGGACATTCAAATTTTATATGGCTAAGCTTCTTGTACTCAAAGCAAATAATTGCTTCTCTCTTCTCTTTTTTATTCTTAAAGTTTTTGAGCTTTCTCCATTCACTTGGTTTCTTGAAGAACCTTCTAAATTTCTTGGCAATCATTGCGATATTTTCATCTTCAAACTCGCTTTCTTCATCGCTCTCAACTCTTGAAGCTTTTAAAGCAATGATCTTCTTCTTCTTACCTTCTTCACCATTTTCAATGGTTAAATCTTCTTCATAACAAATAAGTGAGCCAATTAAATAATCAACAGACAAAGTAATTAAACCATTAGCTTCATCAATAACTCTTCTCTTAGGTCTCTATTCTTTTAGTAAAATTTTAATAATTTTCTTTATATTTTCACTATTTGAGATACTCTTTCTTAAAGCTTCTAAAGTGTTTCCAATTCGTAACTCTAGTGTACATGGAATGAATACTCTCATTTTTTTTAATTTGGAACAACTCATATTGCCTTGTGTATCTATTGATTTTAGACTATGTAACCCAATTTATTCCTTTATAAACAATTTCAAGTTTCTTCTATATTTCATAAGAATTTTCATAATTTGAAACTATATAAAATTCTTTCTTATCTAAAGCGTAAAACATAGCATTTATAACTTTGGAATTGAGAGATTTTCTTTTCTTTTCTGACTCACTTTATTGACTATAAGGTTTTGGAATTTTTTCTTTTTATTACAGGTGTAAAAGGACCATCATTCACAAATTCTCATATCCCATAATTCATAATCTAAAGCTTGCAAATAAATTATCATCATAACTTTTCAATAAGGATAATCATTTCCATCAAAAAATGAGGGCCTAGTTGTGCATTGACATTCTCTAAATGTTAAATCATTTTAGATTTTCAATGACCTTTTACTCTAAACGATTAAGTCCTAATAAGTGTACAATACTCTTATACCAAATGAAATTCTACCCAAGAAGAGGGAGATGTGTGAATTGGATATTTAAAAATTACACAATTACAAAAAAGATTATTTAAACTGATTTCACGTGCAATTTAAAATTATGTGAATTGATGCAATGAATAAATAAAGTGATAATAGATAATAAAAGAAACACTAGATTTTTACGTAGTTCAGCAAATTTCCCCTACCTCAACGCCTCTAAGTAATCCGAATTGTAGAATTCTACTAATCAAGCCTTACAACCCAAGGCATCAAAATATATACAATTGACTTTTAAGGTGTCAATTAACCTTCACAATTTCAAGATGAATTCATCACATATTTCTCAAGTATTTCCTACACTTACAACCACTCAGTTTTTTATATTTGAAAGATGAAGACAAAGAAATACACACTCCCAACTTAATGTAAGCAAATGATAACCCAAATGAGTATATGTGTATAAGATTCAAGCTTAGAGCACTTTTGAATACTGATAAAGATTGCCAAGATTGTTCTGCAAGCCTAGCAATAGTATTTTTCTCAGCTATTTATAGATACAGTCATAAAACTAGTTGTTATTGATTTTTTTTGTCATAATCGATTTACCGCTTGACTTTGAGACAGTTATCATTTTACCTTAAATTTAAAATTTTTGAATAATTGGTTTACCGTTTGTTAGTAATTAGTAAGTCGTTTGATTTTATAGAGCTAATTTTACGTAACCAATTAGTCACTTATTGGTAATGGTTTGCCGTTTAATTATAGAGACCTAATTTTATATAACCAGTTTGTCACTTAATATTATTAGTTTGTTGTTTGTCTCCATATAGTTATCTTAATATAATTAGTTTGTCAGCTTTCTCTAGAAATAAATTTTATCTGAAAAACTTCTACGACCACACTTATATTTAGAATTTGAGATTGTATCCTCGTAATAGAGTTTTTCTTTAGAAAATACTTTTAAGAATTTTAAAAAAATCAACATAAAAATAATTGTGTGTATTTTTGATATTACTAAAAATATGAAATTTATTATTATTAAAATTAAAAAATTATATAATTACATAGGTTAACAATAATTAATTTACTTAAAATTGATGAAGAATGACTTGATTACTCGTATGTTACAGGGCCATATAGTAATTTTGAGATCTCCTCCTTACTCCCGCTAGAAAACACTACTGATTCCACCGCCTAGCAACTTTTAAGCATCCGACGCGTAACACGTGTCGGGAAATTGAGATATTTTAGCTGTTTATGGCTTAGAATCTGGATTCATCATCGATTTGCGCTGGATTTATATCTTAATTATCTATAATAATAAAACGAACTCTTTTGTTTGGCACGCCTCACGTGCTCAGGACATCGTTTCTAGCAATTTCCAATTGCGAAGAGAGTACTACGTTAACGACATCGCACGCGCATGAATACGAGAGTAAGAGTCATTTCGAATCTACGCTTTCAAAGAAAATCTATCACTGGATAAATACAGTTGCAATTAGGTGATTACACCGAAACAATTGACGAGGGAGCTGGCGTTAAGGACGCGTCAAGCACAAAAACAAGGACGCGTGGCGGTTCTTCAGTAGTTGTTATGATCACTTCTCTTTTAGCTGTCGGTCTAAAAGAGCGATTCCATAGGTTGAAATTTAATTGAGAGAGAGGGGGACGGCGATGTGTCTGATAACACTGACAGATGTTAAGAATTAGTCGTCAGCTAATCCACTCAAAACTTTTATTCCCCACGCCATTAGCATAGCGTGTAATACACTTTCTATAATCTTCGGTCTTTACCAAGATAGAAATAATTTAATATTTTGATGATATACATTAATTAAAATATAATAATATATCTACTTTATAAAAATCTGATTAAATCACGCCCCATGTCCTCGTTTATTTAAAAAAATTGAATAATTTCTTCCAGATAAATAAAAATATTTAAGTAAAACATTTTGTATAAAAATTTAATAAGTGATTTTAATTAAAGAATCAAAGCTTAATTTCGACATTAAGACTTTTAATAGGAAATCAATGAATCCAAAATGCTACTTCAAATAAAAGATCTGGCAAGTTTAAAAGTCATTTAAAAGTATTTGTTTGACATATATATGTACTTCTGTTTCTGTTTGTAGGTGGTGTTTATGAATAAAATAAGCGCAAATATTTACGCGTTTGAGGGGGGCGCGTACATATACAAGTCATGCAAAAAGTCAAGGGAGGCAATAACGACACCGTTAGGCAAATGCCGGCACGGATGAAAGAGTACCTCAAGTTCGCCGCTTGTCTCGACAATCCCGCGTGCCACGTATCACAAGACAAACAACGTTATCATATTGTCCCCTTTCTCTTACTCGCTTGGGCGGCGCCTCAGTCAAATCCCGCATTGACCGCGCACTCCCCCACAACCACAACTATGTTGCCCCTTTCTTCCCCACCCCAATTCCTTTATAAAATCCCACAACATGCTCCCCTTGCCTCTCCAGAACAAAAACATCACACTTTCAAAGGGGAAAAAATGGCACCGAAAGAGAGAACTATTGATGGCAACAAGAAAAACAGTAACAGCAATAAGAAAGAGGTGCATTACAGAGGAGTCAGAAAGCGGCCTTGGGGCCGATACGCTGCCGAGATAAGAGACCCCGGAAAGAAGAGCCGCGTGTGGCTTGGCACCTTCGACACCGCTGAGGAAGCCGCCAGAGCTTACGATGCTGCAGCGCGTGAGTTTCGCGGCTCGAAGGCCAAAACGAACTTCCCTTTACCCAACGAAATCGTGGCCGTCAACAAGAATAGTAACAACCAGCAGAGCTCGAGCCAGAGCAGTACCGTGGAGTCGTCGTCCAGTCCTCCGCGGATGGAGCCCGAAGTGGAGCGTGAGGTTACGCGCCACGTGGGTGGTTTTGGAAGTGAAAGCAGACTGATGGGTCGGTTTCCGTTTGTGTATCAGCAGCCGGGAGTGGTGGCGTTGGGAGGTGGGTGTGTGACCCACGCGCCTCCCCCGGTTTTGTTTGTTAACGGGTTTGGGGGATCGAATTTGATGGGTTCGGTTTATCCGGTCCGGTTTGATACGGCTGGAGCTGGGTTTAATGGTGGGGTACAGAATGAGACTGATTCATCATCGGTTGCATCCGTTGACTGTAAACCAAGAAGGGTGCTTAACCTTGATCTTAATCTGGCCCCACCTGTGGTTGACGCATGAGTAGTTAATAACCGTTGATTTTTAATATTTATAATTAATTTTTTTCCTTAAATATATTTTTTTCAATGCTAAGCTTCTCGGAGCGGGATAGACGGATGGTGATGAGCCGGTTTAAATGGTTTGTCCGATAATGTAAATAAGTTAAGGTCTCTTCTTTTTGCAGCCGAGAGAATTTATAAAATTATGTCTCTGGTTGTTTTTGTTGTAGCCAAGTGCACTAATGCAATGATTTGTTTCAATTTATAACAATGTTCTAATTTTCTTTATGTTGTTCGTTTAAATCCTTTCAAATTGTTAGTACGCTCACCCTTGATAATAATTTTGTAAATCCAGGAGTACATGCACAATATTAGAAAAAATAAATAAATAATGACATTTTCAAGGTTCTGGAAACTCCGAAGAATTCTTATTTCTTTTTCCCTGATAAATTATGTGTATGTTTAATTTATATAGGATTCTCTTGTGGCTTATACAACACTAAATATTCTCATTTTTTTCCTTTTGTGGGAAGGTTGATATATTGAAAGTTTGCACGGCGAATCACTTATGAAAAAGCCTCTCATTAAGATTATCTTTTGCAAAGCCCATCGAAATCAATTTTTATCAATGAAGTTGTAAATTAAATTTTAATTTTAATTATCTTAGATCTCAAAGGACATGTACTAATATGGGTGATGTGATATTTCAGAAATTTCTTGCAACCGTCCTCACTTAAAAAAAAAAAAAAAAAACACATATTTGATTCAATAACTAAAAAGTGCTTTTAGTTTGTGAATACGTTTAAATAGATAAAAAAGATTTTTTTTTCTGAATAAAAGATAGATAACCTATTCAAATAATTTTTTCAAGATACAATAAGTAATCAAAATTAAGATTTTCATAATTGAACGTTGTCACGTTTACCCACAAAAAATAAAAGAAAAAAATGAATAATATTATTTATTTTAATTTTTATTTTAAATAATATAATATTTATTAATTAATAAATAAGATAATATGATTGATTTATTTTAATTTAATTAATTAATAAATAAATATTATATTATATAAAATAAAAAAATTGAAAATAATAATATTATTAAAAAAAATTGATAGTATTAAGTCCAATCTTTCGAGCGAACTTGTCTTGTCAAAACAAAAAATGAAAAGCGAGTAGAATTTCATCTATTAAAATATTAAAAGTTGGTGCCAAACGAAAACTCCACGACGGCAAAATCAGATCTTGGTAAAGCAAGGGAGCAAATCACAAGAGTTGCTCTCCCCAGCGGAAGTGGGACCCTCACAGTTCGTGTTGAATTGCTCTCCCAAGAAGGGTGGGACCCACACAGTCCGTGTTGACGGGTTTTATGTCTGTGAACATGGAAGCCGGCCGAGTATTTTCGCCGTCCAATTTTTTTTATTTTGAGATAATTAAATAAAAATTATGTTAAATTATTATAATTTTAAAAAATATTATAAAAATTAATAATATATTTTTATTATATTATTAAGAACGTAAATTATTGAAATTATAATTTCAGGACACTTAAAAAAAACAATCACCGAGTACTTTACTAGGTAACGTCGTAGCGAGTAGGAAGCATAGCGGAGCGTGAAAGAAGACAGATGTCGGTAAGTGGGTCCGACGCTCCTTTTTCTCTTTTTAAATTTTGAAAGTGAAGCCGTCCCTCCCGCTTTCGGTGGGGTCCGCATTCTGCGTCTGGCGATTTTCTGGAAAGGATCTTATTTTCTCTCTCTGTATTTTTTTTTTTAAAATAAAAAATTTAGTTGCATACTTGCGCAAACATAGTTTCATCCATGAAAGACATAAAAATGTACATGCATGCATGGTATTATTATAAAATAGGAAGGGAAATTTCAGTCAGAGAGAGCATGGCTCAGCGACACGTGGCTCACGCGTTTTTGTAACAATTTGGTGATTGTGATACGTTATGAAGTAGCACTAACCACTTACCCTAATGTAACTGAGGGATTGCCCTTTCTTTTTAACCATTTTAATCTTTAGTTGAAAATGAATAAAATGGTTATATATAATATTGAATAGGGATATAGAGGTGAGCGACGGGTCATATGAGGGGGGAGCTAATTGCGAGAGTTGTATAATAAAATTTATAAATCTTATTATGTGGGCAGTCGATCACCTAATCAACCTTTATAATAATAATATATATTAAAAATTACTCAATGATCAAATGACATAATAGTGTTTCAATTTTTACTTCATTTAAAATGAGAAATTATTGGTAACCATAGCCCAAAGTTCATCTCGTTATAAAAAAAATATTGTAAAAATTTAAAGCATTATTTTATACACAATCTATGAAATAATAAATATGTTTTAGATTTTTGAAATAATTTATGAGAGGTGCTGACAAAAAACAAATTGAAGGAATTAGGAAGTTTCGGAAGGCACTGAATTATGTAATTTATTAATAAATAGCGAAAAAATCTGTGAATGCATTACATGGACAAGTATCAGATAGACATTAATTATTCCTAAATAATAAAAAAAAGAATGGAATAAATATTAAATAATATCACCAATCATGCATTACTGTAATGTTTCAAATCAGGAATTGGTACATGAACAAATCTTAATTGTTGACGTGCACACCGCGCGCGTGGGGTATGTAGCTGCAGCAAATGCTGTACTCGTGACGGATTTCACCAACGCAACGATCCGCAACGTTCACAGCACGTGAAATGGCGGTGGTTATGCGTACGGCGCAGAGATGCCGCAAGGAATTTCTGACGTGGCAAAAGTTTAGACTAGAGAGACAAGGAAAAAGAAAACAAAAAAACAAAAAAAGCTTCTGCCGCCAGTTTTCGCGAGCGAGCTATTAAGTCAAACGTCACTTTTGGTTTGTTGTGAAAGTGGGGCCAGCGTTCTATTATCCCCACGTGTCAAGATGCTTCATAGTTGCCGTCAAGTAAGTTAATATTTTGGCGTGGGCGGCTACTGCCCCACCGCTTCTTCTGGAATCGAGGTCCCTGCAATTTCGGGCACAACCACGCGTCGTCCATTTTTTTAACTTAAATTTTTTATTAAAATAATATTTAACGATAATTATTTTTTATCATCAAATTAAATAAAATTAATTATTTAAAAATTTATATATAATTTAAATAAAATAATCCCATCTTTTAAGTAATTTGTTTAAATAATAATTGGCACATCAATAATTATTTAATAAAAAAGATTGTTGTGAGTTTTATTTTGCATTTTCATCAAAATTTATTTTTAAATTCTTTAGTAATTATTTGATATAAAATTGAATTCTCTTATTTTTTTTGTCATAAAATCACAACTTAAAAGACTTCTATCCTTAATAGCGGTTGATTATTGTCAGTTTGGTTTATATTTGCCGCTCATGACCTTAATAACTATATTAGTGACTATCTCCGTTGGATATTCGATTTTCGTTACTTTTATTTAATTTTTTAAATTCATTTTTGACCAAAAATCGAATCAAGAGGAATTATTTCAAATGGGTTCAATTCGGTTCAAGAAATTTTTGTCCGTCCATATATTGCATGACAGTTAGGGTCTAAAAGGTCTATTGCTAGGCAAACCATGTGAATTTAGTTACAATATTTAGCAGGATTCTTGCAAGATGAAAAATACCAAATTTAGTTCCTATTATTTAGCAACTACAGTTAGTTTGAACGTTCAAGAACTATCATTTACATACAATAAAATAAAATAAAATAAAAATTAGAAGGTATAAATAACGTAAGGTTCAATACAGCGCAAGTGACAAAAGGCTTAAGGCCGATCCACCGGGTCATAAGGTCCGAGCATGAACTTTGAGAGCCATCCCACCCAGCCTAGCCCAGTCCTACTAAACATTGGATATAACTAAGCCGCCTGGACCTAATCCAACCCGGCCCATTTTATTTAATAAAATCCACAATTGTTTTATCACCAACCACTCTTATTTCAAGAAATTATTTGCAAAAAGTTCCGTCATTTTTAAAACTTCAGATTATCGTCATAAGCTCTACGCAACTGGTGCAGTGTGGCTCTACAAAAGAGTGAAACTGACGTATCGAAAAGATGAATGATGTAGGATAATAGATAGACGAGAATATTTTTAATATTTCGTTAATTTTTTAAAATACATGAATAATAAAATAAACTAAATTTATATTGATTCAAAGAATACTCTTTGAATATAAGTGTTAAAACTTATTAATTCTACATAATATTGATAAATAACAAGAATAGAAATCAAATCAAAAGCTTATTCTAAGAAATTATCAATAACAAATAATCAAAATCTTGTTTGTAAAAATTACAAAATATATTTATTTATACTAACTATAACTTATACCAATTTGATTAGAAAACCTATTTAATAAGACTTGTACTTAAATTAAGAATACAACTCAAATAAGCTATGTTAAATAATAAAACTCTAGATAGATAACGAAATTAAACTAGAATATAAATTAATTAAAATATTCCTAAATATCACAAATTTCAATATAATTAGCATTTCTTCATAATTTCCATTAAGATGGAGAAAATTCATCCTCAAATTTTATTTGCTGTAATTTTCAAATAGAGCTTCAATGTAGACAGTGAACTTTGAATTTTCTAACTTTTTGTAACAATGTCCCTCCAATCACTCTGATTGTGTAAAATAAATTATTCTATCAATAATTTCTCTAACATTATTTTTTTGTATTGTTCGTGTCAATTTTCAACATAATTGAGGAAAAATGATTTCTTCTCATAATCTACTAACATTGAAAAATATCGCAACAATCTTTTTTTTTTTTTTTTATTCAAGCAAATCATCAAGAGAACAATATGAGATTAGATCGAGAAGTACCTCATCTTTATTTTCTTTATTTTATATCAACATCACCTTGTCAGATTCACAACAGTGGAAGTGGATTGAAGAGGTGAAACTCGCGGGTTTTGTGTGGTGGCTTATGGCAGCTTTACGACAGCTAATTAGACCATGTACGACTAAAGGGAGGTCTGATGATGGGTGTGATCAATGGTGATGACAGTTGAACCGCGATGGGTTGAGTGGTGGAACCGCGGGTTTTGGTTGGTTTATGGTGGCAATCGTTGGTGAGGTTAGATGACATGCTCATTTTGGTTTGAATGGTGGTAGAGATTGATGGAACACTGATAGAAAAGTGACGTTGTGGTTACATATGGCTGTTTGCGTATGGTTGTTTGGTCTTATATATATATATATATATAAAGCTAATCAAGAAAAAAAAAAGAATAGGTGTTGAGGAAAGTTAAGAATTAGGCTTTTGTCTATAATACCAAATTGATGCAGTGGATTCTTGAAAATATCATAACAAAATAACGATCTAAATTTGCATTAATTCGAAAGAATACCGTAAACTTAGGGGGTTTAAGATTTACTGATTTTGTAGAATATCAAAAATGAACTAAACTAAAAAATTCATACAAAACTTTAAAAATTAAAAATATTATTGAACTTAAATCTTGCTTTCACATGCTACAAGAAAGAGTTATTTATACTACTAGTAATTATCTAAAATTATAAAAATAAATGAAAACAAAGTCTTAAAATAGAAAGAAAAAGAATAATAAACTTTGAAAAATAAGAAAACTAATTAAAGTATGATTGGAATTCCTAATCTGCATTAGTAACTGTACTAATATCACTAACAATGAAACTTCCGTTTGCTATGAGGATTCTATTGATAGAAATGGTCAAAAGCTACCAGTGAGTTAGTGGAAGATGGCAACAAACGGCTGTCGGCATGACTCTTGTTATCATTGGCCACTATTTCAAATTAAATAATTATAATTCAAAATCAATATTAGTAAAAACAAAGACCTGCAAGGGGTTGGTGCAGATCTGATTTGGACAAGTGTGTGCCTGTCATTTTAACATGCACAAGGTGATTTGGCTGCTTTTCAAACACTAGTGTGCTTGTAGAATAGGAGACCCGCAAGGGTTGAAATTATTGATAATGTTTATTTCATAAAATAATAATAAAAATTGAAATTGTTGAGATAGGACCTATCTTAAATTAGGTTTGAGAAATAAGAGACTAATTCTTAAGACCAATCTCTCATTCTCAGAAATACCAATTCTACTCCATTAAAATTTTAATTTCCAAAATACCTCCCTTTAAATAAAAAAATATATAATATAAAATCCTTAAGCCTAAACTCCTCGTAGTGAAGCTCCTTCTCAATTAAACGCCATCACAGACAAACAACACCATCATTGCCAAAATCAAGCGCCTTTGTTGTTATCGTTGGTCTGTTAGCTGTGGAGCAGCAACTGGTCATTGATTCTGATTGCCACGATTCCAATTTGATGATGAAGATGATAATGTTGTTGTTAATGATGATGATGACGATTCGATTATTTTTATTAGTTTTTTAAAATTTATTATTATTATTAGTAGTAGTAGTACTATATTAATGATAAAAAAGTATTATAATTAATATGTTAATGTTAATAATAATAATTATAATTATTATTAACAATTAATAATAATAATAATTTTGAATAATAATAATGAAAATAATTAGATTACAAAATAATAATTATGACAATAGTTAATTAATGATTGTTTAGTAATTTGTAGCAATTTAACTCGTTTTGATTTCAATTCCAAAACAAAATAAACACATCAATGGTAATATAGTTCATTTCGATTCTGATTCTAAAACAAAGTAAAGACATCAATGATAATACAGTTCATTCCGTTTCTGATTCCTACAACTAAAATAAACAAGTTATTATGACTCTCATTCCTCATTTTGATTCTAACTCATTCCGATTATTGATTTGTAAATGCACCATAAATATAATGCAAACCAGGTTTGTATATGCTGAACATGTCCTTGGCAGTAAAAAATGATTAAGACACCTAAATCATAAAAAATGAAAAAAATTAATGAGAATTTGATTAATTAGTTTTTTCAAATTTCTTATTTATTTGAAATTGTTAAAAATAATGTAAGTGTTGTAAATGGTAGCTTCATTATTTTGTGAAGACAAAAATCTCACATTAAAAAGTTGATACCCCTCTACCCTTTGTTGCACCTCATAAAAATAAATGCTTAGTTTGTAAATGAATTAATCAACAACAAAAGCTTATCAATTACAAGCTATTAATAAGGTACTAGAAGTACTTCGTTTTAGTTTTTTTTTTTTAAATTTATCTACTTTTAACATGTTATTAGCACGATAGTTAATTTGATGTGGATAGTTTAATTTTTTTATTGCTTGTATTTATTGATGCTTATTTCTTTTATGTTTTATCATTATTACATTTTATATTATTAGTTTATTATGTTGTTAATTTAATTGTTTATAACAATTATAATTTATATGGCTGATTCTATAATACTGCCTATATTATTATTATTATTATTTTGTTAATATATTATTATTATATTAACATGGCTTGTTTAATTTATTTACTTATATGACTGGTTTAATTGTCTATCAGGTTATTCTAATTTCAATAAATTAAAATCCATTCTTCCATATATTTGTCTTTGAATACTATAGTTGTAGCCCAAAATTTACAACACAAGTAAAGTGGTGAGAACCTGAAGTTCTAAATACGACATAAGCTTTTTATATATTTCATAATTTTTTGATTATATATTGCGATACTTAGTTTTCTTTGATTATTAATTCAAGGTTTTTAAAAAAATGGCAAATCTTAAAAATGTATAAATCCTCGCTCTTGAAGTTTGTGGAAGAAACTACCTTTCTTGAGTATTAGATGCAAAAATGCACTTATAAACTATAGGTATGGAAGGCATTATAGTAGAAGGAAACAAAACATCCTTGCAGGAAAAATCAAAAGACATGATTTTCTTTTGCCATTATTTATATGAGAGTCTGAAAGCTCAATATTTGACTATAGAATAACGTCAAAGACATATTTGACAACTAGAGGAATATTTACTTTTTGAGGAGAGATCTTTTAAGACTCTTCTAAGGGTATATGGAAAGGCCTTTTTAGAAAAGCCCGTTCTGAACAGAGCTTAGGTTTTATCTTCTGCATGCCCTAGGGAAGATCCCTGGGCCTAACCTGTAGCCCCCTTAGCAGAGCTAGATGCTCTCTTCTGACCAACTTGGAGAGGATCTCTTCTCACCTTAGACATCTCCTCCTCAGACGAGCTATCTGGCAAAAGACACAAGAAAAAGAGGGGTTAGAACATCGCTAAAAACAGTATGATAAGGAAAATAAAAAAGGAGACACCTAAGACAAAATACAAAACAGTAAAAGAAGATCCTCATATCATTAGTGACGAACCCTAAACCGTTTGGGATAATCCCCTAATGCTGAGGGGTAACTCCTAAGGTAGAGACAATCCTCAATAGATGGAGACCATCCCATAATAGAATGGACAAATAAAATAAAAAGGGAATGTCCCCAATACCTTCGATTTGAAGTCCTTTCCCACTTGGCAGTCCATAGGCTCGATTGTCATACCCTATCTTCAGCTACAAGGTTCCTTAAGGCATTTATGTTGACCTCACTTTTTAACTTCCCAACAAGTCTGGTGGCTAGATCTTTGTCCTATGGGCCTACCTCCCACGCACTCGCCTTTGTAAAATATAGGATTCACGTAAAAATAAAAAGATAACCGCTATAACAAATAATCAAGCTCATGAGAGGAAAGTGAAGAGTAAATGAGTTTTACGAGATTGAGTGAATTCACGAGGGACCTCCTTGCCTGAAAGCAAGGGTCACCCCCAATTGACAGTTTTGACAAATCAACTATTGTCCCAAGATTACTCTCCAAAAGAGGAAAATGAAAGATCATGATCATGTTGAAAATAATGATCAAGCTATAAATATACTCACATTATCTAAATTACTATTTTTAGATGAATTAATAGTCCCTGAAGAGACAGTAATGGCAAAGAGGTATGAAAGCACAAAAATGAAGAAAAGCCTACAAATTATACTTACACAAATGAAATGTATAATTGTAATGAAATAAATATCGACAATATATTTTCATTCACAGTAACTATTGAAATTATAAATGATCCTGAGCCTCAAATTATCGATGAATATAAATAAAGATATGATTGACCTCAATAGAAAGAAGCAATTCAAGCAGAATTGACTTCTCTAGCTAAACATGAAGTTTTTAGGCATATAGTCCAAGCATCTACAGATGTCAAACTCGTTGGATACAAATAGTAATTGGTGAGGAAATATAATTAACATAATGAAATCACTAGACTCAAAGCGCAACTAGTTACACAAGGTTTCTTGCAGAAACTTGATATTTATTATAAGAATACATATTCTCTAATGATAAATGCTATTACATTTCAATTTTTAACAGTTTAAGACTTGATATGCATCTCATGGTTGTAATGATTGCATATCTTATGGGTCACTTAACACTAATATTTACATAAAAATCCCTAAAGGATTCAAATTGCCTGAAGCATATAAATTAAAAGATCCTAAATTATGCTTAATCAAACTACAATGATCTTTGTATGGATTGATACAATATGGATATGTGGTATAATTGTTTGAATAAATATTTTATTAAAAATGTTATAAAAATGAACACATTTGCACTGTGTATTCATTAAAAAATCTAAATCTCAATCTAAATTTACAGTTGTAACAGTTTATGTAGATGACATAAACTTAATTGGAACTCCTAGATAGTTTTTAACAATTTTAAAGAAAAAATTTGAAATGAAAGTTTTGAGGAAAGTAAAATATTGTCTTGACCTACAGATCGAGCATAAAACAAATGGATTGCTTATTCATCAATCTGCTTATGTTGAAAAAATCTTAAAACATTTCAATATGGATAATGTCCATCTATTAAGCACTCATATGGTTGTTCAGTCTCTCAATCTTAAAAATGATATATTTTGACCCAAAGAGGATGACAAAGAGATATTTGGTCAAAAAATACTTTGTTTAAATGCGATTAATGATTTATTATATCTAGCTCAATGCACCAGACTAGACATTGCATTTTTTGTAAACTTATTGGTGAGTTAACTCAGCATTAATACGATGACATTGGAATGACATCAAACATATCTTTCAATATCTTTGCAGAACAATAGACTTGGGGTTATTGTATTCAAGTGCTCAAATGAAGAATTATGGTCTTATTGGTTATGTAGACGTAGGCTACCTAGCTGATCTCTACAAAGCCCATTCACAAATAGGATATGTTTTCGCTTACAATGGCATGACAATTTCATGCTGATCTACTAAGCCGGCTTTCATTGCCATCTCTTCTAATCACTCAAAGATCTAATACATCAAGAGTTATAAAACTAAACACTTCCCACTGAATCTTCTATTCTCACGAGCTTCAATAAGA
This sequence comes from Murraya koenigii, assembly GCA_025617385.1. Classification (NCBI taxonomy): domain Eukaryota; kingdom Viridiplantae; phylum Streptophyta; class Magnoliopsida; order Sapindales; family Rutaceae; genus Murraya; species Murraya koenigii. The sequence goes on along the minus strand of CM046815.1, from coordinate 14,385,534 downwards.
TAAAAAAATTAATGTCAAGCAAATACGCTTTATTAATAATTTTGTCAATTTTTTACTAAAGCTTTGCCCACATCAATATTTGATAAGTTAGTCCATAGTATTGGCATGCGTCAACTCAACAAATTAAATTGATATTTTGAGATGACATATCGTTAGGGAAGCATATTTTGAAGAGAAGAGTTTTGTAACTATATTAGATAAATGTGAATTGTACTCTTTTTCTCTCAATTAGGTTTTGTCTCACATAGTTTTACTCATAGAGTTTTTTACAAGGCAATATTAAGCTACTTCAATACCACTTCTTATCTTATAAGTTGTATGTAATAAAATGGTGAATCTAGAAAGGAGTGTTGTAAATAATGATTTCACTGTTTTGTGAAGACAAAAGTCCCACATTAAAAAATTGATACTCGTCCACCACTTGTTGGAACTTATAAATATAGGTGCTTAGTTTATAAATGAATTAATCAACAACAAAAGCTTATCAAGGTTCTAGGAGTTTTTAACAAGGTACTAGGAGTACTTTGCTTTAGTCTAAAATTTTTCTTTATCTATTTATAATTTTAATTTTTTTATAATTATATTTTTTAAGTGGGGTGGGTTTACAAAATTTGAGGAGTTCAAATATTATCATTTTTTTAGTCGTAAATAATAACGTAATTAATAAAAAAATCAAGACTATTTGTCATCTACGTATACTATTTAATATAGTAATTATAAATGTATATTGTGACATCACACATAAAAATTAATTTGATTGCTTATGAATTGAAATATTTGTTTGTATTTCAACTGGTGTGTTATTAATAGAATTTAACCATTTAGACTAGAACTAATAAGATTTAATAATTAACTATTACTCAAGTCAATTAAATAGTGATAAATCATTTGTAATATTAGTTACGATAAAAATTAAGTATTCTAACTATATGCTTGTTTATTAAATGTCCGAATTATGAAATTTTAGTTATTTTATTTTTTAAATATACTTATTTTTTTAATTTATGTTTGATTTTCATATATTTACATCTAAATAAAAAATAAATTATTATAACTTTTATTTAAGTGAAATAAGATTCAAATGGGAAGTAAATTTATATATTCTAAAATTATCTCTATTAAATATACTTATTTCTTAAGTTATAAAACTTAATTTCTTTTTTGTTTTGATTTAATATGACATAAATGCTAAACAATCATTTTTAAGGTACTTTTTATTTATTAAAAAAAAATAAAATATCACTTATATTAAGGTATAAAAAAATATTATTTAAATATTTATATTTACATTCAGTCGGTCTTTGAAAAAAATTGAGATTAAGAAAAAAAAAATCACTGTCCAAATAAGCACTGGATGGATAAAAATAATAAATGGTAATTGTCCAAAAGCTTAACAGCTGATTTGAAAATCTAGATTTTGGGCAAAATCCATGATGCAACAAAATAGACGGTTGTGATTTGACAGTACATGCTTCTCCGGGTCCGGGCACATCAGCTATAATAAGAGTGGGATTGTCGGGGTAAATGGCAAATGCCCTCGTCACCAACTGAAATTTCCTGATACAAAACGGTCAAACGTTGGTCAACGCTCGTTGCTATTCAATCGAAACAAGAAGCGAGAGCACAAGACGCCAAGATTAATGATCGAGCCTCCCAACAAGAAGAGTCAACATAAGGTATGATCTCTCATCGTTTCTTTATTTCTTTCTTTCTTATGTTTTCCCCTTTCTGATCTCTGAATAAAATTCTCTATTAATAAATCTTCAGTTGTTGTATGCGTAATGCTAGATAATTGAGGAAGTGAAATATTAATTTGATTAATATTGATCTTGAAAAGTTGTATAATTAGCTTGGATCAAGGTCTGTGACATGAATATTTTTCATCTATATCGCTGATAATTTGGCGAATTCTTTTTGAGCTGTTTTGTTTGATCCTCTAGAGACCAAGTGAATTGCTGGTTTATTGTAGAAGTGCAATGAGTGTTTATGGTTAGTTACCTATACAATTATTGGTTTTGTTGACATCAATTTTGCATGTTCTTACAAGCAACTGACTGAGGACTTAGTGTTTAGTTGCATTATCAGAATGTGATTTCTAGATATCTTCTCAGTGAATTATGAATGATTTTAGGATTTTTGTCTTTTTATAGTGGATTAGATATTTGTCCAGTATAAACAAAGAATGCCATCTTAATGTTCCCTGGAAGAAGGAAAGATTTTAAGAAGAAAAACCAATGATTTCAAGGGAAAAAACCAAAACGGCTTCTTTATGTTACGAGTAATTGTAAATGTTGGTCCTATTGCTTTCTGGTTAAATGGAACTATTGCTTAGGTTGCTCAAATTTTAAGATGCCAGTATAATGGATATTAAGGATATGATAATCTACTGTTTACTTTTGTATCCGTCTCAGCTTTATAACAAGCCCATAATATGCTCATACTTGTTATACCACTGGGAATTATACCTTATTGCAGTCAAGTATGACAAGTCAATATTTTGTATATTGCATAGCATTTTAAGGTGAATGACTGAGTGCGTATGCCACCCTATTACTTTCATCTGTCATGGGAGAAAGCAGATATGCACAGTGATGCTATTCTTTTTGTTTTCTTGGTCAACACTGATTCATTGTACGCCTTAATTAGTTTCTTTATCTTTTTTTCTTTTTCATTTGCCTGTTTTGAAGCCATGAATTGCAATTTTTTGACAGGGTTTGTTGGTGCTGTGAACCACTGTGGCCCTTTTGGAAAACAATGTGTTAATTATTACCATTTACTTTTAAGTCAAAATGAAGCGATATATTTACATCGATGATGATGAAGCATCGCAAGGTCTTTATTGCGACAACCAGTTATCAAACAGAAAATACACATTGCTGAACTTCCTTCCCAAAAATTTATGGGAGCAATTTAGGTGATTTTTCATTCTATTCAATTTATTGTTTCTCATTGTCCATTGTAGAACTTTTAAGTAAAATACTCTCCTGTCTTTGCAACTGTCCAAAACATAGAACAAATGAAAAAGAGGTGCTCTCCCGAAAGGAAATTAAGCCAATACCCTTTCCCAATTAGGATTAGCAAAGAAGAAGAAGGTGTCTTGAAAATTCTTTCTAACATGTATTTTCTTTATTTGTTTGTTTTTTGTCCTATTAACCTTATCCTTTTCTGAGCAGTTTTTTTTTTTTAAATATTTTCAGCCGTTTTATGAATCAGTATTTCTTGCTGATTGCCTGCCTCCAGCTGTGGTCACTTATCACTCCAGTAAATCCTGCCAGTACATGGGGTCCGCTAATTTTTATATTTGCAGTCTCTGCCACCAAAGAAGCTTGGGATGATTATAACAGATATCTGTCAGACAAGAAAGCAAATGAGAAAGTAGTCTGGGTTGTTAAGCAGGGCATCAAAAAACTTGTACGGAAACCTTTTTAAGTCATCTTACATTTTCTGGCAAATGTTCAAGGATATCTTACTTTTGCACCATTTGCACCTCTACAAATTTTGTTATTTAATGGTTATCAATTTAGTTCATTATTGTTTAGTTTGTTCATACGAGACATAGGACTATTAAAACTTAAAACACTGCACTGCCATCAAACTACTTTTATTTTTGGAAAATGGAAATAGCCATCAAAGTATTTGTACAAATAGGTATTGACTTATTTAATTCAAAACAAACACAATCACATGCATGCACAAATATTCAGCTGCATGCTGTTGGTTGTTGAAATGCTGCAATTATCTTCTAGAGGAAAATTTCTTGTTACTAAGCTCCCTATATCCCTAAGAGAGCAACCAAAAAGGATAGCACTGTGAGAACATTCGTCATTATTAAATTCTTTGTGGTTTGGATTTCATTGAAAAGGAGCTCAAGTGGGTGGCAGGGGCAGGAGTTAGGTGTAACTGCAATTGTCAATATTAGAAAGCATTACCATAAACTAATGTACAATGATAAATTGGAAACAGCTGTTTCTTTATCTTTGTTTTTGTAGAATAATTATCTCTGTGTCTCTGTTTCATTGGTGATTTATTTGCAGATACAATCTCAGGAAATTTGTGTTGGTAACATAGTATGGCTTCGTGAGAATGATGAAGTGCCATGTGATCTTGTTTTGATTGGTACTTCTGATCCACAAGGTGTTTGCTATATAGAGGTAAGTAAAGGTTGCAGTGGTACGCATTTGAAATTTCCTATTATTTAGTCGGATCAAATTATTTGACCTCCAACTATATCAGAAAACATTATGCAAGCAGCCACTTAGAGTGGACTTTTGTATCTTTGTTGCCTTGTAATACAGACTTGCTTTGTGGGTTTAGGACAGAGCTATAGATAGTCTGAGATTAATGTCGATTAAGTGCTGTGTTATAACTTTGAACAAAGTCCAGTCTAAAATTCATTAAATATTGGGGTTAGGGCAGTTGTTGGACTTGTTCAAGACAGTTTACAGTCTGACTAATGTATTATGGTTTATTTTCCTTCTTTTAACTTTAAATTGGTTGTACTTTTTAAGAATTTCATTAAAGCTCTCAAACTAATCAAACTGAACCTTAATATTTGAAATTGAGAATGCTAACCTTGTTTTCTCCCTAACACTGTAACATGTTTTTCAGACGGCTGCTCTGGATGGTGAAACTGATTTGAAGACAAGGCTCATACCTGCTGCTTGTATGGGAATAGATTTTGAATTGCTGCACAAAATTAAGGCAACATATTTTTTCTCTTTTTGTAGATTCTTGGTATCCTCCCCTCTTATCTCATGACAACTTATTCTTTTTTTTATTTTTCCCCCTTTTCCTGTTATGATCAGGGTGTTATTGAGTGTCCCGGTCCAGATAAGGATATTAGAAGATTTGATGGAAATCTACGTCTGTTACCACCTTTTATTGACAATGATGTGTGCCCTTTGACCATAAAAAACACAATTCTTCAGTCATGCTACTTACGAAATACAGAGTGGGCGTGTGGAGTAGCGGTCTACACAGGCAAGTTCTTATTTAATTGGAAGTGTCAAGGTCATAACTAAGCTTTTTTACTAGTTTATTTTCTATGAGCTCCTTAAAATACTAATATTTTATCATTATTATTTTTAAAATTTACTTATAAAGGGTATCTATTAAAGAAGAAAAATGATGTGAAAGTGCAAAAGGTTAAAATGTTTGAAGTTTATCCTGTGGACAACTGGTCCACAATTCTGATGTAACACTTTTTTCTTCTTCAGTTAATACTCTTTGTAGTTTCTTATCAAGAAAAGAAAAAATAGGGAGTAAAAAGATATTTTCATTATGCATGCTTTCTTTGGTAAAGATCTGATGCAAAACCAGAACCTAAGGGTGCGTTTGGTAACATTTTTAGGTTTTTTTTTTTTTTTTTGTGAAAAGGAAAATTGATAAAACTTGTTTGGTGGGCTCAATTTTTAGGAAAATGCTACAGTAATAAGAAATGAATCATTTCCGTTCTTTAAAGCTTGTGAAGGAAACTGGAAGATGCCATACTGGCATTGTCCAAATTTTGTTCTCTGCCAACAATCCCGGAGATTTGACTTTGTGACATCATTGTAATAAATTTTGTGGGTCCTACAATAAATATGTCTTATTTACATTATTCTAATAGATTTATAACAGCAACAGGAATATAAACAAATGTAATAAAATTTTATTATGTCATACATGTAATTTTATTATTTTAAAAAAACTTTTTTGAATATTTATACTAAATTAAAAAATAATATACAAGGAATCATTATTTTCTAACTAAATAAACTTTTAAATGACATAATACATTTTCATATTTATTATATTACATTATGATATTATATAGATACTTAGTTTTATATTTATCTACTAACGTATATACTGTAATAAAAGATGGTTTAAAAGAAATTGCACCTTATGAAAATAACTCACAAAAAATATAATGATACTATTCAAAAAATAAATAATTCTTTTTACTCTCATTGTTCCAACTTTTTCAGACAAACAACCAAACATATTTTTCTATTTTCATTTCCATACACTATTTTAAAACAAGCTAACAAATGCATTTTCAATTTTAAGGTATCACATCAAAAACACAATTTTTCTTCTCTAAAACAAGTATAACAAACATCAATCGGAAAACAATACCAAATGCACCCAAAGATTTGACTTCCATCCGTCAAAGTTGTCTAGACATCAATTGCAGCAAATGTTAAACTCCAATCGTTCATTTCTCTAGGCAATGAAACTAAGTTGGGTATGAGTAGGGGTATACCTGAACCAAAGCTGACAGCCGTTGATGCCATGATCGACAAGTTGACTGGGGCTATTTTTGTTTTCCAAATTGTGGTCGTCATTGTTCTAGGCACGGCCGGAAATGTGTGGAAGGACACAGAAGCAAGAAAGGTTAGTAATAATTTGTGAGCTTGTGTTTCTTGGAAGTCAGATTATTGGAAATGATTAATATAATTTATTTCTTTAACATGTAATGATATTTTAATTGTTCCACTTTTTCTGATGGGGGATCGTACCTAACGATAGCCGGCTGTACATTTTTTTCAACAAATATATCAGAAACACCACCCTAAGAGGGGGCATAACCCTAATTGATGTTAATGTCCTAGAGAAGATCATAACCGAAAAATACAAATTAGAGCCTAGAACCTAAAATATCAAAGAGCACCACCAAGAACCTTGTGAACAAAATTTGACCCATCCGAATGTTCTATTGCATTAAATGTCTAATATATCTCTTGCCATGATCTCCAAAGAAATCATATTGGTAAACCTAAAGGGTAAAAGTATTATTTGCTATCCTTTATCTCCTCTCAAGATAGACTTTGAATGAGATACCAGAAAATTGGTTTGGAGTAATTGTTGAAATGCTTAAGAATGTCTTTCAAAATTCTTGTCAAAACATGTTTTGCACCATTCTTACTGCTATAGTTTTAATGATGAATAAGCTAGACAATTGTATTAGGATGGTCTTTCTCTCCCTCTTGGTTTAGCTGCTCTTAGTGTAATAATTTTACTTTTGTTTTTCTTCACAGTATTTTAGTTCTAGTACCCTAATCTCATTCTTGTCTATGTCTTCTCCATCTTTCTTGCATGACCCTTGTGCCTGTGTGCAAATGAAGATGGATATCAATTATCAACACACCTAACTAGAGAAAGCATTGTGCATGCCCCCTTGAAAGTAAATTAACTTTTGTTGGGATTTTGTAATTCTAGTTTAGGTTCCTTGCCTTGCCACTTTTTATCTATAGTATCCAACTGTGCAGCATAATGTGACAAAATTAAAAATTTGGGACATTCAAATTTTAGTTCTTTATTTTATCAACATGAATGCTTGTGGTTTTCATTTTCCTTTTCCTCATAGGAAAAAAAAAAGTTTTTTGTTTTCCCTTTTTCTGTCTGGATAGGATATTACAAAGGTTTTCGTTTTAATTTCCATTCTTATTGCTTTATTGACTTCTGATTATATAACTAACTTTTTGGTATGCTTCTCTTGCAGCAATGGTATGTTTTATATCCACAGGAATTTCCATGGTATGAACTACTGGTCATTCCTTTACGGTTTGAGCTTCTTTGTTCCATCATGATACCGATATCCATCAAGGTAATCTGCTAGGCATTTTGCTAATAATTTCAGTTTTTTTTATTTTATTTTATTTTATTTTATAGTCTTTATTGTTGCATGGTTTCACATGATTGTCTTTTATCTTTTGATGTTACACTCGGTATGTTTGAAAAAGCCAACGTGCATTTCCTACAAGGCTGTATGTGATCAATAGGATGAAACATAGACCAGTTGGAGAGAAAGAGATTGTGAAGGTATACTACACCCAAAAGTCACTTGCAGAAACACACACTAAAAATACACTGAAATGAGCCTTGATGCATTAAAAGGTTGATGTTCTTCTATGTTATGTTTTGGAGTTCTGCATTATGCTGTTTATGAAACTAAGGGAAGCTATAAAGTAGTATGTTAGAAATTTTCTGATTTTATGCATTAATGGCAATACCTACATCCATTTAGATAAACTTGTTTTAATGAAGAAATATTGATTATTTTAATATTTACTGGTATAACATAATAATATTAGTTCAAAATATTTTGACAAAGAAAAATGTATCTTGTTACTTTACTATATATGTGTAACATAATACTTTTGCTCTAAATGTCTAAAAATGTCATCCCCTTTCACTGATTAGTGTTAAAGGGTCCTGCACGGATTAAAGATATGCTGTAATGGATTGAACCAATAACTAATATATTTGTGCTCATTGTTAGAATGGTCAATTTTTGCTTCTGAAGCTCTGTTATTTATTATACTGTTTCTTTAAAAACTCTTTTATGGTCACTTCACAGATTTTGAGAATTCCATATCTAGTCTAGTGTAGCACTAATTCAAGTACCTCTATGTGGCAGGTATCTTTGGATCTTGTGAAGAGTTTATATGCAAAATTTATTGATTGGGACTATGAAATGATTGACCCTGAAACTGATACTCCATCCCATGCAACGAAGTAAGATAATGATTGGAGGGCCATGATTTGTGCTGATTAAAAAAGTACTCTTTTCTACTTGTATCTAAAGAAGGGTGTGTTATATATGGCAGCACAGCAATAAGCGAGGACTTGGCACAAGTTGAGTACATTTTGACTGATAAAACTGGAACACTAACCGAAAATAGGATGATCTTTAGAAGATGTTGCATTAGTGGAATTTTCTATGGGAATGAGACCGGGGATGCCTTGAAAGGTTGGTTCACATTATTATTTTCGTCAATATTTTCTTTCTTTTGGGACTATTCTAAATTGCGAATGTCTTTTCTTATCTTAGGCAATGCATTCTCAATTAATATTTTTTGTTTACTCAAATTGAAGTACGGTTTTGGAGCAATTATGTTGATTCATCAGCTATGTATGAAAGCATATGTTGGTCATCTTCATTTTTATTTGAATTGTTGCTGTTGCCTGTATAAATTCCAAAGAGTTGAATGTTGCTTTCAAAAAATAAGGCATGGTAATCTGGTTCTTTAGATACAGCAAAAAAAGTTAAGAATTTCATCCCCAGAATATTATAAATATCAACTTTTCATTTTGGTTTTATGGCTTAACTAAATGCCAAAACTCTATTTGGGATAATTTTTATCTTAATGAAACTAAGATGTTACATTTTACTTGATTAATTATTCTACCTTTTGGGTAAAAATTTTCTGATGCTGGCTGGTTATTGTAGTAAAAAAAATTTTCCAATCTTACAGCAGATTTTCTCATGCTGCAGACTGCTGTCATGCTCAAGTGATTCATTAGAGCTCCATCATTAATTCCATGAATTTCCTTCCTCAAGTAGAATTTTAAATGTAGGAATGAGAATCTAGTCAAAACTAGTACCATAGTTTGGTGCTGGAATTTGTCACTTGAGAATTCAGCATAGATGCTTGAGTTTCTTATTTCTTATTTGTACACGTTCTGTTCAATTGGCCTGCTCAAGCATTTGAGTAATGCTCCATTATCAGTCTGTTGATTTACTTGCTTTGAATATGTTTATGTGTAGGAATTAGAAATGAGATAATTATGTTTCCTGAACTGCCAAGTTAAATTTTTGACCCTGTAATCTCGAGTTTCTTGCTGCTGTATGGCTGTTAGCATAATTCTTTTATTGACAGGTGCATCTCATGATTCATGCATAGTTTATTTCATTGTTCAATCCTATTTAATTACCATGAGGATCTCTATTCATGAAACATGTAAAGGCTGGTTTCTGACAATTTTATCATTGACATAGATGTGGGGCTGCTCAATGCAATTGCTAGTGGATCTCCTGATGTTATCTGTTTTCTTACTGTCATGGCTGTATGTAATACTGTAATACCTGCGAAAAGGTAATAGCAGCTTCTTCTTCGGTAGAATCTAGGCTGGATATTCTCCTTCTAATTCAAATCATTGTGAATGGTGCATGTCAAGATTCTTAAGATTACATTGTGTTAACATCATTTTGAAACTTGTTTTCTGTAGCAAAGCAGGAGCTATCTTGTACAAGACGCAATCTCAGGATGAGGAAGCTCTTGTTTATGCTGCTTCACAGTTGCATATGGTTTTGGTCAACAAGAATGCAAGTATTCTTGGTAAAAGTCATTTGCTTTTGTCTGTTATGAAGAGGACGAAACTGTTAGTGGAGATAATGAAATAGTTCTTTTTTTTTTTTTTTTTGGGTGCTTTTCAGAGATTAGGTTTAATAGTTCAGTTCTACAATATGAAATACTGGAAACTCTGGAGTTCACTTCTGATAGAAAAAGAATGTCAGTTGTGGTGAAAGATTGCCAGAATGGAAATATTAGTCTTCTCTCCAAAGGTGCAGATGAAGCAATTCTTCCTTACGCTCAAGCTGGTAAACCTGTTCCTGGATTTCTCTGTTTTCTTCATAAATATGTATGTATGTATATCAAAGTTATTCACATTTGAGCAAAAATCTGAATTTTCTTTGAAAAAGTGATGTTTATTTATCTGCTGGGACTTACTATGCTGGATTCCTAAACTGAAACAATGAGATCAGCAATAAATCAGATACATGATTCAACAGTAATCAAACTGTATTAGATATCTTAAAGTTGAAATCACATGGGACTGGATAGGGATCCTGGCATTGATCCAGTTGGACTGCTCAATATAGCTTTCTGCTGTGAGGACTAAAAATATTCTGCATATCTATCAGCAGACCACATCCTGCTTACGTATTAGTAACTAAAGTCATCACAATATTTTACTGTTGGCGGTGGTAATAATTAGTCTGTATATTGGCAAATGATTTTTAAACAGTCTTTGATCTTGATCTTGCTGAATCATTCATGTATTTTATATGTTTATGTGGTGCTAAAATTCTTGCTGTGGCTTTTTAATGTCCGTTGGCCACCTCAAGAATGCTCTGCTACTATCTCACTCTTGTATTTTATAATACCAAAATTTACTTCAGGCCAACAAACAAGGACTTCTGTTGAAGCTGTAGAACAGTATTCTCAATTGGGGCTTCGTACACTATGCTTGGCTTGCCGTGAAGTAGAAGAAGATGAATATCAAGAGTGGTCTTTGATGTTTAAAGAGGCTAGTAGTACATTGATTGATAGGGAGGTAAAGGGTACAATTCAATAATTTTGTCTACTGTAATTACTTGCACATGCTGCTGATTGTTGGTAATCAACAAACTGAGATCCTTTGGTAACTATTTTCTACAGTGGAGAATAGCTGAGGTCTGTCAACGACTAGAACATGATCTCAAAGTTCTTGGGGTTACTGCAATAGAGGATCGTCTACAGGTGAACATTGTCACAGTTGTGGCATTGAAAAATGAAAATGTTGCTTCTTATCTAAAATATTTCCTGGTAGCAATCAGATAAAGTAACATTTAAGAACTTTTTGTTCTTAATAAATTTTCAGGATGGTGTACCTGAAACAATTGAAACGCTTAGAAAAGCAGGAATTAATTTTTGGATGCTAACAGGAGACAAGCAGAATACCGCTATACAGATCGCCCGTTCATGCAATTTCATTTCCCCCGGTATTTAAATCTTTTTTTCTTTGCTTTTCTGATGGTATTTCATGCCTTGAATTGCTCAGTAGTTGTTTTTGTATTATGTTTCTGCATCCAGTTTTTATTGTTATTGTGTCACATTATATTTATTAACTTTGGGTGGAGTGTGCCAATCATGAGTGTCCAAATGCTGTATTTTTCACATTAAACAAATTTTAAGTGTCGCTAATTTTGTCCTCTGCCTCCGACTCCTTGACAGAGCCGAAGGGTCAGCTTCTGTTAATTGATGGCAAAACTGAAGATGAAGTTTGTAGAAGTTTGGAGAGAGTTTTGCTAACAATGAGAATAACAACTTCTGAACCGAAGGTACAGCTTAAAACACCTTATTGATTGTAGGTTCATATGTAGTGACTTTTCTTTTTTTGTCTACATTTCGAAAGTTATGCATTCACTCTTATTGTCTAATAATTTCTGTAAATTTGTGACACTCAGTTGTAAATTAAATAAATTTTGGTAATTAACCAAGTCTTTTTTAAAACATAAGGCTCTGTTTACAATTTCACAATCCTAAATAGAGCAGAAATCTAAAATTTTACATCAAATAACTGAAAAAAAAAATCACTTTAAATAAGAAATCTGGATCCTAACAGAATGGGATGACTTGCAAAATTCAAATTCCACTTCAACAATGATGAATCCTTATATTCCAAAATTAAAATTTTGGCTAAATTAATTAGACAACTCAGATTTTGATTCAAAATCACCAAATATGTGCTTATCAATGTATACCTAATTTTCCCTTTTCTTTGTCCTTTTCCTTCCCCTCACAGGATGTGGCATTTGTTGTCGATGGTTGGGCTCTTGAAATAGCTCTTAAGCATTACCGAAAAGCTTTTATTGAATTAGCAATATTGTCAAGGACTGCTATATGTTGCCGTGTGACACCATCACAGAAAGCACAGGTTGTTCTTACAAACATTGAAATCAAGACTAGATTCTCTCTCTCTATACAAGCATCATAAACTTTACACTAAAGAATAATGATGCTTGTTATTTTCTGCCAACAGATATTTAAGATTGATTGAGTATTCACTTAACATGCCTTTTTTCTGAAGCAGAATAATGATTTAATGTATGCATAACCTTTTGCAGCTTGTGGAGCTCTTAAAATCCTGTGACTACAGAACATTAGCCATCGGGGATGGAGGGAATGATGTGAGAATGATACAGAAAGCTGATATAGGAGTTGGTATCAGTGGCAGAGAAGGACTGCAGGCAGCTAGGGCAGCCGATTATAGTATTGGAAGTAATTTTTTTTTTTTTCGTGCGCGCGCATGTGTTGAAGAGATTTTCATTTATTTTTCCTTGGATAATCCTTTAAGGGAAAAGTTAATAATATTGTTCTGCTTTACACTGAACTTCATGAGATCTTGAGAATGCTTTCTTGAATTGCAGAGTTCAGGTTTCTAAGAAGATTAATACTTGTGCACGGGCGGTATTCATACAATCGAACAGCATTTTTGTCGCAGTATTCATTTTATAAATCCCTTCTCATATGTTTCATCCAAATCTTGTGAGTTCTGATCTCTTTATTTATCTTGATTTTCTTTAACAAATGAGGTTCTTGATTTTTTCTGATGTACTGACACTGGACTACATTCAGTTTCTCTTTTATCTCAGGTCTATCTGGAACTAGTCTTTTCAATTCTGTTAGCTTGATGGCTTATAATGTATTCTATACCAGCATTCCTGTTCTAATCAGTACACTTGACAAAGATCTTAGTGAAGGAACCGTGATGCAGCATCCACAAATATTATTCTACTGCCAGGCAGGAAGGTATGCAGTTTCTTTTTATTTTTATTCTTTTGGGTGATGCAGTTTCCTTGTTATTTCTTTATAAATTGGAATTTACTGTCACATGCATTTTACTTCTGAACTTGCTTAGGATTGTTCTTGAAACAGGCTTCTTAATCCTAGCACATTTGCTGGATGGTTTGGCCGGTCCCTGTTCCATGTGAGTAATGTCATTTATTACTTATTATCATTTTCTGAGCCCTTGATATATAGAATTCAGAATGTCTCTGTTGATTTACCGAGCAATTATTATTCCAAGTCTTTGATGCAAAACCCGAAGGCTTCTAGAGATCCTTCATATTGCCAAACTTATTGTTTGGGATTCAATCTTTAGATGTAAAATTGGAAATAGTTCATAGAACCCTGCCGAATGAAATCAAACCGCCAACTTAATCTGAAATGAAAATACTCTTATGAAGTGGCATGATTTCTGAGAAGAGATCTGTTTATGTTGAAGTTTCTAAATGGAAGGCTTGCGCTGATAATCGACAGAGAGATTGATAAGAGTTTTTGGTACTCTGCTGCTTTGAGTGTTAAGGTGTACGATGAGGATACAAGCATTTAATATTTTGATGATCAATTCTCTTTTATTCTTTTTTTTTTTAGTTATTATTAATATAATATACAAAATAAACCTTGTAGTTGACTGAAGATGTTTCTTTCCACCCATAATAGGTGTGTTAGGAATTGATTTTAACTCTCACCAGATAGGGATAAAGTATGTCTGAAGAGAAAAAAATGATCATATTTGACCCTGGACATTATTAAGAACCAGGAAAAAGACCTGTTGAGAGAATTTTAAATGCTGATACGAGGTGGTTAGGGTGGTTGCATGGTAACTAAAAAATTTTTTCTACCATTGCCCCTTTGTAATATTTACTTGTTGGTTTTGCCATCTAATCTTGGTGTGATTGCAGGCAATTGTTGCATTTGTAATCAGCATACATGCATATGCCTATGAAAAAAGTGAAATGGAGGAGGTTTCCATGGTGGCACTCTCAGGGTGTATATGGTTGCAGGCATTTGTTGTGGCATTGGAGACCAAGTATGCTTCCTTGTCAAATTATGTATCATCACCAATTAATTATTGAAAAGAAAAAAGGCCATTTCTCTGGTGGATATGGTAAATTCTATCAATCTCTTGTTATAACAGCCATAAGTTTTGATTCCCATGCAGTTCCTTTACAGTGTTCCAACATTTAGCCATATGGGGGAATTTAGTTGCCTTCTACATCATCAACTGGATCTTCAGTGCTATTCCATCATCTGGGATGTACACAATTATGTTCCGGTTATGCGCACAACCATCTTATTGGATAACTATGTTTGTAAGTTCCATTTTCCCATTAAAAGACGACATTATTAACTTGTGTATCATTTCAGTATTGTTCGGTTTACGGACAACAATGAAAGTGAGAATTTTAACTTATCAAAGGTAGCCTAGCCCAACTGACCAAATCCAAATTTTTATTTGATTACAACAGCTCATAGTTGCAGCAGGGATGGGTCCGATCGTGGCATTAAAATACTTCCGGTATACATATAGGGCAAGTAAGATCAATATACTTCAGCAGGCTGAGCGTATGGGTGGCCCCATTTTGTCTCTGGGGACGATTGAGCCGCAGCCAAGAGCGCTAGAAAAAGATGTTGCTCCTTTATCAATTGCTCAACCAAGGAGCCGAAGTCCAGTTTACGAACCCCTGTTATCAGATTCTCCCAATACTAGAAGGTCGTTGGGATCTGGAACTCCATTTGATTTTTTTCAGTCACAGTCTAGATTGTCTTCTATTTACTCCCGAAACTGCAAGGACAATTGAGTGAATAATGCTTTCGTAGTCGATCAAAGCCTGAGATCGTGAATGGGCATAGTTTAGTTTGTTTTAGTTTAGTTTATGGTTCTGTTTCGGGGGATGCCGCATTCGCATTCGTTGCATCTAGTTATTTACTAGGTTTTATTTTTTTAATGTATAATTTCACCAACATACATTTATTATTTGCTGCGTCAATTTTTTGACTTCAATCAAACACTGAAGCCTGATGCTACACTACATGCTGAAGCTAAATACATTCTTTAAAAAATATTAATAATATTTGGCACCTCTCCAATTGAGTGTTTTCAGTTCACTGCAGTTTACTACTATCTTAATTAACAAATGGTGAGTGATTATTCTTCTTTTCCTTTCCTGTTAAATCTTTGAAATCAAACTCAAAAGTAAAGACAATTACTTTTATTTTAAAGGTCAAATTAATTAAATATTCAAACCTTATTTTGTCTGTCTATTTATAGAGCGAATGCCACGTTAAGGGCAAAAATAGGAGTTTGATAAGAATTAGTAAATATGTGTGAAAATAGGAGTGATGAGAATTAGTAAATATGTGTATTACATCATGATAAAGTAAATGTTCATTTAGTTTATATATTTTGATTTAATTTGTATTTAATTTGTATTTAATTTTTATATTTTAAAAAGTATCTCAAAATACCTTATAGTTGTATATGTTATATTATTATGTGAAATTTTAAATATACAACCCAAGAGTAATGAGAGAGGGGGTGAATTGGCATTTAAAAATTATGCTTAAATAACACAATATAATTTAAATTAATATCTCAAACAGTTTTAATATGAGTAAATTTAAATAATAAATGAAAATAAAGAGATAAAGGAAAGCGAAAATAAACACAATAATTTTTATGTGATTCGGCAAGTCATATCTACGTCCACACCTCCAAGTATACTAAGTTTGAGGATTTTATTATGTAAGTCTCACAACCCAAAACTTTAAGATCTTGCAATTGACTTTAATGTGTCAATCAACTTTTACAAACTTGAGATAAATCTTTCATATCTTACCCAAGTGTTTCCACACAAACAATTACTCAACTTTGATATTGAAATGAAATTTGCAATGATTTTCCTCATATGATGTATATAATTATAAATGAAAGAAGAAAGTGTAATTAGATGAAAGAATAACAAGTATTAGCTCACTATACAGAAGATAACTCAATAATAATTGTAATGGTCGTGTTTAGATTTGAATTTGATTAAGTCTTTTTATAGTTAGAGAAGAAAATTAGTTGTTATTGACTTTCTGAGCATAATCGAATTATCATTTTGACTTTGTACAAGTTACTGTTATGTAGAAATTTGAATTATTGAATCGCCATTCAATGCTACCAGTAACCGTTATTTTCCAATGACATGTAAGGAGTTATTTGCAAAACAGATTTTTCTCTGGAAATTATCGGTTAGTAGTTTATAAATAAATAGTTAGTGATTGTTTTATGCTATAGTGAAAATTTTTTTAAAATTATAATTTTGTCCCAAACTTTCAGAATCTATGCTATCACCTAAAACTTTATAAAAATTTTTAAATAAATCTATTTCTATTTCAAAGTTCTCAAAATTTTTTCAATTTAATCCATACACTTGAAAACAATCAATTTTATAAAATTATTATTCCTATAAGTATAAAACATTTATATTATGAAAATAATGATTTATTTAAAATGTCATAAAAATAACTTGAACTTTTAAATACTTAATTATGCATATATTTAATCACACTAACTTTATAAGAAATATAACAAGAAAGATCATCTAAGCTAGTACATTTAATAATTATCCTTGACTTGATGGACTTTGTATATTTGTCCATTGAATGCCTTGAACTTGATTTCATATAAACGATTCTTATATTTCAAGAGCTAGTGAGATTGTAAAATATACATTTACCATTTTACCCTTGACATATAGTTTGTTATTATCAAAATTAGAGTTCATATGACTGTTTAGGACAATATTATCTTTATTTGTTTTCTTTTACAATAATATTCTTGATATTAATTAATTTATCTAAAAAAAAGTTAATTAGAAAATTAACTAATAACTATTTACTAGCAAACTAACTAATAAATACGAGTGTGAAAGATCTAGTATTTTTTGTAGATGTGCAACAATCTTATTATTCATTATTTTATTAAAAAACTAACCTATTAAATAGTCCTAAATATAATATAATAATATAAAAGCTTGTATAAACTTTTATGTTACTTTTAAAATTAATTTGATAAATTATCATTTTTTCTTTTGAGAAATTATCTCTACACCACATTTCTTTGTCATATGTAAATCTAACAATTACAAAAATCTGACATATTCTTTGTACCACATTTGTTTCTAAACTTGTATCAAACAATCACTTTTCAAAAAAAAAAAAAACTTTCATACTATAAAATGACTATTTCATCCCTAAAAACTTAAAAGATTATTTTATTTTACAAAATTTTAAAAAATAAAATAATTATAATTACAAAATTATCTCTAAATTTAATAAAAAAATAAATCTCAAAATATATGATGTTAATTTTTTATAATTATAATTTCATTTAAAAATTATCATATTAGTTTTTTGAAATTATAATTTCATTTAATTTATATAGTGAAGTTTCTTAATTTAATTATAAGTAAGTTTACAATAACTATAGGGAGCATTCTCTTCATGTTAATTTTTGTATATTTCTCAATACTTAATTTAGTTACAAGAATTAATGCTTCATTGCGGAGCACTCCATAGCTACTATAAATTATTTTTTGAATCTAAATTAGTAGTAATATTGCATAGTAGTTACTAATACCACAATACATAATGCCCTTTAGGTAACGGAATTTATATAAAGTTACCATCTTACCATAATCGTGAGCTTTCCCATTTGCCCAAAATTCCCTTGTCCCCACAAGGTTCCCGAACGTTGCCCGAGTGCGCCACCACTCAAGCTATAGTTGTACCATTTTTTTAATTGTTAATATTATTTTATTGTTTTTGAAATGACTTTTTTCAAAAACATATACTCAAAACATTTTTATAAAAATTACAAAAATGTTTCAAAATTAGGATCAAATTATATAAATAGTCCCTTTTTTGTTTTAATTATTTTTTTTAAAATAAAATCCTTAAGTGAAGTGTCAAAGTAAAAAATACATGATGAACAATATTTGTTAATTGCGGTGCAACACTTTCTGCCCATGCAAAAGACAATGTTTTTGTTTTTTTTTTTTTATTATTATTATTAGAGTGGGTTGAGAGGGAAAACAAGATTTTGAATTAGCGAAAAGGAATTGAAATATTGAATTGCCTTAATCCATGAATAGTAAAAAAATAGAATATCTATTTAAAATGTGCACGTTATTTATTAATCATGACATAACAATTTCTATTACATTATTATTTACGCTAGTTTCTCGTCAACTAAAGACTTAAATAATGGAGCGATATAAAAAATGAGACAAAAAAATTATGCAGTTCATCACTTGACTTATGTATGTATAAAAGAATAATTTTCATTATTGAATCATAATTACAACAAAGCTTTATGCATCAATAATTCTCTATTTGTAATATAATTTAAATATCCTGAGTTACTTATCGACGACTCTTTATTCTAATCACTTTTATCACTTAATTTAAAGTTTTATCATATTTTAATATTTATCTCCTTCTTAAACTCACTTTCGACTTCGGAAACATCTAGATTCTTATACTGAGCTCAGATAATGCTCCCAATCATCAATCTTAACTGTTAGATTCAATAGCTTTCTTTTGTAAATTAAAATCCCTAATCACGATTGTGCTCTAAGCCTATCATGCTCTCCTATAGCTACATTCTCCTGCAGTCATACTTATTTGACTTCGTGCTCTCATGTAGCTATACTAAAAAATCAATGTAGCTATGCTTAATTGACTTATTAAGCTTCCTAGTGAGCTTGCATGCTCTCATGGTCTCATGCTCATATGCTCTCATCGTTTTATGTTCACATACTCTCATGATCTCATGCACTTTGGCTGTGCTTAAAAATTAACTTATTAAGCTTCCTATTGAGCTTGCATGCTATCATACTTTCATATTCTTACGCTCACATACTTTTTCACGTTCTCACGTAGCTATGTTTAACTGACTTATTAAACTTCATACTGACCTTGCATGCTGTTATGCTCTCATGGTCCATGTCCATATGCTCTCATACTCTCTAACTGTGCTAAAAAATTAACTTATTGAGTTTTCTACTGGGCTTATACGCCCTCATGCTCACATACTCTCATTATTTGACTTGCCACATTTTTCCTTACAACAATTACTTTGCCTAAAGAATATTTTTCTTTAAAATGCTCCTTTTAGCTACTATATAGTGAGAAAAATAACAAGTAGATAATATTTAAAATTTGGTCCTAATAGTTGATTTATTGTTTATTTTCAATCCTAGACTCGATTTTTCTTAAGAAAATCTTTATTCATTTAATTCTTTCTTTTTTCTTGAAAATAGTTGGAATAATGTATGGGTAACATGTATTATTTGAAAAATCTGTATGTGTAGTAATTGAAAATTAAGGGCTAGACATTCAGTTTCGTTTGAACCAAACCGAACCACACCAAATATCTGTTTGGTTCAAATTATAAAAGCCGAAATGTTAAGTTCGGGTTTCAACTTTTTGGGGAAAAAAAATAATAAATACAACCAAAAAAGTTAAAAAGAAAAGCTAAAAAACTAGAATCAGCTGCTGCGTCTGCCGTCGCGAAATCTTCGTTGCCTGTCGTGAAGCTTAGTTTCGGTTTGGCTTTCTTGTTCAATTTTTCTAATAGAAGTTTTTGAAAATACTTGAGTGATGAAATTTGAGTTCTTTGTGTTTATTTATCTGATTTAATGTTTATTGATCAGATTATCAAAACCCCAGACCCGTCGTTGCTGACGCTGCCACCGTCGAAGGTTTGCTTCTACCCAAAATACTGTCTTTTTAAACTCGTACTTCATCTGGGTTTTGTTTGGAGTTGTCGTAAAATAAAACTTTTGCTCTCATATGTTCATTTTTGTACCTGTCTTATGTGCTTGCCATTCAATGATATGTGCAAAAGAATTAATGAATGTATATTTGTGTATATCGGGATGATACATGCAGAAGTATCTTGTCGAAACTTAGTATAGCTATACTTCAGAGTTATTATTGCTCTAATGACATTTAAATAGTGAAATGTTGATTTGTATTGATGTATCCTTGATTTTTTTTCTTTTTTTTTTTTCCTTTGACTGAGTTGTGCCTCTCTGAAACTTGGCCCTTTTTTCAGAGCAATATAGTCAGGTCATTTTGGGAAGAAGCACCAGAAATGGTTCAACCGAAAAAACCCATAGAACCAAACCAAATTGAATTAATTCAGTTCAGTTTACTTTTGAAGTTTGGTTTGAAACTTTCCAAATTGATTGGTTTGGTTTCCTGAAAAAAACCATAGCAAACTTGAAGTGCCCAGTTCTAATCGAAGTTTCAAAACTTTGTGATATTAATTTTGATAATTTTGTATTGTTATTGGTATTGCTAGAAACGTATGATTGACTGAAATAGTGTTCTTGAATGTGGAATGAGAGCAGATTGTGTTTGAAATTTTTTAAGATTTGAGGAGTTGGGAATTTTAGGGTTTTCCGAATGTCAAGTAAGGAGGAAGATAAGGGTCAGGCTGCAGCCTTGAGTGCAGCAAAAGGTTTGAGTCATGCTCAGGCAGAGAGGGCGGCAGCTGCAGCTGCCCAAAATGTGAATGCGTATGGACAGAAGGAAGAAGGGCCAAGTAGATGGCAGGAGAAGAGGGAGGCGAAGAGGCAGATGTATTTGATGAATACTGAAAAGGCGGTGAGATTGGGCGAAAGAAAGGATATTAAGTCTACAATGTCTACCATTGGTAGTGCAGCTTCCTAGTGCAGCTTCCCAGTGCCAGAAGTGCTTTCAAATTGGGCATTGGACGAATGAGTGTAAGAATGAGCGGGTTTATATGTCACGACCCTCAACAGCTTAAGAACCCTAAGTTGAAGATGAAGGTATCAATCTCTTATGATTTGGATAATCCGGATGCTAAAGATAGGAAGGCTGAAAAGAGTTCCAAGAAAAGTAAGAGGAAGCATTGTTCTGATTCAGATTCCAGTAGTGATAGTGAGGCTTGGTGTTCGACATAGATAGTGGGTCGTCATCCGTGACATGGTCAGATTATTCTTCTCTTGAGAGTAGCTCAGCCGACAGTTCATCGTCTGACTCAAAGAGACGAGACGGCGGAGGAAGAAGAAGATGCAGAGGAAGAGGCGGCGTAGAAGATACAGCTCATCTTCTGAGTCTTCTGATTCAGATTCGGTATCTGAATCTGATTCTAATGATAGTTGTAGCCGGATGAAGAGCAGGAGGCACAGCAGAAAGCGCTGAAAGAGGCAACCCTGAAAGGGCCAGGCTATTGTGTTAATCTTTTCTGTGAGATTGTCTTTTTAATTAATGAGAATCTTCATTGGCTCCATATATACCTTCTTTGAGTTCCATTTATAACTTCTTTGAGTCTATTGAGCCGCAACTGTGGAGCTTACTAGGTGCAGTTATTAAAGAATGTGGGAAATTGAGATTGTAAACATTCATTTTTCTAAAAATGAATGTTTTCAGTTCACTGCAGTTAACTGTCTTTACTAACAAATGATGATTCTTCTTTTCCTGTTAATTTTTGCAACCAAATCTCTCTGAGACTTTTGAGAGCCTTTCCCACCAAAAATCAACTGAAACAAACCAACCCTAAGAACTCTTTCTTCATCTTGTCAGAGAGAGAGCTCTCCAAGAGCCTCTCTCAGATAAGTTTCCATTATGGAGGTAGTTTATTCCGAAGATTTGTATATGTAATGGATTCTTTCTTTTTGCATTTTGATGTTTGGTGGCTATGCTTCTCGGCAAGATCGAGGTCTCTAATGGATTTTTACATTTGGATTTAGATCTGTGGTGGTGGTGTTTTCCACCACGATCTAAATTTGCAATGGGTTTTCTCCATTTGTATTTAGTCCTTTGGTGGCTGTGGTTGTGTTTGTTGTTGTTTTTATCTTTTTTTGTAATGATGTGTTTTTCTTCCTGGCTTGAACAGTTTTGGAGAACTCCAAGTCGTAGATCGATCTCTGTGGATGATCCATCAGTTTATCAATTGGCTAATCCCACTATGATGAAAAGATGACTAATGGGGCGGGCGGCATGTGGTATGATTCGAGTATGATACAAGTTTGTACAGTACAGTACTACACGAACACATGTTAGTAAGGCATCGCAACACGGCACGATACGATACGCACCTGGGTTGGGCTAGGTTTAG